>CM042912.1:22492500-22927500 GCA_023653625.1 Triadica sebifera | reverse complement strand
GACTGTTTTATGCATGTCCTTGTACATCACCCTTTCATCAAAAATCACATCTCTGCTACGGATGACCTTTTTGTTTTCGTCATCCCAAATACGGTAGCCAAACTCATCCTCACCATAACCGATGAGAGTGCATTTCTTGGATTTGGGATCAAGCTTATTCCTTCCTTGATCACTGATATGCACATATGCTACACAACCAAAAACTTTTAAATGTGATAGTTTTATCTCTTTTTGGCTCCATACCTCCTCTGGTATTCTGTGCTCTAATGGAACCGATGGTCCTCGATTGATTAAGTAAGCTGCTGTGTTGACTGCTTCTGCCCAGAACTGCTTCGGTAGACCTGACTGTATACGAATGCTTCTGGCTCTTTCTGTCAACGTTCGGTTCATACGTTCAGCTACACCATTGTGTTGAGGTGTACCTGGCACGGTTCTCTCTATTCTGATACCGTGCTCATAACAAAACTTCTTGAATCTGGTGTCTTCATATTCACCACCATTGTCAGTTCTGAGCTTTTTAATCTTCAGACCCGTCTCATTTTCAACCATAGCTTTCCATCTTCTGAAAGCCTCGAACACTTCGGACTTATGTTTTAGAAAGTAAACCCATACCTTCCGAGAGTGATCATCGATGAAAGTCACGAAGTAGTGTTTTCCACCAATGGATGAGATAGTCGTTGGTCCCCAAACATCAGAGTGAACAAGCTTTAGCCTTTCTTTCTTTGGGGTTCTGCCACTTGTCTTAAAGCTGACCCTTTTCTGCTTTCCAAGTATGCAATCTTCGCATGTGTCTATCTCCACTGACTGTAGACCTGGAAGTTTCCCCTTCGAATGCATAATCTTCATTCCTTTTTCACTCATATGGCCTAGTCTCTGGTGCCATAGATTGGGATTTTCATTGCTAGCTGCAACTATGATTGAACAGCGTGCTCCCGCTGTCATGTAAAGAGTGCCATTCTTTTTGCCTCGAGCAACCGTCATTGCTCCCTTTGAAATCTTCCAATTATCACCATGGAAGATCGTAGTGTAGCCTTCGCTAGCCAATTGCCCTACTGAGATTAAGTTCTTTCTCAGGTCGGGAATATGTCTGACATCCTTCAACTCCCAAACAGATCCGTTCAACTTAATCTTTACTACACCTTTGCCAATAATAGCACAAGGTTGATCATCACCAAGATATACCTTTCCAAGGTTTCCAGGGACATACCTTTCGAAGAATTCTTTCTGTGAAGTAGCATGGAACGATGCTCCAGAGTCTAACACCCAAGACTCCTCTTTGCTTTCCAAAGAGCATATCAATGCGTCATTGCCTCCAGAGGTGGAAGCAACATTTGCCTCTACCTTTGCTTCCTGGTTCTTCGATGCACTCTTGCACTGATTTTTGTAGTGTCCAGTCTTTCCACAATTCCAACATTCGACAGTTTTTGAACTATGGAAATTACTTGGATTCCTGGATTTGGACCTTCTGTCCTTTGATTTACCTCGGTAGTTTGACTTGCCTCCATTACCTCTGGTTGAATTTCTTCCTCTTGACTCTGTATGCAAAACTGAAGAAGTTGATGATTCACCCGACTCTCTTCGTCGGATCTCTTCACTGAGAACCAAATCACGAACATCATCAAATTTCAACTTAGTGCTTCCCGACGAACTACTCACAGCAGTGACAGTAGCATTCCAGCTTTCTGGTAGAGAAGACAAAAGTATTAATGCTCGTACTTCTTCATCAAATTCAATTCCAACCGAACTCAATTGGGTTGTGACTGTATTGAGTTCATTGAGATGTTGAGCTACAGATGCACCTTCTGTCTTTCGCAAGTTGAACAAGCGACTCATGAGGTGCACTTTGTTTGAAGCTGAAGGCTTCTCATACATACTAGAGAGAGCCATCATAAGACCTGTCGTGGTCTTTTCCTTTGCTATGTTGAAAGCAACATTACGGGATAATGTCAATCGGATAACTCCGAGAGCTTGTCTGTCGAGAAGACTCCAGTCTTCTTCCTTCATAGCCTCTGGCTTCTTCCCTGAGAGAGGTTGATACAGATTTCTTTGATACAAGTAATCTTCTATTTGCATTTTCCAAAAGCCAAAGTCCGCTCCATCGAACTTCTCAATTTTTACCTTTCCTTCATCTGTGGCCATCGCTCCCACTCGAATCTGACTTCCTTTGGATCGTTTCTGACAATTCTTGTGAACCTCTGTGTATTAGAACACCTCCGTGGATAATTTGGTACAACTGACCAAATTTCACTATTCACAAAAATTACTATTCATGTGAATAGTATTCGCCCGAAAAAGGACAGAAAAAACGCAACCAATGGCTCTGATACCAGTTGTTGGGAAATGACGCCAATTTCCCTATAGTCAGATTTATGAGAAAGCGAAGAAAATGCGAACTAATAAGACAGACAAGTTGATAACGGAGTTCGGCCAATTATGCCTACGTCTCCGGACTGCTGCAGATCTTTTACTGAAAGAAGAGAAATTTACCGAGTGTTTACAAACACTCACAACTCACAACCTCTCACTAATGCTACTCTCTCACTTTTTGATGGAATACATTACAAATGAATTTCTAAGGCTATATATAGGCTTACACCTCCTCAATGGACGGTCAAGATTAATTCTCACCTACTTTGATGGATGGTCAAGATTAATTCTCACCTACCATCTTACCAACCAAATAGATGGTCAAGATTAATCCCCACCCACCAAATGGATGGTCAAGATTAATCTTCACCTACCATCTTACCTACCAAATATTTTGTCAACAAAAGATGCACCGTCCATCTTTATTGTCATTTATTTTATGGTGCATGTGTAGTTTGACCAACATATAGCACTTAAATACGTACCTATTTATATTCTAATTTCGCAATGTAGAGAATCATGAAAATACCAAAATGATTAAATCAGTCAAATTTACGTGCTATTCATAACAGGATTTTATTCCAAATTTAGATGGCATTCTATGTTACAAAATTTTTGCCCTTTTTTTTTACTATGCTTGACATAAAATCTCATATAGGAATTATTTTTCCTAATTTATTTTTTCTTACTTAGATATTAAGATAGTCTTTTCTTCATATTTAAGTGAAATTAATTATTAATTGAACCCTTCGAAATGTCATCCCACCATTAGATCCAATCTCCAAATAAGTCTTGAAATCAAACCATTGAAAGCATCTTACTTATTATATTTATCCATTAACTAATTTTTAAAAAAAAAGAATGCTAAGTTATTTTTCTTTATTAGGAAGCTGAATAGGCCATGAATTATACAACATGAGTAGTCATCCCCTTTCATCCACCATAAAGGTGATAAACTCCCATTAATATTGATAAATGATATCAAAAATACTCAAACTCAACATTTCTCATAATTCTCACAAGTGAGAATACTAATTAAATCGCTTTTTGATTGACAAAAATGCTAAATTTTTTAACCTATCCTTTATCTAATAGAAAAATAAAAATTCATCGTGATATTAAAAATACTCTCTTAAAGTTTTTTTTAATCATATTAATAATTGTTCTCTCCTTTAAATTTAGTTATAAAGAATCTATTTATAATATTTAAAATCTCTTTAATTTAAGAATTTAAATTATCTTTTCTCTTTTATAATCGAATTTTATTTTGTTGCCAAGACCAATAATTCTTCCAATTTTTTATTGCTCCTTACATCACTTTTTTTTTCTATTTCATTTTCTATTATTTTTTATATAGCTTTTAAAATTATTTGTCAGGAGATGAAGAATCGGCTATGAATCTAAATTTTTTATTATATTAGTTTACTTCTTAAGAAAACAAATGAGAATATCGAGAGGGATATTTTAATCTTAATAATAAATATTCAAAGGCGTTATAGTCTAGAAATTTATTTTTTTTTCAAAAAACCTTGACATTTTTGTATTGAACTAACTGCCCAAAATTGCTTAAAATACCAACTCTCTTACAGAATCTTCGTTTTTATTTTATTTATTTCTATTTCTTTCTTTTACAAAATGAAATGGTGAAGGGATTTGGGAATTTGGGAATGAATATGAGTTTCTTCTTCCTTTTTTTTTTTTTTTTGTGTGTGTATATATTACATATATTTTTATTTCATCAAATATCATAATTTTGGACAATAACGTGCCTTTTACAGCGCATCTGCACTAGTTTCATTAGCACAGTTAAAAAAGGATCAGATATAAAAATAATAATAATTGAAAGTCAAAATAAATAAAAAATGATTAATTCAATGATTTATTATAAAAATTCTTAAAAGTTCAGGGAGCATTAAGATGTTTTTTGTCTACAGAATTTTAGCCAAACTTCGACTATGCTTGCTATGAAATCTCATAGAGGGATGAGACTGGGCTTTAATTAGGCCCATCTAGTTGGGCATATATTTCAGTGTTATTGGGCAACTGGATGACTTCCAAATCGTATAACCCACACAAAAAAGTCCAGCCCCAAATTAAGAAGAAATTGTTTTTTTTTTTTTTTATCAAATAGAGGGAGAATTACATGTAATATTTTTCTCATTTAGATGATTATGAATATATCCAAATGAAGTATGTGGGTAAAGATGTTAGTGAGTGAGTGGCTGCTATTATTATTTTCTAGTACTTCGTTCTTTTCAGCCCTTTATTTTGTACCAAAGGAACTGATTTGGTTCTTTTTTTGTTGCATATATATATAGTACTGGCCACAGCCAGAAGTAATCAATACTATGCTAAATATTACAAAGGTTGTTTTTCAGTTTAAATTCTATTGTGACTATAAAAATTAACAAGTGCATACAATTGAGGAGCAACAAATAAAATCTCATTTGTTAAATTACACTTTCCTATAATATAATGAAGCAGTTTTTAAGTGTGGTTGTGTTGCTAGCACTAGTTGCAGGAACAAGTGGGTATAATATAGTTTTATTTCAAAAATTTCATGTTTATATTGTGAATGGGTTGAAAAAAGATGAACTCAGAACCCACTGTGCATCTGCGAACAATGATCTTGGAATTAAGCCAATTGCACCTGGCCAAATTCAGCAATGGGATTTCAGGATGAACATTCAAGGGACTACACTTTTTCATTGTAGATTATGGTGGAAAGGTGGAAGCAAACAGTTCAATGCATTTTTGCCTAGATGGTCCAAGCAGAACTTTGTTGCTGATCATTGTTTGGACGGTAAAAATTGCTACTGGCGAGCACAAAATGATGGCATTTACTTGATCAATAGCCGTACCAAAAAATACCAATTGGCCTACAAATGGGAGTAACCAAATTACAATAGATCCAAATTTATATTGCATTATTAATTTAATCTCCTTTATAAGTGGAAGGGTGTCTTTATTTTTTATATATATTTCAAAAAATAAAATTTCACCATTTAAATAAATGGTAAACAATGTTTCATTATAAAATTTCCTACAAAATGAAGTCTTCGGTTTGCATTATATTACTGTATTCCAAAATTGTTTAATGGGCTTACTTTTGTTATCTCTATGGGGTACACGTAAGTAATACTTTTATTATCTTATTAATTAATGTATATAATTAATTTGGACCATTTTTTATGAAAAAAAAAAGAATAAAAAAATATTATAGTAAATAATTTCTCACCTGCGCTTAGAAGCATGGTAATTCATAAACATCCGAAGAAGACATATTCCCAAGCGGAAGAAATGTGAGCAATGGCCATTATTTTCAAGTCTATCACTCTTTCCTTTGCTCTTAATTTGCGGAGTATGAATATAGTATTGTATGTATCCCTATTTATCTAAAATTTATAGTTATATATTTGGATTTTTTTTAAAAAAATTTATATATTTCGGTATCTGAATTATGCATTTCTGGTGTTTTGAGTCATTGAACTTTTATTTTTCTAAATTAACCCTTGTTTGACTAGAGCATGTAAATGGTTTATTCACTTGAGAGTTTAATTTAGACAATAGAGTTGGTGCCTAGTGGGATTAATTTTGATAAAATAAAAGTTGGAGAACTAATCTAAACGAATATAAAAATTTAAGGGCTCAATAAAAACATGCGTGATTTAAGAGCCAATATATATATATATATATATATATATATATATATATATATATATATATATATATATATATATATATATGATTTTTTTTTAATTTTTTAATTTTTTTTTTTGAAGTTTTTATTTCCTGGAGATTGCTTTGAGACACATTTCTGAATTGTTTATGCAAATTAAATAATTTATATATGCTTTGTGATCCTTGCATATACTAATTCCGGAAATTAGAGTCATGAAAATACTAAAATGATTTATTAATGCAGATTTACATGTTATATGTAACAGGATTTTGTTCCAAATTTTAGATGACATGCTAATAAATCATATCAACTTTTTTGACTATGCTTGTCATGAAATCTCTTAAAAAGGATAATGTGGGCTAAAACTGGCCCATCTAGTTTGGGCTTATATTCCAGCCAAACCTATTACTGGGCCATTGAAGGCCTGGCTTTTTGGGTTCAGTTATATCTAAATTGTATAACCCACTCACACATCCCCAGCTCCAAATTAAGAAATTTTATCCAAAAATATTTTGTAGTTAGATAATAGACGGAGCATAATATTTCTCATTTATATTTTTTGATGAATTTATCCAAAAGAAGCATGTTAGAAGAGGTGTTATAGTGTTTGAATGGTAGGTATTCATTTTGACCAATAATGAGGTGAGCACAGATAGAAAGCTCGCACAGCCACATCCGTCATGTGGGCTAATTAACACCATTAAATAGAGATTATACCGCTAATCTCATATCAAAAAAGCTTAAAATGTATCCACATGTCATTACCAATTGCCGTTTGCGTACTTCACTCACTCCCTTCCCATATATATTATATATACACACACAATCCATATAATTGAATATCGATTTCATCCTAATTGAGTAAACACATATATTACGTACACTTGAAAATGGCAAGCCCACTAGTGATTAGGAGCCGATGGGGTTCTAAGGTTTTTGTTCAATCGATAAGAAGGCATTTCCAGGTAATTAAATCATTTTTAACAGTGCAATTTCATTGTAGTATTTGACTTGGTTTAATTATGGTTTTGTGTTAATTAATGCATATATATTTACAGACAAGTTCAAGAACTGAGGCACCAAACGCATTTGAAACAGCTGCAAATCAAGGAAAGAATGCCTGTGAAGATGTTAAAAACAAGACTACTTCTGTTGCTGATAATGTCATAATTTTGTCTCTCCTTCTCAACCTGCCTTATATATATACTTTTGATTTAGACAAAACTATTTCCCCAGTGAAAGATCTTTTCATTCCAATCACTTGAATTAATTATAAGCAATAATTTTTTTTAAATACATAATGAATTTGTTAGTCACCAGTACTAACAACACACAGCAAAAACCAGTAGTAGGATTAATTAATGAATATCTGACTATTAATGTATTTACATAATTAAAAACATGAAGCTTATTGATTTGACTAAAATGAAAATTATTAGAAATGAAAATGATGAAATTGATATGTATATAGGTGGCAAACAAAGCAAAGGATGCAGCAGGACAGGCATCAAAGGCAGCAGAAGATATGACAGGAAAAGCAAAACAAACAATGCAAGATTCATGGGGATCTGTTAAAAACACAACCCAAAAGGTTAAGGATACTGTTTTAGGGAAAGCTGAAGAGTCCAAGGAATTTGTCAAAGAAAATGCTGAATCAGTCAAGCGCAGCATGAACACCAAAAATTGATTTTCCTCTTTTATTAATTATTAATTCTCCTTTATATATTATGTTTTTGTTTTATTTATTTCTTCCTTCTTCTGCTTGTTTTTGCTCTTAAAATTATTAATTAACAATTTTGATCATAAGTATTGGGCGGAGCTCAATCATCTGCACTGCCTTTTAATGTAAGTTGAGGTAAAATTTTCTCTATTTCATTGTACTAATTATTAAATAAAATCAGTGCATTCTTTTTGTGTTTTTGGGTTCCAAAGCAAATGCACACCAGAAAAATAAATAAGGTAATTATAACAACGAAACTTTTTTTTTTCTTGAAATATTAAAATAAAAATTAGTCCAATCTATGTAACCTAATTTCATAATCACAATTATCGTAGCTTCGTCATTTAAGGGAAGATTTTCATCTCAAACTTATAAAGTCACTTATTTTAAAAGATTTTTCATATCAAGTCTGAATTACAAATATTAAAAGACTTATTAATTTTTTTATTTTATGATCTAAACCAATTTGGTGAACTATTTAACTTGATTTTTCATATAATTTATTATTTACTAATTAATTCTTACTCATTTATTTTAGACTCTTAAATAAAAATAGTGACATAGATTTTTATCTCTAACTACCATTTCAATTTTAAATTTATCATTTATTATGTCTTTTGTCTAATAACAGAAATTTATGGAAAACTACTAAAAGGAAAATAGCTCCTTAGTCCTTACATTAAACTTTCATACAATAGATCTATTAAAGAAAATTGATTGTGAGTAAAAGTTAAAGATATATTTAAGGGAAGATGGACTCTTCCCACGCTGCAGCCCTAGCCGACCTTAGCTCATCGGAGGATCTTCGGAAAATTCCACCATTGTTGACCCCTAATGACAGAATGAATAAGAAAATCTGGTTGGCTCAAACGAATAGTGAGAGGCAAAAGTCTCCATTGAAGGCGAGTTTGTAGGTTAGTTTTTCATATAAAGATGTACTTGCATCCCGTCCTAATTTTTATGATCTAAACTATTAGGATGATCAGTCTATTCACTCAGATATGCCTCTTGATGATCACATTGATATGGATCCGAATGAGGATGATTTGGATGGGGATCAAGCAATCACTTTTGAGGATAAGGAGTTCTCATTTGTATTGAATTTGTCAGAATCGTTTGAGTCTCATATTGCTAGTCCTTGGAAGCAAACTATGGTAGTCAGATTGCTATTTCCTAATCATTCATGCAATTCAAAAATATATATATATATATATATATATATGCTAAAGACACAAATTAATCCTTAAATTATACTTGAAAGTAAGAGTCACACCTTAAACTTTGACTTAGCACAATTAATCCATTTAAGTTTCAAATTGATTCAATTGAGTTTTTGAACTATCCTACCGTTTGTAACCTTTAATGTTTTCCATTAAGTTATCTATGTTCCCCTTATAACCAATAATAAATTGACATGTGTCATGTTGAAACAGTGTTGTTCAATCAATTAAAAGGCCAAAAAGATAAATTTGCCTTTTATATTTTTATTAGGTACAAATAAACCCTAAACTACCATGATTTCTATCTTTTTTTATAAAATCTTTTGAGTTAACTTACTTACCAATTACAAACTAATGCATGGCATTTTTTTAGCTCAACTCAAAATTTATTTTTCTTTTCATTTTTGTAAAATAATAAATTATATTAGAAATTAGTTTTTATAATAAAAATTTTAATTAATTTTTCATAATAATAAAATTAATTTTTCATAATAAATAAATAAAATTTTAATTTATACATATATTATGAAAAATAAATTAATTAAAAAATTATAATGAAAAAGAAATTAATTAAAAAAATTTATAATAAAATTATGAAATATGAAACAAAGCATTCCGATGAAAATCTGCTTATGCTTTAGCTAATTAACGATGGATTCGTGTGACTAATTTTTGTATAATCTGTGATTTTTGTATTCTTAATTATACAATTAAATTAATTTTTATGTAAAAAATTTGGAAAAATATAATAATTTAGTTAATATAATTTATAAATAAAATAAAATTAATAAAATTTTTATTAAAAAATTAATTTTTAATATAATTTATTCTTTTATGAAAATAAAAAGAAAAATAAATTTTAAATTAAACTAAAAAAATATCATGTATCGGTCTATAATTGGTAACTAAGTTAACTCAACGAGTTGGATTAAAGGGATAAAAATCAGAGTAATTTATGAGCTTATTTATATCTAATTAAAATATAAACTGTTTAATTGTGGTAAATGAAAGCTCAGGTTATAATTTGCACTTTTATATATAATTGAGAGTCTAGTTTGCCTATTTAGCTTTTGAATTTTATACTTCATGTAAACGATGTTGTTTAGATATTTTATTTATTAAAAAATGAAACGAAGTTGTTGAAGTGGGATCAAGTTGGCTCAATGGAGGCAAATTTACAGTGCAAACAGTGTGGAAGTTTAGGGATTTAAATAAACCGTTTTTAAACTTTATGAGCTAATTTGAATTAAATTATAATTTATGGTGTGACTTGCACTTTATAGTTTAAAAGTAAATTTGCCCTTTTAGCCATATATATATATATATATATATATATATATATATATATATATATATATATATATATATATATATATTATCATCTCATCTTACTTTTGGAGGTAAAAAAAATATTTTTTTCTCAATTCATAAGAAAAGATTCCTCCATGTTTCCAGCATATATTAAAAAATAAACAAATTACACAAAAATTCTCCATACCTTTTAACAAATTACAATCAAAAATAAATTTTTAAAAAACTAACTGTTTATCTCATATTTTTTGATAAAAAATTTTGTTTAAAATAATAATTATAAAAACTGTAACTTAAATATACTGATTATTTTACAGTTATAGTCGTTGGTAATGATACAAAATCCTAAATCTTTATAAAATATTATTATACTGTATATGAAATCCTAAAAAATTCATATAAAAAATTTAAAATATAAAAAAATCATGCATTATATTGAATTATAATATTTAATATTTATACAATATTAAATAAATGAGCACTATCTCAAATGAATGATCATAAACTATTAATTTTTTAAAAATTTATTTATAGTTATAATTTGTTAAAAATTTATAGGGTTTTATGTAATTTATTAAAAATATTATTGGATAATGTTATTTGAATTTTGGAAAAACGAAACATGCTTAGATTCCTTCGCGCTCCAGGCTCTTTCATTTGTAACTTTTTTTTATACCTATTCCTATTCATGCCGGGCCCAATCCAACTTAAAATAGAAAGTGTGAATAATGTATTGTGTGAATTTATTTAAATGATAAGATATTTTATTTTTTGAAATATATAAAAAATAAAGATATTTTTATAATTGTGAATGAGATTGAATGTATAATAAAATATGAATTTTTAGTGATGATATAAAAATCCATCTAAAAAGCATACCTAATCCGAATTTGTATTCAAGTTATTTGTTTTGTCTCAAATTGGGCCGACCCGAACTGACCTTACGTTGGCCCTTTCCCTTCAGAAGAAAAGTTCTCTTGGCTCATATTCTCCTAGGATTTTCAAATTGATATTTAAAAGAGTATTTTTCTAAAGAATACCTCAAAAGAGAGAAGGAAAAAAAAATTTGATGGCTTCATTAGCCATTGTGGGTAGCTTATGCTCTATATTACCCTGCTATTCTCCCAAATGTTACAAAAACCAAACCCTAATTCTCTTCTCCAATTCTCAGTCTCTTTCGTCTGGTTCTTTTTTAAAACTGAAGAGGAAGCAATCTCTGCTTCCAAAATTGCAAGTTTGGAAGCTTGCAGCACGCAATTCCAGGTCCTTTCCTGTTGTCTTCGCCGCGCAGTCTAATTTATTCAAAGGTCTAGCATTTAGTCATTTACTAGCTTTATTGCACATTAATACTACTAATTGAGTGTAATTCTTTTTTTAATTATTATTTTTTTTATTTTTTTTATTTTAACTTATTTTGTTGACATGTTATTTTCGTGATCTCTTATTTACTTGAATTGGCGGTTTATGGTTAAACGAAGTGTGATTACATATATTAGCTGTTACTATTACAATCTTTTTGCTGAATTGGAGTATTAATTGATTGTTAGACGTTTAATTATTTACTGATATAATTTATCTTTGTGGTTTCTGAGGGTTTATTAGTTGGGTTTCCTTTATCTGCTTATAGAATTCTACTTGCAAGTTGCAACTATGGTGAATAAATATGCCGAGGGCATCTTGTGTTCATGACTTCCTGAAAGGAAGTAATTGTTGGAAGTACTGTTACTATCTACTATGCTATGATACCAGTTCCATTAGGGAAAGGATTTGATGTGCATTTACATATTGAGACCCCATGAGAAAGAACCCCTGTTGCCTCTTCCACAAGCACCAGTTCAGTTAAGGACTGACAAGAATATTGTGAAAATGCATTACGGCTATTTTATTATTGTCCTGCTTGTCCATCCTGAAATATGAGACACTGTCGTGTTATGAATTAAAAAACCAATCCAATGAGCTTGTCTTGCAGTTAAATAGTTGCAAAATGGTTGAGGTCAAAGTAGTTTATCAATTGTTTTGTAATGAGATACATGGTTTTAATGAAACGTTTGAAATCCTACACCAATAAGTGGCAGTTCATGATCTGGCTGACTGCTGTATGTGCTGCTACTTTAACAAAACTACGTAATAGTTGTGTTTACATGTTACTAATGGGCATATTGGTTTGCATAAAGCAGCTATTCAAACAGCGTGGAAGGTTGGGAAGGATGGGATTGAGGCAGTAACTAATATGGTGCCTGTAAGTTCAGTTTGTCTCCTTCCTCATTTGCTTCTTCTGGTGACTGAAGGTTTCTTTTTAATCTCATGTATAGTGCTTTCCTATTGTTTTGGTGTAGGACTCTGTACCAAGACCAGTTGCGAGGACATCAGTAACAGTTGTTGCACTTACCATTTCACTCTTTCTGCTGAAGTCATTTCTATCCATAGCTTTCTTTGCACTGGTATGCTGTCTGTTATATTCTAACTAGGAGGATCAATCTGAAATAATTTAAAATTTTCAATCATCACTGATAATTCAACAGTGGGATGTAAAAAATGGAGCATTTGTCAGCAGCCTTGAGCCTCTTGGATCCTACTGCCTAGTGCCTATATAATTTACATCATTCACACAATGGCTCAATTTTGGGTAGCATAACAAAACTGGAATATGATAAATTTATTTACAGAAATTTGGATTATTTTTCTGGTCTGAGACTTTAGATTAGTTTTTGTGTCTGAGTGCTCTTATGGAGGCTAGAAAGTCTTCACATATTCATGTAGAAAGTTTATCTTAGGACAACAGCTTGCATCATAGTGGCAGGAGTTCAATACGTTGCGTAGAACACATGCACTTAATGAGTAGATGTTTGTCTATATGCAATGTTATGAATGTCTATGTGCAAAAAGTGAACATTCATGCTAGTGTACTCATGGATCTATGGAATACGTGAAATGTATATTTGCTTTCAATAAATCCTGCCTGTTAGCGTGGAATTTACTTTCGCCACTGCATCAAGATTCAATATTCCCTTATTTAATTTTGGTGTTTATACGAAAAAAATTTTCCTATTTGATACTAATAGAATCTTTTAGCATCTCATGTTGTAAATATTCAGAGTATAATAGAACTAAGAAGTGTAATAACAGGCAGTTGAACTTTGGAGTAAATGGCAAAAGATGCCATATGAATAGGCAATATCTCCAAAGCATCTTTATTGAATCTATTTTATATGGTATTTAGTTTTGCATTCTGCTTGATTCGCAGGCCACCATGGGATTCGTATATTTCGTCTTCATTGCCTTGAACAATGAACAAGGGCCAAGAGGTGGGGGCGGGCCTGGAGGCTCAAATTCTCCAGAGGACCCTTTAGAGGAAGCAAGAAGAATAATGGAGAAGTACAAGTAACTGTGGTAGGAACTACCGTTTTCAATGTGTTATGCATGTCCTATTAGAAGTAGGTATACGCTAAGGAGAGTGGAAAGTAGTTATATCTTCTTTTTGTAAAATTTATAGTTTTGTTCTTTGAGAATTACGGAGGCTCCAAAATACATTCGAGAGGCTTCTCAAAAACAAAATATGCATGACCAAGTTTAAATAATTTTACAGGTTTCCAAGTTTTTATTGATTTAAATTTATGAACTCAGTTCATATTCTATATGCTCTGATTAATGTTGAAATATATTTAAAAAATTATGAACAAAATTTATAATTTTAATTTTATTAACTGAATTTTTATTATCAATCAATATAAAAATAAAAGTGAATTTATTTTTATGAAATAAATAGTATATTTTTACTACGGTGGATTTTACTAATACTAAACTGCTTTAGTTATTTGCTTGTTTATCAATAATTTGCAAATTAATTAATCTCCACTTTTATTTTATTTTTTTAATAAAGGTGAACAATAACTTACAAAAACAACAAACAGTTCTATTTGTGCCACTTCTGTCACTAAATAATTTGGGTGAAGTGTTGATGTGGCATACTTTTATTGGAAGTGCATACAGTTGGTGTAAGTCAGCCCAATCTCCTGTCCAGGAGCAGAGCAGTATCTTTCTCCTTATCAGAAGTCAGAACAACCCCTTGAATCCCCACAACTCTGCCTATGAACTCCGCAATCTATGAGCCCACCACCATTCCACCAACTCACCCATCTTCGCTCTTCCCCAAAATCACAAGGTGCGAATCCATCAAACAACTCAATCAAATCCATGCTCACTTCATTAAAACCGACCTTATCCTCGACCCACTTGCCGCCGCGGAATTCCTCAAGTTTCTCTCCCTCTCCGCCCATCGTGATCTCAATTACGCCCGTAAGTTTTTTACTCAAATGCGTGAACTCAATTGTTTCTCGTGGAATACCATCATCAGAGCTTTTGCTGTAATCGATGATGTTGATGATAGCGATGGTGATATCAACCCGCTAGAGGGGTTGATACTTTTTTTTATCAAATGTGCAGTGATGGTTTTGTGGAACCCAATCGATTCACTTTCCCTTCTGTGTTAAAAGCCTGTGCTAAGACGGGAAGGCTTCAAGAAGGGAAGCAGGTTCATGGGTTTGTCATCAAATTAGGGTTGGGTAGTGATGAATTTGTTGCCAGCAATCTTGTTAGAATGTATGTTATGTGTGGAAGTGTAGAGGATGCACATGTGTTGTTTAATAATCGCGTACATGGATATGATGATGCTCATAAATCAGGAAGGTTAATGTGGTTTTGTGGAATGTGATGATTGACGGGTACGTGAGGCTAGGGGACCTTACCGCTGGTAGGCAGCTGTTTGATGAAATGCCTCAAAGAGGTGTTGTTTCTTGGAATGTTATGATATCAGGGTATGCACAAAATGGGCATTTTAAGGAGGCCATAGATTTGTTTCTCTATATGCTTATGGGAAATGTACTTCCAAATTACGTGACTTTAGTCAGTGTTCTTCCAGCAATTTCAGGATTGGGTGCGGTTGAACTCGGTAAATGGGTACATTTTTATGCAGAGAAGAATGGCATAGAGATTAATGATGTTCTTGGTTCTGCTTTGGTTGATATGTATTCTAAGTGTGGAAGCATTGAGAAGGCAATTCAGGTGTTTGAGAGGGTTCTATTACTTGGAATGCTATAACTGGTGGACTTGCTATGCACGGTCGAGCAAAGGACACTCTTGATTATTATAGGAGGATGCAAGAAGCTAGTGTTACCCCAATTGATGTTGTGTATATAGCTCTACTGAGTGCTTGTAGCCATGTTGGTTTAGTTGAAGAGGATCGTTCTTTATTCAATCATATGGTTAATGTCGTTGGTTTAGAACCGAGGATTGAACATTATGGATGCATGGTTGATCTTCTAGGTCGGGCTGGACTTCTAGAAGAGGCAGAACAACTTATACTAAACAAGACGATGTGATATGGAAAGCATTGTTGGATGCTTGTAAAATGCATAGAACATTGAGATGGGAAAACGTGTAGCAAGGATTTTAATGGATTTGTTTCCACGTGATAGTGGATCTTATGTAGCTCTCTCCAATATGCATTCCTCTAGGGGAAATTGGGAAGGAGTTGCAGAGGTGAGGCTAAAAATGAAGGAAATGGATATAAGAAAAGATCCCGGATGTAGTTGGATTGAGATTGATGGTGTGAGTCATGAATTCCTTGTAGAAGATGATTCCCATCCTAGAGCTAGTGAAATCCATTCAATGCTGGAGGAGATTTCAGACTGATAGAGGTGTAAAGGTTACAGGGCGAATACCACGCAGATATTACTCAACATGGATGAAGAAGAGAAAGAAAGTGCACTGCGTTATCGTTGTGAGAAGATTGCTATTGCCTTTGGCTTAATCAGTACAAGTACTCAGACTCCACTTAGGATTGTGAAGAACCTACGTGTTTGTGAAGATTGTCACTCTTCAATAAAGTTGATCCCAAAGATGTATAATCGTAAGATTATTGTAAGGGATAGGAAGCGTTTCCACCATTTTGAAGATGGAGCATGGTCTTGCTTGGACTATTGGTAGCTTCTTGCCTGCCTCTGTTTACATTATGAAGTTCAATATTTACAAACCATATTGCCTTAACAAAGAACAATTTACCCTTTCAAATTAATTAATCCAATGTAAATTAGAAGAAACAAGATTTTACTTTTGGCTAACAATGTTGAAATTCAAGGTTTTGACAAACATGGGATTGCTTTTCCACCGAAGTGTTGAGGATGCCTTTTTATCTATGTTCCTTTTCAGGTGATAAAACTAATAATAAATATGTTTCAAGCATGCCAAACAAAGTTGCATTCAGTAAAAAAATTCCTGCTGGCTTTATAAAGTCTTAGTGAATATAATAATTACTTCACTGTTTCTTCATTTGGACTTTGATTCCAAACCCCAGGCTAGTGCTCATTTCTTCTTTAAAGATCTGTCTTAAAGGTGTGATTTGTTACCAAATTAAATTATCTTTTGTCAAACCAGAGGTATTTTTATTTGGGTTACCAAAATACATATAGGTTTATAATTATCTCTAACTCATATAAAATCATTAACTACACTTAATTAAGATCCAGTACTTCTTGGCCTGATAATTTTAGTCAATAATAATAAAATTAGCGTGTCTATTTGAATTTAGCAACAGCCAAAAAATCTATGGTTAAAAAAAATGAAAAATATCCTTTAAAGATCAAACAAGTTGAATTTTAAGTTCTTGTAATTTTACAGTAATGTGAATAATCCTCAATGTTACCGAGTAAAAGTTTATCATAAAAAAAAAGGTTTATCATCATAATAATAATGAGAAAAACCATTAAAGTCAAGTCAAGAGATAGCTATAAAAGGATTTAGAGGCAAAAATCAGAAATGGAAAAGGGAGCCAATGATTCCTTGCTTTGGCGTGAGCTTAAACAGGCAAATTCCAATAAAAAAAATGCCAATATTATAAATCATATAATAACATTTTCTAAACACTCATCGAAGATAATATTTATACGTTAAAAAATAAAAAGAAAAGAAGACCCATCATTATTATGATTATTAGTTTTATGGAAACTCCATCTTTATATTCTTACCATTCACTTTCATGAAATTTGAAGGTCCCATTGGAATTTAAAAGAAAAAAAAAAAAGCACTATTGTTTTCTATATTTGCAAAGGCTTTTCCACGAAAGGATATAATTGCTGAGGTCCCCATAGAAGATAAATTATTCCCAATAATATGTACAGCCTTTGAAATTCAAAGTGATTTTGTTTCTTTCTCTTAGTACTTTTAAATATTATTACAAATATAAATAAATCAAATAATTTCTTTCTTTTTCTAGAGATTATTAAATTTTTGCAAAACTTATCTGTATTAAAAATCTCAAAAAGCACTTTTTTTATATAAATTAAGCTTATCTAACTTATGGCGTGCTTTAATGCAAATTATTAACTCCAACTTTTCTGTTTAAATTAAAGTATGTTTTAATTATGGTTTCTCAAGCAAAAGAATTTCAAGAAAACCAATAGAATAGTTTCAACTTTCAAGATTTGATTGCTAAATTTGGTTGGATCTATATTATCCTTCCTCTGACTCTGAGTATTATTAATCTCAATGCCATTCAAATAAGCTATTTTTTATTAAGAGAAGCAATAGATACCTTTTCTATATTATCTTTTTTATTGTTTTTTTCTCTTTTTTTTTTGAGTGATACTATTCTCTATTTTTTATGTAAATCTTCTAACATTAAAAATGAAATTACATGATACTTAAAGAATAGGGAGAGTAATAAAGAAAATAATGATTAGAAATTATTTAACATTTCTCCTTCATTAAATAATTTAAAATATTAAAAATTATAATTTTTATTAATATAACAGAAAATAAATCTAATTAATTGCTTTTTTTTATTTAGGATAATAATAATAATAATAATAATAATAATAATAATAATAATAATAATAATAATAAAAGTGTTCCTATAATTTTTTATGGTAAACATAATCTCTTATTGTAATGTTTGGTAAATGGTTCTAACTTTGGTATTAAATGAAAATAAAAAGAAAAGACTAATTTAATTATAAACTGTGTAATCTAATTTTTAAATTTATTGAGTTATTATTGTTTCATCGTTCTTTAATTTGATTTAGGAAAGAAGAAAATTCAACTTGATATCCATTGGCCCCACACCTTTTCCTTTTTCTTCACCAGTTTTGCTTTTGTACGCTGACCCACTGGCATATTGGGTCCCACGCTTAGATCCTTCTCCCCACTTATCAACATCATCAACCCTCAAAACTCATCCTTCATCTCCCAGCTATAATTGGGGACAGTCAAGATTTAGTGACACGCGTCAATGGACCTGGCTTTTCCCCAAATGGACAAGACGCCTCCTGCATTGCGATGGCAAAAAGAGTGCAAATATTAGCCAATTCCAAGGAAGAGCGTGCTCTTTATTTATAATTAAATAATATAAAAAAATATTCAAATCAAATTCAAAATAATTTTAAATTAATCTATTTTATTATTTTTGTGTAATTTTTTAAAAGGTGCATTAATATAACACTGTATGAATAAGCTTCCTTTTCTGAATATTATTAATTAGGAGTTTTAATTTAAGAATTTGAAAAAATTACTATTTTTTTAAAAATTTAATATATTATACTGGTAATTCATAAAACTCAATATTCTAACGTTTTTTACTGAAAAAATATAACAGAAAAATAAATTAGTGAAATATAATAAAATAAAGAAGACCGATAATATTATTTTAAAACTTTAAAAATAATGGTACAAGGTTCAGATCTCATTTTCCTTGTTATTTAAATACTACTAATACTCCAGTAATTTTTTACTTCAACTTTTTATTGTGAAGGAAGGAACTAGGATTCAGAGTGTTTTTCTATACAGATTTTATGAAAACAGAAGGTTGAATTTATGATTTCTCACACTATTTTATAATTTAAAATTTAAATTTAAGATCTCAATACTAGATAAATATTATTAATTTAAAATTTATTGATTTTTCAATTTTTTTAGACTCAATATAATTTGATTCCAACAAGGCTTCAAGAGACAATTTTTTCACCGTTGGATTATCTTGAAGTTGCATACTTGCATGCATGATTATGTTGGAGATACCATTCGGTGTGTGATGAATATAACCGAAGAGTTTATATATATAATTAATCTAGCAAATCATGGCCGTTCAGTTGGTAGACAAAGAGCTTCCAATCATTCAAAGTCTCCACTCACTCAGTTTCCCAAAAAGAGAACTCTCTCATAGAACTCCACAAAGACCAAATTGTCAAGTGTCACCTTTCTACTCTCTCTCTCTACCTTGCTGCTTCATTCATGGCTGTTCTCATACTTTACCCTCTTCACATTTTCTGCTTCGTCATTGCTATAGCCTATGGTATTCCGCTCGCTTTATCATTGTCATCGTCATCTGCTTCTTCTACTTCAACAGATGTTGGGCTTGTTCTGGGAAAGATCAAAGCTTCACTGCAAGGTAATAGTGAGAATCTCTTACTATCATCATGGAACTCTTCTGTCCCTTTGTGCCAATGGAGAGGACTCAAATGGGTATTCTCCAATGGTTCCCCTCTCTCTTGTAGTGACATTGCTGCACCCCAATGGACTAATCTTTCACTCTATAAAGACCCATCCGTGCACTTGCTTTCTCTTCAGCTTCCATCCGCTAATCTCACTGGTTCGCTCCCTAGAGAGATTGGTGAGTTCTCTATGCTTCAGAGTTTGTATCTTAACATCAACTCACTTAGTGGGACTATTCCTCTTGAGCTTGGCTACAGTTCTTCACTCTCTGATATTGATTTGAGTGGCAATATGCTTAATGGGGTTTTAGCTGCTTCTATTTGGAATCTATGCGATAGATTAGTTTCACTTAAGCTTCATGGTAATTTATTATCTGGGTCTCTTCCCGAACCTGCATTGCCCAACTCTACTTGCAAGAATTTGCAGTTTCTTGATTTGGGCAGCAACAAGTTTTCGGGGAATTTTCCTGAATTTTTGACTCGGTTTCAAGGCCTTAAGGAGCTTGATCTTTCTGATAATATGTTTTCAGGTTCAATTCCTCAGGGCTTAACTGCATTAAACCTTGAAAAATTGAATCTTTCACATAATAATTTTAGTGGGATTTTGCCTTTTTTTGGGGAATCAAAGTTTGGAGTGGAGGTTTTTGAAGGGAATGATCCTAGTCTTTGTGGCTTACCTTTAAGAAGTTGTACTGAAAATTCTAGATTAAGCTCTGGTGCAATTGCTGGTATTGTGATTGGACTAATGACTGGAGTTGTAGTTTTTGCCTCATTGTTAATTGGTTATATGCAAAACAAGAAAAGAAGAGGGGAAGAGAGTGAAGATGAATTAGAGGAAGGAGAAGATGATGAAAATGATGGTACCGGGGCAAGTGGTGGTGGGGGCGGCGAAGGAAAGCTAATTTTGTTTCAAGGTGGCGAGCATTTGACATTAGAGGATGTTTTGAATGCAACCGGACAAGTTACGGAGAAGACTACGTATGGGACTGTATATAAGGCTAAGCTTGCCGATGGAGGGACAATTGCGTTGAGGTTGTTGAGGGAAGGGAGTTGCAAGGATAAGAATTCATGTATAACAGTAATAAAGCAATTAGGGAAGATTCGACATGAGAATTTGATTCCTTTGAAAGCTTTCTACCAGGGGAAGAGAGGAGAGAAGCTACTCATATATGACTATCTTCCCAATAGAAGTCTTTATGATCTTTTACATGGTATGCTCATTGTCGCACTTCTTCTGCATTTTTTGTTTATGTATCATTGTCGTAGATATGATGAAATTTATTACATTTTTTTTCCCAGAAATCTGTAGAAAGTAGCACATTTGGTTTCTCATATGCACGTGTTACTCGAATTGGGCAATTATGCACCTTTGATATTGCGAATATGTGATCAACTTGTTCCAAACAATTACAAATCTTTCACCATATCTTGTCATTTGGTCTGACTAATTTTTACATACTTCGCAATTGTGAGCAAAAATTGGCATTTTTCTGCTCCTTTATTGTGCAGATAGATCATTCGTTGGTCTATTGTTCCTGGAAAATGGAATGCTTAACTCTGCCTCATTCCTCTTTTTTTTTTTGGCAGATAGACTTATCTTTGGGTTCTAAATATTACAATTAAATCATTACATATTGGCATATAAACCATGAAAATTGAAGTTTTTATGAATTCAAGAATCAAATGCATATTCTTCACTCTTGTTTTATTGCCTGCTTATTTGCAGAAACAAAAGCCGGTAGACCAGTGCTAAATTGGGCTAGGCGGCACAAGATTGCATTAGGCATAGCCAGAGGACTAGCATACCTTCATACAGGTCTAGAAACACCCATAACCCATGGAAATGTGAGGTCAAAAAATGTGCTTGTGGATGAATCTTTTGTTTCCAGGCTAACTGAGTTCGGGCTTGACAAGCTAATGGTCCCATCTGTGGCTGATGAAATAGTGGCACTTGCAAAAACTGACGGATACAAGGCACCAGAGCTTCAAAGGATGAAGAAATGCAATTCTAGAACAGATGTATATGCATTTGGGATACTTCTACTGGAGATTTTGATTGGCAAAAAACCTGGGAAAAATGGGAGAAGTGGCGATTTTGTCGACTTGCCTGCTATGGTGAAAGTGGCAGTTTTGGAAGAAACAACTATGGAAGTTTTTGATGTGGAGATTTTGAAGGGGATCAAGAGTCCAATGGAAGAAGGCCTAGTTCAGGCACTGAAACTCGCGATGGGATGCTGCGCACCAGTTCCCTCAGTCAGACCCACCATTGATGAAGTTGTGAAGCAGTTGGAAGAAAACAGACCAAGAAACAGATCGGCTTTGTATAGTCCTACCGAAACAAGAAGCGATATTGATACCCCTTTCTGATTTTATAAGATTTCTTTTTAAACATAAATTAACTCCTTTATCTGTTACTGATTAACTGTGGCAGTGATAGATGATGCTGTAATGCTACAATTTATTATGTGTACTGCAGAATTCAATTATTAGTCTTTACTCGATTCATGACTATGCATTTTTCATATAAACAGTATATACTACTTCAAAATGCTAGAAATACCAAATTATGCATAAAAACCTTGCAAAGATAATTCAGTCAAGCATTGAATTCAATACAAGAAGCTGGCATCTCGAACCGGCAAAGGGGACAGAAATGGCTCTTATTCAGCCACTGATCAATACACTTGCCATGGAACAAATGAGAACACGGCATTCGCTTGAGCTCTGATGTTACCTGAAACTCTTCTAAACAGATAGAGCAACTTCTTTCACTCGAGGTTTCCTCCCCACCAATATCTGCAACTCTCACAATCTCCAAGTTGGAGATGGATGATCGAGTCACTGGAACAGTGCCTTGCCACCAGTATATGGTGACCAACTGCATCTCTACATTGATCACCAACTTATAACCTGACGAACAACTCCTGCGCAGAAGTAAACGAGCTTGCTTGACTAAATTATAACCAATGATATGTTTATCACTAGTGTTGATAGCTAAAGAAAAAAACAGAGCAGAAATCTTCGAGTAGGCTTCCTCATGGGTAGCAGAAGCAAGAAAAGCTTGTTCATCAACCTGAACATCAGGAGTTATGACAGGGAGAGCTCGGGTGCTTAGGGGAAAATCAGGTTCCCGCATTAGAATTTGACGATGAATGGATTTAGAAGAGATGGTGAAAGTGATAGTGGGTTTGGTTTTGGTCTTCAGCCTTTGATGTTCTACGATCAAGACCCGTCGAGTTTCTCCTATTAGAAAAGGCATTTCTTTTTTCCTAATTTGGTTTCAGTAAGAAATCTCGTACATTGGGTTTCTTCTGGTCTGGTCTGGTCTGTCTCTCCATATAAACCAATATTATCAGTAACTATGATAGAATGATAAAAATGAAAGAGAAAAGAACCAGAATGATGCAGCAATGTTTTTTACTGCTTAAAATGCAGTAATTCACTCCTCTATTTAATTCATTTAGTTACAAACTTATATTAAAACTGAAAATAACTACAAAGATCATGGACCTATAAATGTGCCATGATATGAACATGATCAAGAACAGAAAAGTTAACTACCTCCTATAAAACTGAAACTAATAGATTTACATTTCTAGTTTCAATAAAAGAAATACAAGTGGACAGCAGTCCTAAACACACATTCCAACACTCCTCCTTGTTTAGGAGTTGCAAACACCAAGCTTTTGTCTTAACTCATCAAATTTGCTAGTTGGTAGAGGCTTTGTAAGGATGTCAGCCACCTGATTCTCTGATTTACAGTACTCCAGCCTCACTTCTCCATTATGCTGAACTTCTCTGATGAAGAACAGCTTGATGTTGAAGTGTTTTGTTTTTCCATGAAACACTGGATTTCTTGCAATAGCTATGGCAGCTTGATTGTCTACAAAAATCACAGTGCTATCCCTTTGTTCTAAACTTAAATCAATAAGAACTTTTCTCAGCCATAGAGCTTGATTTACAGCTGCTGTAGCAGCAATAAATTCAGCCTCAGCAGTTGATTGTGCAACAATGTCTTGCTTTTTTGAACACCAGGAAAACATACCAGAACCAAGAGAAAAACAATACCCTGAAGTGCTCTTTAAGTCATCCACTGAGCCACCCCAATCACTGTCTGAATACCCCACTAGCTTGATCTCCTTGCACTTTTCAAATTTAATTCCAAAGTTGCAAGTCTCCTTAACATACCTTAACACTCTCTTGGCTGCTTTGAGATGACACTCACTTGGACAATGCATGAAACGTGAAAGAACACTTACTGCATTAAGAATATCAGGTCTGGTTGCTGTTAGGAACATCAGACAGCCAATCATGCTCCTGAACTGAAATTCATCAACTTTCTCTGTCCCATCATCCTTGCTGAGTTTCTCCTTTGAGTTCATGGGAGTATTCATGCCTTTGCAATCATCAAGCCTGAATTTCTTTAGAATTTCTCTAACATATTTTGTTTGACAGATGAAAATCTCAAAGTCATTCTGCTTCACCTCCATTCCCAAAAAGAAGGTCATCATGCCCAAGTCTGTCATCTCAAAGTGCTCCTTCATTTCTTGTTTAAACTTATCAACAAGACTTAATTTGCTTCCTGTTACCAACAAGTCATCGACATATAGTGATACTATGAGAATATCAGTTCCAACCTTTTTTATATACAAGGTTGACTCTGACAAACTCTTAGAGAAATCCAGACTCTTCAAATGTTCATCAATTCTGCTATACCAGGCTCTAGGAGCCTGCTTCAACCCATAGAGAGCCTTCTTTAGGAGATAAACCTTATCTTCTTCTCCCTTCTTCTCATAACCTTGTGGCTGATCTACATAGATTTCTTCTTGCAGGTAACCATTTAGAAAGGCAGACTTGACATCCAGCTGGTAGACCCTCCAATTTCTTTGTGCAGCAATAGCAAGAATGAGTCTGATGATTTCCAGCCTAGCCACAGGTGCAAAAGTGTCTGAGTAGTCAACTCCAGGTATTTGTGCATACCCTTTCACAACAAGTCTAGCTTTATGCTTATTGACAGTTCCATCAGGATTTAATTTAGTTCTGAATATCCATTTGACTCCAATTACCTTCCTAGCTTGAGGTCTATCAACAAGCTGCCATGTTTGATTTTTCTCAATCATAAACAGCTCCTCCTCCATTGCTGCTCTCCAAATCTGACTTTGCATGGCTTCATCACAGCTGGTAGGTTCACATACAGCCACATTGCACCTTTGATAAACATCTGAAAGTGACCTAGTTCCTCTAATAGGTCTGTCATCAGCTAAGTCAGTTTCACTATCTTCAAAGTCTTGGTCTGCTGGCCTTAACTCTGTAATCTCTAAATGCTGCCCTTTTTGCTTGACCAACTTCTCATCATTCCAGACCCATGCTTCTTCTTCCAAGAAGTGCACATCTCTACTCACAACAATCTTTCCATTTTGAGGATGAAAGATTTTGTAAGCTTTAGCATTAGTGCTGTAGCCAATGAAAATCCCTGGCATTGCCCTCTCATCAAGCTTATCTCTCTTGTTTTGTGGAACCAGTGAGAAACATACACAGCCAAACACTTTCAAAAACTTTAAATAAGGTTTATAACCATACCAGGCTTGAAAAGGAGTCTGATCTCCTACTGACTTTGAGAGTAACCTGTTTTGCAAGAAGACTGATGTGCTAGCTGCCTCAGCCCAAAATTTTTTTGGCAAATTTCTTTCATGCAGCATACACCTTGTCATGTTTAGAATGGATCTGTTCCTCCTTTCACTTACTCCATTTTGCTGTGGAGTATAAGGAGCAGTCAATTGATGATGAATTCCTGCTGTCTCACAAAAATGATCAAAAACTTTTGAAGTATACTCCATGCCATTATCAGACCTGAGTGTTTGAATTTTACAGCCACTTTCAGTCTCCACTCTAGCTTTGAACTTCCAAAACACTTGAGCTACATCAGACTTGTGCTTTAAAAAAAAGATCCAACACATACGGGTTAGATCATCAATAAAAACAGCATAATACAAGCTACCATTTAGGGAAGGTGTTCTCTGAGGACCAGCAATGTCTGTGTGAACAAGTTGTAGCTTTTTAGATGCTCTCCATGTTGTTTTAGGGAAGGGCTTCCTAACTTGCTTTTCTGTCTGACAGGCTCTACAATGTGAGAGTTGACTTGCAAATTTAGGAAGTCCAATCACCATACCTTTGGACTGTAACTGCAATAATCCTTGGTAATGATAATGCCCTAACCTTTTGTGCCATAATTCAGTGTTAGTTTCTTTTACAGAGAAAGCAGTTTGCTCCTCCTCCAATGGATTTAGAGCAAAACTCTTTCCTTTCATTTTAACACTAAACATTAATCTTCCATTTGAATCTAGAATCTGACAACTTTCATTTTCAAAGACCAATTTATTTCCTTTTTCAATTAATTGGCCTACACTCAATAGATTCTGATCTATTTCAGGCACATACAAAACATCAGAAATGTACTTTGTACCAGAATAGGTTAAAATGGCAACAGTACCTTTTCCTTTTACTGCAATGTATTTTCCATTTCCCACTCTGACCTTTGATGAGCTTGCTCCATTTAACTCAGTGAACAACTCCCTGTTGAAGGTCATATGGTTGGTGCAGCCACTATCAATCAACCAACTTTCACTTGATTCAATGCTAGTAAAGCATGTTGCTACAAACAATTGATCCTCCTCCTCTTGATCAGCAGTCTTGGCTTCTTCATTATGCTGCTCGTTCTTTGATTTGCAGATAATAGCCACATGACCTTTTTGGTTGCACTTAGAGCACTTTGCATCAGGTCTTCTCCAGCACTTGAAAGGTGAGTGGCCTTTCTTTCCACAATGCTGGCATGGTGGGTAGGACCTTTTCTGAGCCTCTTTTTTTCCTTTTGCATCTATTAGTACAGCATTTATGCCACTACCTTCGCTTTCTTTTTTCTTACCCTTCCATTTGTTCTTTGTTGCACCATGATGTTTGACAAATAAAGCTCCTTCTACTTCTGTATCCTCCCTCATCAATCTCCTCTGCTCCTGCGCTTGTAGAGAATTCAAGAGTTCTGCAAATGTGATTTTTGACAGATCCTTGGTATTCTCTAAGGCAGTGATTGTGGCTTCATATCTTTCAGGCACTGTGACAAGGATTTTTTCAACAATGCGTGAGTCTAGAAACTCAGCTCCAAGCAGTCTTACCTTGTTAGCAATTGCAAGTAACTTTTCTGAATAATCCTTTATAGTTTCAGTGTCCTTCATTTTCTGCAACTCAAATTCCCTTATCAAATTCAAAATCTGCATACCCTTGATTCTTTCATCTCCTGCATACTCACTTCTGAGGTAGTCCCAAATCTGTTTTGCTGATTTCAGGGCCATAATTCGAGTGAAGATGGTGGGAGAGACTGCAGCAAAGAGACAAGCCTTTGCTTTTGATTTTTTTGTCTTCTTCTCTTTATGTGTCTTCATCTGAACCATTGTTGGATTTGCTGGGAGAACTGGAATTTCATAGTCTTCTTCCACAGCTTCCCAAAGATCCATGGCTTCAAGATAGGTCTCCATACGTACTGCCCACATTTGGTAGTTTGATCCATCAAACACTTGTGGTGCCATTGCTGTAAAATTAGCTTCTGTTTCCATGGAGTTGAAACAAATACAGATCCCTTAAAGATGAAGGCTCTGATACCACTGATAGAATGATAAAAATGAAAGAGAAAAGAACCAGAATGATGCAGCAATGTTTTTTACTGCTTAAAATGCAGTAATTCACTCCTCTATTTAATTCATTTAGTTACAAACTTATATTAAAACTGAAAATAACTACAAAGATCATGGACCTATAAATGTGCCATGATATGAACATGATCAAGAACAGAAAAGTTAACTACCTCCTATAAAACTGAAACTAATAGATTTACATTTCTAGTTTCAATAAAAGAAATACAAGTGGACAGCAGTCCTAAACACACATTCCAACAAACTATATATAAGTATTAAATCCATACATGAGAAGGATTTGAGAAAATAACAACTTTTCTTTAGAGGGTGGATGTAAGGCAACAATTTTATTAAAACCGGATATTGAATCGAATAGATAAGTAATTACAGTTCAATAATCAATTATATTTGCTCCTTTTTTTAATATTTTTTTAATAAATATTAAATAACTAATTTATTGGTATTATATAAAAAAAAAAGTAATTTGTGCATAAGCAAGATTTATAAAATTAAAAAGAAATTGATATAAATATTTAGTTGTTTGGATTACTCAGGGAAAGGGATGGATATCATTACAGTTTCTTTTTATTTGAGAAATTAAGCAAGGGAAAGAAGAAACCGGAAAAGGGAGGAGGAGAATTGGCACACTTATAACTGTTTTTATTAAGTTTTTTTTTGGGTTCCCATTTATTACCTTCAGATCATCGAAATAAGAAATATTTCTTCTTAAGAAAATAGTGATGTCAATTTTCTTTTTTCTTTTTTTTATCAAATTGTATCGAATTAGTGATATATTATTAATTTAATTAATCCAATCCGTTCAATTTAAAATTTTTGGGAAGTTCGATTTTTTATTTGGTACAGCTCCATTACATTCAACTAATCAACACAATTTTTTTTAATGAATATATGTACAAAAATCATCCCATAAATACAATGAAATAGACTAATTCTAATTATAATTAAAACCAATTGAAGAAAAATAGAATTCTAATTATAACCTGAAATTGTTATTCCGTTTTGCAAACGAATGGGTTATCTTAAAGGAAGTGGATAGGCTGTAAATCTGGGCTATACTTATTCTATTAGACTTTTTTTAATTTTGGGTTATCTTCCGACTAATTCAATAATATATCATGAATCCGTACCTATAATGTATTGAATATCATTTATTTAAATGATAAATAATTTTATTTTTTAAAAATATATAAAAAATAAAAATTAGAGTCACATTACATTTATAAAATAGATTGAATTCATAATTCTGAGTTCATGACATAAGAATTGAAAGATAGTAATAGTAAGTTCAATAAGCGGACTATCCCTTTCAATTCCAATTATACTCCAATTCCAAAAAATATTCAACTAAGGAATTTACAAAGAGCTCTATCACATTCTTTATCGGATTAAAGCAAAGGAACATATAGTATATAGTGATGAAGTTCTTTTAGGATAAGAATAGTTTAACACATGGAGTGTGGATGGGCTGTGGTATTAACAACTTTATACAAATTCTTTTAGCACTTGGACTGGCTGGTGCTGCAGAGTGAAGAATTGAAACTACATCTACCTTTATATATATGCACATGGCCGGACATCATATTGTCTCTCTCTCTATTTATTTATTTATTTATTTATTTTTGAGGTAAAAATATTCTGTTTTTTCCATCTGATCTCTATCCACAATACATGTTCTAAGATGACACATTGCCTTCAATAAAAGCTTAAACTGGCAAGGTTCTGTTATAAACAGGTTGGCAAGGAGAAAATGCCACTGTTTACTTTTATAGGTGAACTTAAGAATGTATCACATGCCTTTAGCGTCCCCACCTCACATGCAAGCAAATATGGGATTGTCACTAATTACCAAACATTAATCATGCATGATTGTAGGTAGTTAAGTGTTTTAGCAAGTGAGAAAGGCAAACTTCGTGATATCATATCATGTGCTTGCAATTTTGAGGGTGCCCTGTCCACCAATATTCACAGAGGACAATCCATAATTAATGGCAAAATGATTAAAGCAAAGAAAAATTTTGGTTCCAGACAATATCTTTGATATAGATTAATTTGTAATACTCAGAAATGAGAATTTGTAAAAATGTATAGTATAAATTAAAGGAAGAGTAAATGGACAAATTGATTCTATGAGGAGTGCAGAGAGGAGCAAAATGGAAAGATGTGAACAACACTGCGGCAACTAAAGCAGGCCGAGGTCGAACAAGGGCATGGTGCGGTGACAAGTGGAATATTGTAGCTGAGTGTGACTGTAATATTAATGTACACTTGCCAAATATTTCGCTGGGAATCGGGGGACAAATACGGAGTAAGAATGAAGCAGGAAATGGCAGATAATGCTATGCCAGAAATGGAAGAGAAAATCAAATTTTCTTTTTCTCTTTTTTTTTCCTAGATTTATGTTCTTGTTGATGGAATTGAGAATCAACATTGGCGGCCCCTGCGGCAGGTAAGAGCACCTGCGCTTGAAGTAATGGCGCCAACCATGGAAGAGGACTTGGCCCCTAAACTTGAGGCTCTGGCATAGCTGCCTGCAGCTCCAGCTCCTGATGGAGTGAAGTACGCTCCATTAAGCATCAGGTCTCCTTCTGATCTCCAATTCCAGTGCTCCCATACATTAGCTGCTGTAACTACCCTCTTCGTCACCTGCCAATATCATTTAATTTATTTTATTTTATTTTTCTGCGATATATGGTCGTTATTGTCATTAATTTCATACATTATTCCTAAAGGATAGCTACCTCTTTAGCAAAAGCATTGTTAGGGGCAAGATATCTGTTTCCTTGGCTATTAATGGTAGGATTGGCACTTCCACCAATGGCATACATTTCCCAGTGTGTGTAGTCATTGTTTACCACATGGAAATACCCATGCCTACACCTGCAAGGTTAATGAGTTGGCCCAGTCAGATTGGTATATCACAAAAGGGATATAATGATTTTTTAAATTCATTTAAAAAAAAAATAATATTATATTTAAGTAGCTTTACCTTGGCATTCTCTGGATCAGACCCTCTCCAAAATGATTGTATGCAATTGTTACTTGCATCTGTTTATCTCTAGTGTAGGAGTCACTGTGACCCAATAACATAACCTGTCCATCATATAAGAGGATATGATTAGTAATTATACATTCAATAAATTGCACTGATTAAGTAAATTGAAGCAAGGAAAATGTAATTGACCTCATTGTGGTGGGTGAAATAGTTGTTGGAAATGGTAATGGCAGTTGACCCCATGATAGCATCAATAAGTCCATCTGCGCAATTGGATAGAGAATTATGATCAATCCAAATATGACTTGCTCCGAAAATGGAAATCCCATCTCCATCCGCCATTGTCCTCCATCCATAATGAGAAGGCGAGCTACGAACCATTGCATTTCCAGTAGGCTTGCAATCATGGATATGAAGACCATGAATAATAATATTTGTGACAAATTGGATAGTAATACAAGCTCCATTGGCAATGTGAACGTTGGTTCCACGGGCATCAATAGTCTTAAAACTGTTCATAATGAGCTCCTGTTTGAGGGTAATCACCATGTCCCTCTTGAACACAATCCACAAAGGCCTGTCTTGAATAACAGCATGGCGCAAAGTACCAGGTTTTGGATTAACTGGGTCATCATCGCCGGAATCAGTGACGACATAGTATCTGCCGTCTCGACCACCAACGGCATTGCGTCCAAAACCGATACCACAGTCAGCAAACCGCTTCCTGTGGAGTTGCCAATGGGGGTCACATCGCCAACAATCATCAATCGGGTTGCCAGTTACACATGAGAAAAATCCTAAATTCCTCCTTGCTGTGCTGTTGCGTGTGCTCCTGGTAAAATCACAAGTCACAGTAATTATTAGTACAATTATTATGAAAACAACAACAACAATAATAATAATAATGTGAAAGGTTCAAGCATAATGTCCCACATCTACATGTAGGCCATGTGACAATTATGTGGAAGATTGAATAGGTAGGATGGATACGGTCCAAACGGAAATTTTGCATCATTTTCTAATCCTAATTCTAAATGCAAGAAATAAATGCAAGATTGGGGTGGGGAAGGGGAACTACTACTCATCCAGCACCTTGGTTGTCGGTGAACAAAAAGTGAAAATTGGGTTGATGGGCGAGTGTGGTCATTTAATGACTTCACAATACAAGTATTGAATAATTTGTCTAGCTCTTTGAATGTAGCAGCTGCTACAAATCCAGATCAGATCATCAGAAAAAATGAATTCCTATTAAAGTCCTATGCAATAAAACCAGATCTGGGATATGAAATTTGTAGCTTATTCCTCTTGAAAGGCTGGAGAATGCATGCGAACTTTAAGTTGCTACCCCACAAAGTTGGGACAAAAAGACACTGGCTACATTTTCCACTGTTTCATCAATTGAAATTGAATGTAATAAAAGGTGGATTTTCTCGACTTTGACAATTTAAGACTAATCATTTCTAATCCATGGGGGTAGAACTGTATACCAAAGAGAGTTGCAAAATTATATTGTTGGATTTTATAGGTATAATTAGAGTCCAATAAGAACAAATAATCAGGCTATCAAAATTGAATGCCAAGCTAGATATCCTATGCTATCCGGTAAACCAGAAAAGCATCTAGCATGCATGGCATTTTTTTTCATATCAACATATATGAAATATAGAAATATAGTCAACATGTGGAAAGTAGGGAGTTTCAATGTACAATCAGAAGAGAGCTTTACAAAAGCATTTAAAAAGGCAAACATATATTGCAATTAAATAAAAAGACCCATATAGATATTATTTTGGAAAAAGAATAATGTAAAGTCTCATACACTAAAGGCAAGTAAAGCTAGTATACTAACAAATTAGATTTGGATTAGGTAAAGAACAAGACAAGAAATAAATTGAGGGCGTGATGCACGGATCTAAAGACATGGGCATGTGCACAAGCTGGCAGCAGAATTAAAACTCAGAGAGAGTGCCACAGTAAAGAACATGGTTGATCCTCAAAATTATAATAAAGACTTGGATGAATAATTTATCGAAGGAACTTTGAATAGACAGAATACATGGGAGAGTGAAATAACAATAACAAAGCCAAACAAATAAGGAATAGTATAATAACAAGCAAATTGTGCTTGTTTTTGCCCTTTTCCTTAATTCTTTGGTTGAATTTTTCTGTAGAGACTTATTTATTACAGAACGCTAGTTCTCTGCGCTGTTATTCTGTGAGAGAGTTGAAGCAAATGCGTATTTTGAGAAATACATTCTACTTCTTAAATTCATTTGAGTATCTACCGTCGATTGAAGTTTTGAACAATAAAGACTGCTCACGTACATCATCTTGCCAATTATTCCATCATCTATGTATATTATACTCATCCATTAATATTAAGTTGTTCATTTGCTGTTAAAATTTGTCGCAAATTTGTACCCAAAATAAAAAATATCGCAAATTAATCGGTGAATGGAACTTATAAGCTCAAACTAGACACATTTTGTCTATTGAATAATCCTTTTGACTGGCATTTCCAAACAAAAGCCGGGTGAAAGGGACATGTGAAAACTGCATCTAGAGGTTGAGAATAAAGTATCAAAGGTTCTTCAGAGCTAATCAAGACTACTTTGACTAATTTCTTAAACCCCACCAATATTAATACATCTAGAAGACTGAGATGAGAGACCAAATTAAGAACAACAAACACCAATTGGGCTTTCTAAATGAATCTTTTTCTGAAAGAAAGAGAGACGTGATTTATTTATTTCAGTCTGAGAAAGAGAGGGTCGAATGTGGACATATAGCCAAAAAAAAAAAAGATTAAAAGAAAAAAACTTACTCATCAACCATAGAAGCAACCTCTTCCGGATATTCAACGGCATGCCGATTCCCAGCATCACCTGACCTGAAGAATTAAGAAAATTAAACAAGAAAAAAAAAATATTATTTGTAACGAAATTCCTAAGCCAAGTGGTAAAAGAAAATATTCCTAAGCCAACGTTTTGCATTCGATTTAAATGACTAAATTAGCTTTAAAAAAATTAATAAACTTCAAGTGGCTTTCAGGACTGTTTAGCAAAGAATTGGGATAACCGAGGAGATTTCCGTCCACTGAAAAATCTGACGAGGGCAACCTAATAGGCAGTAGCTAAGAAAGCAATTGGTTGTACAGTAAAATTTCTTGAGAAACTAATGTAACAGAATTAACGATATAGATTTTCTCGATCCCGATCTCAACGGCTTGAAATGACCTGCATTCTAATAAAGTCAACAGAATTTTATCCAACGGTCCTGGTTTCCCCAATTTCCAATTGTACCATAAGGATCCGTTGGAAAGTTTAACTTCTCTGTAACTCACCCGTCCGCCATTGATGAGTTCCCGGAGCTGTGGAACTGCTGACTTTTCTCCAACCTGAGAACATACCCCAAGAAATTAAATCCACATCAAATCATTCACATTATGTGAATTAGTCATAAAAAAAATATGGTAAGTTTAAGTGTTAAATGGAGCTCATAAGAAATGATGAAGCCACCACTGACAATGTACCAAAATTACGGAAGCAATTAATAATTCACAGAAAGGAAAGAGAATTCTACAGCAATAGGCAGAAAATCAAGCATATGAAGAACTCAAACAAGCATCGTCAAACGAACACCTCTGTTTCTCATTTCACAAGCGTACATAGAATTGATGCAGAAAATCTACCTCAATTTCAGCTCTCTCTTCTCTGCTGATGCATTTATAGTAGCAAACAGTATTAGAACCATCAATGTGCATATACAGAAGCATCTCTGCAGCAAAACCGCCATTGTTGATCAAAATCTCTTTCTCTCTCTCTCTCTGCTTGTTCACGTTTTTCTGTCACTAAAAATCAGAGTACATGACCCAGTTTGTTTCTCTGCCTAAGAATCGAGAAAGAAAATGAAAGAAAGATATGAGTCAAAGAATAGCTTGAGTGAAACCATCTTTATAGAGCCAAAGGAACGTGGAGGCCTAAAACTTGCCTAACTTCGTTTTTAACCACGGTTAAGTTAATTAACCCATGATATTAACCACATTTGATTTAACCACCACACCACCTCTCTAACCGCTACTAACTGACTCTACTCTCTCTCTCTCTCTCTCTCTCCAAAGTCCAGTATTTAGGCTTATTAACGATCCAACGTCTCATCTGTGTCGGTGACTCGCGTGCCTGACCAACTCCCTCTGACACCTCACCACTACGTACTCTACGTCCATCTATACCACCGCCGAGGCCACGTCACCTTATTAATATGAAGAGGACTATCCGTACTAGGTGATGGCAGTGAGTATTTCACTCGCTTCGTTATTTCGCCACGTGGCGGAGTTTGAGAGCAAATTATAAAATTTACGGTAAGTGTACGAATTGCTCTGGATATTTTATTTAAATTTTTTATCACTGACAGGTGTCCTTTTAATGTGTACGGTAAAAACTCCAAGATTACTGGTTCTTCCGGTAAGTGTTATCATCGGGAAAAAAAAAATCATCATTTATATTTTGCTTTCTTTTGCCAAATTATATTTTTCCTCATATATGAAATTTCTATTTATGAATTTTAATGAAAAATTATTTGTATTAATAAATATAAATCAATGTTAATCAAAATAAATAGGCGAGATAAAGATAATATTATACATAAAATTTATTGAATTTATCATGCTAATTGTTAACCCATAAAAATTCATATACTTTTTTTTTTTATAAAAATTTTCATGATAGATAACTGTGTTTATAAATATCATAAAAATATAAAAAAATCTATTAAATATAATGAAATCAGTCAAACTACAGTTCGATTTGATATTCTATCCATTTTATATTAAAAAAAAAGAATTAAAAGCACTTCAAATATTTACAGACTTTTTATCCACATATTTAACTGAATTAAAATCACTTTAAAAAAGAAAAGTAACACTATTTACTCTCATATTTACAAATTTTTATTGAAAAAAATTAAATTTTACGTCTATCTCAAAATACAGTTTATTTTCCTTGTGAGAATTCTCCTAATTTTAAAAAATTTGATATGTCTATATATAATGTAACTTGTTATAAAAAAATATGAATAATTATTTTTTAATTTTATAATATATCCCTAATTAATATAAACTTATGATACGTATATTACGAAAAATATACAAAAACTATATAATTATTTGGTAATTATATAGAAATAAATAAAATAATCTTTGTGGGTCGAAGGGGAGTAATATTACACAATTGATAAATTCATAATTCACGTAAATTTTGGCTAAATTTAAATTATATAATTAAATGAAGTTGATTGACTTTTTGATATGGCAGTGGGAATTAATTTTTTATTATTAATATTTTGTTTGTTTTGGCATCAGCGTGATTTGCAAAGCATGAAAATGAGATCAGAGATATAATTTTTATAACAATTAATTAAATAAATAAAAAATAAGGAGCCCTAATAGAAAATCATTATTGTAAAATAAACCCATACGATTAGACATTTAAAGGAGACAGTTGCCCATAACATAACATAACATAACATGTATGGGTCTACATTTGTCCTTCTTACTTACAAAATACGTGGATTCAACTCCTCCATCTTTAAATTAATACTCTTAAGGTTTAATTATTATGAACAAATTAATGAACTTAATTATTCATGTAAGCAATTAACAGTGATTGTGTCTTCTTAAGAAAAAGAGGGGTTATAAATTTATTCAACTTTTGGAATTGTTGTTTGGTGTTAATAAAATATCTTTAGAATTTTTTTAATTTTTAATAAACTGTTTTTTTATAATCGCTTATTTGCAATAACTGTTTTTCAAAATTCAAAAAAATTAAAATTATATATTTTTTTCTTAGAAATGCCAAATGAGAATATGGGTACCTAGTTTGTGGGATGTAATTACATTAATGATTAAACATAATAATAATAATGGAAAGTAATCATCGGAATTAAGAGCGGCAATTTGGTAGATCAGTCAAAATTATCTATAATAATTGAGATGATTTTGTTGTGTCTGTTGCCAGATGTCAAAATAATAGTGGTGCTCATGCTTTCGTTAGGAACTCAATTAGTTTTAATACTTGTTCTTTCTGGCATATAGTTATTTCTTTCACAAAACACTTAGCTTGATCAGGATGTACTCTCATTCGTTTAAAGAAGCTGTTCTTTTACTTTTAAAAAAATAATAAAAAATTATCAATACCCAACGGTCAACATGCTGAAACTGAAAAGATAAGAAAATGGGAGCATTAACTTACCTCTTTACCTGTATGTCTGTATTATTACTGTCTGGTTTCTAAAACATAGGGTCCCAGTCTCGCTGTTAAAAATTTTAAGATGGAGCCCACACAGAATGAACCAATCCTTTTCATGCAAGCTAGATTGGATTGACCCACAAAGGCTGCTGTTGTTGCCCTCCATTCTTTCCTCACTTTCATGCGTTTTTTCTTCACATCTACTAGTGGGGAAAAGGCCACTTTCTTTTTCTTTTTTTTTGTTGGTTTTTTTGTTTTTAAATTTTGCTTCTCATTAGGAAAAGAGTATAGAAAAGTGAAAAAGAAAAAAAGAGTATTTTTATTATTTCTCAATTGTCTTTTTATACAAAAATTTCCTTATTTTAAAAACTTAACAACTAATGACATTAAATTCAGGAATCCATGTCTTAGTCTCTGTGTTCCCATTGACCTCAATAAAATGCCTTTTTGCTATTCGATTGGTCTAAACATTCATTTATATAATTATGAGTGTAATGCAAGCATTATACATTTGTCATCATTTGCATAACATGGATAATAAAATTCATATCTGCTTCCTTTTTTTTCAAAAAACAAATCTTGAAAGAATATGATTATGAGATCTAACTTTTTGTCAATTAATTAGAAGTGATTACAAAATTTGAAATCAACATACTCATGCTAAATTAAGATAATGATTTCTACTTTTATATATATATATATATATATATATATATTTGATAGAAATTTACATTTGCTTTAATGATAATTTGACAATATTGCATATAACTTTTTCACTTTTTTTTGGGGTCAAAAATCTCACTACAACTTCTCTTGAAGTCATTGCTTTATAATTATGTTTTTTTATTGTGCGATGCCATAATGGTGCTTTAGCGTCATCTCCGTTTCTGTTTTTTACTCTGAGTTTCTCCGCTTGTATAATAGACTATATATATCTTTCAGCGTTAAGGTCTAATTCTTCTTCATTCAATCTTTGAAAAAAACAAAGAATAAAAGAACATAGTGCAAAATGGAAATGTCTTTTTCTTTTTTGAAAATATATGAGCTATATATGAGGATTTAGGCTGAAAATCAAAGCCTTCTTCAGTTCTTCCCATGTATACAATTACTTTTTCTATTTTGAATTTTAAATTATATAAAAAAAAAAAGAAACTTTTCTTTTTCAACTTTTTATTCAAAATTTTTATTTATAGTATTTCGTGTGAGAAAATTTCAAATTCCCAAATTCATTTTCTTTTAGAAAAAGAGTTTTTTTTTTGTTTTTTGGCATGCAATATTATTTTGTTTTTTTTTTTTTATTATTGTTTATTGGATTCATAAATATTAATTTTAATCCATATATTGAATTTGTGGCTGAAATTATTATTTCCAAACATAATAAAAATTCAAGAACTAAATAAAAAAATAAACATAATAGCCTAAAGATTAAAAGGCGTTTTTCATTTTTTAATTAATTATGGATTATTTTCCGCATGTTATTTTCACATGAAAAGGTAATGCACATGGTATGGTCCTACTTTGCACGGACCCGTAGAATTGTAGTCCAAAACGGCAGAGCAGAGCATACGGGATAATAGCACGTGGAGTAGTATATTACATGAAATAGTGAATGAGTGAACTATATTAAATTTATTTCTTCCTTTTTTTTACGAATTAATTGCAGTAATAGATTTTAATTTTATTATCTGCTTCATTTTAAATGTTTTTTTACTGACTGATAAACGGAATGTCAAATTTTATTTTAAAAAGTTAAAATATTTATCACACATTTATTTATTCTTTATAAATACGTGAATACAACAAAATGACATTTATTAATTTTTATACTGAATTTTAAAAAATACAATTATACGAATGAACTTTGGTAATTCTGTGAAACTTGTTTGAACTAAATATTATTAATCATGATTTGTTAATTTTTGGGACTAAATTGAAAATGGTAATTTATCCTAAATTCTTTTTCTTTTAACTCTATTGTACATAGCCCATTCCTTCGAATGTTTGATTGAACATGTAAAAAAAAAAAGCTATTTTTTTCATCAAATAGTATGTAACATTAATAAGGATAAAACTTCGTAATAGAATTTAATTTATTAACAAAATGTAAATGGTCCTACCCAATAGGCCAATACCCATATGTATTAAGATTCCAGGCAATTAAAAATATTAGAAAAAAAAATTCCGGATTTGATGAGTAAAATATGGGACTATCTAGGAAATTAAGTAGCAAAGCAACAATGCCACACCAGCCTAACTAATGTTGAAGAAGATTTGAATTTTGGTAGTGATACCCCATATTTTCCTGCCTCAGTCTACGCTTGCCTAACAAGTATTTCTCTATATATGACTTGCCTTCATGCATGTACTATTTTTTAGAAATAAAAAATAAAAAAATTTGGTTAAACATTATATCCATTCCTTAATTTATTACACAGTTAATTGAATTAAGTTTAGGCTTCCGACCAACTTCTTGTTCCTTAGTAAAATTGAAGAAATGCAGATTATATAATTAAGAAAGAGTAGTTGAATTTATATTCACAAAATTGGGGGAATTAATTAAGTTAGCAGCTGGTTGGGTTTAGTTTAATTAGGTTTTATATTTGGGAAACAGGTAGGAAGAAAGTCCACATGGCTGGCTATTTACGCCAATCATGGAGGAATTTGATTATTCATTTCTTCAATGTTAATGCTTCTCGATTCCCTTAATCCACGCCATTAATTGTTAATGGCTGGGTTTGTAACATACATTTTACTCTTTTTCCTTGTATTTCTGAATAGAAATCTATATATGGACAGTAATGAGTCCTTCATCTTTTCATCTAATTACAAAGACCCAAATACAAAAGGGTTGTGAATTTAAATTAAATTCAAAATTTTAAATTTTTTTAGTATATTATCAAGAGAAAATCCATTATTCTTATAGCTATGTGACTAAAAATTTTCAGTAATCGAATTACAATAGAAAATGTACATATTTCTTCTTCTTTTAAAGAAAAGTGTATTCCCAATAAGTATGAGGAAGTACAATTTAGTAGCAATTTTTCTTCTCCAATCAATCTAAAACCTTACATTAAGCCACTATAGCGAAAGGCAATAAGCCAGCTGGTGGGTGGCACTTTAATTAAATTGGTATGACAGGGTATGGTGGCAATGATAGTAAAGTGGGTTAGTCTTTCATTCTTCAACTGCTTAATTATAAGTAAAATTAGTTGCTTCTCCACATCAAAGGAGTAACCATTATAGACTTGACACAAGAACAAGCACATAGTAAGTGCTTGCGCTTCTTTTCCATTATAAGATGTTTTCTTTGATCAAATTCACATTACTCAGACCAAATTATTTCAATGACTTGATGTGTTTGGTAAGCAAGAAAGAGAGAGAAACTAGGGTAGAAAGGAAAGGGAAAAATAAAACAACCCTTAGCTAATTAAGCAACCTAGCCAAAACACTAGTTATTGTCTTTCAACCATTTTGACGAAGTTGGTTCAATTTCCCCAACCACATTCTTCCGCTTTGTCTGTGGCTATTAGGAGAAACCAATTTAAGATAAAGAAAATGAAGGAATTTAATTGTCTTTGTTTGACAAAATTATTCTAATTCAAAATCTTTCTAATCGGAAATTGTGCTTTCTTTTGAAAAAAAAAAAAGAAAAAAATCTTCTGTGGGTTTGGAATTGAGAATTGATTGCCATAAAGGGGATTTATTGGTGGAAATTAGGTCATTATTTCCAAATAGTCCAAGAAATGGCAAGTTACATGTCATTTTAGTTGTAGTCTTAAATGTTTTCCTTTTATAATTCTAATGACAACCTAACTGCTTAAATCACCAAGCATTGGCATGCTATCACAAAAACAAAATGAGATGAACATTTTCCTTTTATAATTCTATCTCAAAAATGATGATGATGATGATGATGATTATTATTATTATTTAGATTTGTGATGAGGTGATTTCAAAAGTAAGGAGTATTATGGAAAATAATTTGTCTCTAGAAAATATTTTCTAAAAAAATATAATATATTTAGATATTTGGCTGCAATACTAGAAAATAATTGAAAAATATTTTTCTAGTTTACAATAAATTTTTTTCCTAAATATATACTAGTAAACGTACTTTTATATGTATAACTACTAATACTTATATAGTTATAAATAGAAAATGAAATATAACTGTCATGAATTATATGAAACAAATATAGTAAAAATTATATAATTGCTAACACTTATATGGTTTTATATATATAAAAAAAATTGGCATATAATTGTCATTAATTATATAAAAAATAGCAAAAATCATTTAATTACTAACAATTATATAGTTATACAAAGAAAAAAAAACATATAACTGTTACCCATTATATAAAAAAATATAGCAAAATTTTTTATTATTAATGTAGAAAAATGAATTAATATTATTTACACTTCAGAAATTACACTGTTTACTCAATTTTTAGTATTTAGCTTACACTAGTTTTTACTTATATATATATATATATATATATATATATATATATATATATATATATATATATATAATTTATTCTATATCTCCAACCAAGTAGGCATTGATATTTTTTAAGATTAAATAACCTAGATTATATATAAGATTTTCATTTGTTTTTGTTTTATTTTTTGGCTTTTTATCATCAATTCAATCCACTTGATTGCAAATACTGATTTTGGGAACTCATGTTCACACATTATAGATGAGGTGGGATCAAGAATTTTTTAGGAAAGAAAATAATTTTTATTTTTATGTAAGTCATGATATAAAAGAATCATATTAACAATTTTAATATTTCAAAGGTGCACACATGAACAATTATTAAGCATTGGAATTTCCCGTGTATATGAGTTATTTAATTCAATAACAACTTATTTTTTCTTAATAATTTAAACACTGAAAAATAAAATAAAAATTGGAAAATTATTTTTTTACAAACAAACGGAGTCTAAGTACATGTAAAAAAAAAAATTATTTGTAGGTATAATTAATAATTAAAATAGATTAATATATTAATAAGCCCTAAGCTAGCCAATAGGCAAATGCCATTACACATATATAAATTAATATATTATCAGAAGAAAAAAAAAAAGGAATTATAAATAAAGAAATTAAAAGCTTTCCGACATAAAACTGATTTGCATGCATGTCTCGGAAATTCCCGGTTTGGCAAAATTAATTAACTGTTAATTAAGAAACCAATGCCCGTGTCCATAAAGAAGAAAATCTTCATATATGAGTATTAAGTTAATTTTAAAAATTATAATTAATTTCATAATTAAGTACTATACAGTACATTATCCTTAAACCATACGTATTGTTAATTAATTAGCTTCTAAAGTAATTCTCTCTCAAGTGTATGAGCTCATCAAAAGACTTAAAATGATACCTAAAGCAACATGGAAGTTGGACCCCATTAATATACTTCATTAGTTTCTTTTAATTTGCTAATTGATCACCTTCTTATCTCATTATAATTACTTAAGAATATGATTATAATTAATTTTATGAATCAATGAGAAAAGTTAATTGTTTCATAAATTTTATAAATTTGAATTTGAATTAAAACCTCACAAGAAAAATTAAATCCTTTGGGAGGAGAATGCTTAGGTTGTTGTGTGTAGTAGTAAATTCCAAATTTTTAATCACATATGTTATGAGACAAACAGACAATGACTCGACCATTAATTAGACAATTAGCCTAATTTTTAAATTTTATTAATTAGATATTTTGTTCAAAAATTTGTGATAGCTATAGCTATTTTGCATGTAGTCAACCAAACGTGTTTTGTAATATTTGTGAGTTAGCACAATTTTTAATTATAATCTCAATCAGTTGACTATTAATAGTATATATTTTTTTTAATTTTTTTCTATCACCTATTAACTATTAGTTATTTCTTTTCTGTTTATTTGGATTCAACTATTCAAAAAATCTGAATTTGCATTGGGTAAGTGATTTATATGCAGATTTGAACTTGACATCTCTAATTAAAGAGAAAAAACATTTATCATCTCATATCACCTTTTGGGAGCACTATTAGTTATTTCTAATGCTTGAATTAAACATGTGAATTTGGTATTCAAAAATAGATTAATAAAAAAAAAACCCATCCAATTATATTGACTTGAACCCATAACAATCCGATCTGATTGTTAAGTTTACGATTTTATAATAATTAACTTTTCTAATTTATTTAAATTAATTATTACGACTCTATTTTTATTTAAATTGTTTCCAATTTATTTTACAGAAATGATTAATTTAAGGGAAATGGACACAAATACCTAATTTACTATTCAAATCGATATTTTTAAGCTAAGAAAATCATTCCAAACAAACTTTTCTAGAAAATCAGATTTCAATTGTGCGCTTTTTCAGAAAAAAATATAAATTAGGTAAAAAATGTAAATTAGATAAAAAAAAGAAAAAGAGTAAAATTCAATATTAAAATGAGTAAAAATATAAATCAAAAAAAGAAGAGAGTAAAAATGTTTTTTTTAATATATAAAAAAAGTATAGAATGTAATTTCTTCTTAATTTAAACAAATTAAAAAAACCTAAATGTTAGAGAGAAAAAATAGATTGCATTCACACTGTCCAACTAATCTAATTCGAACCCATCCATCATAACCCCGATTGCCAAATTTAGCTAAAATAACAATTCTGAATCTATTAATTGTAACTAGGGGTATAAACGAGTCAAGACAGTCGTGAGATACTTGAGATCGATTCGAAAAATACTCGAATTCGACTCGAAGTTAATCGAGTCGAACTCGAACTCAAGTAGTTAGTCAAGTCGAGTTTGAGTATCATAATACTCAACTCATAAGAAATCGAGCTCAATTAAATTATATTTATACCCTTATATTCGAGTTTAATCGATTTTAATCGAGCTTAATCGAATATATTATTTATTAATTCGAGTTTTATCAAGTCGAGTTCGACTCGATTACACCCTAATTGTAACAATATATTTTAATAAATTCTGTTCAAAGAAAAAAATGGCCAATTATATTTTGTTTTAATTATTTGATTTTTGGAGAACAGACTTTATTTTTTATTATTATATAGCATGAGAAATTGTAAATGTTTTTTTTAAAATATATAACAAGAATACAGAAGGGAGTTTGGAAGCTAAATTCATAAAGAGTTTGAAAATTTAGGAAGAGGCTCTACGTGTAATTATTATATGGAGTGATTCACACCAGGTGCTGTATGTATGGGGCTTGGGAACAGAGGAGATAAGAGAGAGAAAAGCAGGGATACTTACTTCTGCAATCTCTCAAGGTAAAGAGAGTTATTGGTGGAGAGAAATGCCTGGATTGGAAATTGGAATCTCTCTCTTCTTTTCTCTCAAAATTATCAGTTTAATGTGCAAATGGGTTTTCTCTTACTCCACTTTAACTCTCTGTTTCTTTCTTCTTCGTTTCCAAGTTTCATCTCATTAATGCACCCTTAATCTATGGTTTAATTAATCCAATTAAGACCTTGTTGGTTTTTTACTTGTGTTTTGTATTAATAATGCGTCCTACACAATGGTGGAGAAGCCATTTTCCATGGAATGAACCAATGTGGTTGCTACACTTCCCAACAATGAGCATTGAGTAAGGGAGAGGTGTGGTTTTTACCTGTCAAAAAAATTGAAAAGACCAACATGAATAGGCCAAATTAAATTTTTGGGGAGAGAGAAGTGAGGGGAAAGTCAGATTGTCAGAGTAGCTAAGCTTTGGATGATCGATCAGGTTTTGTGATCTCCAATGGCCAATGCTCAAGGATTAGGTCACTTAAAAGCTAAAACCCCACTTGGATCTGAAGCTCACTAGTGATGGTGTTGATTTTTTTTTCCTTTTTTTTTTTCACCATTCTCTTTCTTTCTTTCTTGCTCTGTGCATGAGCATGCAAATGGGTTAGCTCTTGTGGTGCATTCCTCTGCTTTTCTATAAATAGTTATGGGGGTAACAGCCACTGGTCCTGCAATTTTCACCGCCAATTCCATGCAATTTGTTACTTTTCAATTTTCATCCATTAATCCATTCCTCCAGTATGCCTTGAAGCCTCGTTGTCATACCCCTAACTAAAGAATTCATTGCTTTTTTTCCTCCCAGTCCATGTGTTCTCTCTATGCGTTGCCCCCATTAGCAAATCCAATCAACAGTATTTATTTATTTATTTTATTATTATTATTATTTTATCAAGTTGGTAGTGGTGACCACAAAATCAAACGGCCAAAATTCGAGACAATTTTATGACCGTCTAACTGCCTTCAGCTCTGAACAAGATATGGCAAGTTTGGATCTTGAATTACTCGTGATATATGAATATGTTAAATAATGTCGGAATAGCATCCCAATAATATATATATATATATATATATATATATATATATATATATATATATATATATATATATATATATATATATATATATATATATATATATATTTAATTTTAAAGAGATAATAAAGAGTATCTTAGCACATTTTTAAATATATGAAGTATAATTTTATTTTACAAGTCCAATAGACATTTTATATTTTTACTTTTTATTTTATTTTATCTCATATAAATTAATATTTATCCAAAAAAAAAGTAAAAGAGAAAAAATATTTTTAGAAAAATATATCAATAAAAAGATAGAAAATATAGAAAAAGTAGAAATATATTAATTATAATTATAATAGATAATGCAATTTGACTTTCTAAATACAAAAATTCTAATTCATTATTTACTCTAAATTTTAAGAAACTTTTTTTTTTATGAAATAACTCTTAAAAATAAATAGTATGACTTAAATAAAGAACTTATACTATTTATTTAGACTATATTATTTATTTTAAAAATTCATTTCATTAAAAGTATATCTAATGAACTCTCTATTTTTAAAATTTAAAATAGAGAGTTAATTTGACTATTTACATTTAGATAGTCAAACTTAACTTTTTATTTTAATTGTAATTAATACATATCCAATTTTTATTCATATTCTATTTTTTTAATGGTGATTTTTTTAAAAATATTTTTTCTCTATTTATAACAAAGTTATTTACTTTTTTTTATTAAATATTAATTTATATAGAATAAAGTAAAATATAAAGAATTCATTGGACTTGTGAAATAAAATTTCTCTCTATCTTTAAAGATATTTTTTAAATAAAAAGTTGGAGATGCACAAATAGTCATTTAATTGTAAATTCACGAGGCACATACATATTCATAGGCTGGAATGATTGTGAAAACCCCCCAAAATAAAGTATTATATTCATCGGATAATGTTTTGACCGAGTTCTAATGTAATTGGTAATTTATATTGATGATATTTCAACTATTAGATTCGTGAAAACTCAATATTTGAACTATAATTTGTAACCAAAAAAATCTCTTTTACTAAAAACTTTCTCCGTTACTCATACTTTTAACTCATTTAATAAAATGTTGATGTGGACTTTTCACTTCAGCAATATATTTAAAAAAGGAAATGACTTGGCAGTTGAATCAAATAAATACATTATAATTTTACCTTTATTCTTCTCTTCAATTTTCATTTTTTGGTCACAAAAGTGTTCCCTGCGGTGGCAACTATTGCCTTCACAACATTCATATCCCACGAAGAATCGTTCTCCGCTGAAGGCAGCAAAGATGATGGTGGCATTGACAGTGATGTCCTCGGAGGCAATAATGAAGAAGAGTTTGGCAGGTAATTTGGATTTGTAGGCGATGGTGCAAGAGAGGAAATTGGAATGGAAAATGGGTAAAAGTTTCAAGATTATGAGAATTTGATTGAGCAGAAGAGAGAGAAAAACTAGAAATGAAACGCAAAGAATAGGCAAAGAAGAAGAAGCCATGGAACTTGCCTGCATATATTCATCATATGATATGATAAAACATTGAAGGAAGAGAAATTTTTGTTTGTTTAATTTAATTATATGAAAAAGATAAAAGCTTTCTTTTCTTTAGTTATTGGATTTGTTTTGCTTTTGCTTGACAATTTCAAAGAGTAGATATTTGGTTTCCATTGCGGATATTGTAAATTGTTCAAATTAACAATTTTCAAATGATAAAAGTTAGTTTTTATTTAAATATATGACGTCAATGGCAAAAATATAAAAAACAGTGAAAAAAATAAGGGTGAAATGGGTAAATCATTATTAATCTTGCGTTCATATAATTCAGCTGCCACATCATTTTTTTGAAAAAATATATTACTGAAAAGTAAATATCAGCATTCTATTAAATGAGTTAATGAATGAGTGAAAGATGGAATTTTTGGTTACAAAATCAAAATAAAATTTTGCAAATTATAATTAAGATACCGAATCGTCATGCGATTAATAATTGAAATAGTATTGGTGTATATTGACGTTGTGTAAATTACCCGATATAATTCGAACATAGATTTGGTCCAAACATAGGCACAAGAGAAGAGTGTTATAACTTGAACATAGATTTCACTCTCAAATTTTACCACCAACAGTATAATAGCACGAACATGATGCCTCAGTTATCTTACAAATCCCCTCCAAGTTGATGATAGAATAAACTGGGCAAAAGAATTATATATATATAAACAAAAAGGAGCATATAGAATGAACACGTAACTTCACATGATCGCAAATGTAGCTCATCTATTGCATTGAATACGTATTGGCTGCAATGAATGGGATAATTACAAGTTAGGAAGTAGGATGGACATTTCTATAGCACAATCTCAAAAAGAATCTCATATCTCGGTTAGCAGACACACCAATGCTAAGGAATCATATCATAAGCTATCTCGCTTATGCATAACTGAGCTATAGAAGGATCTAGACCATAGCAGAGATTCAGGCACAACAAAAGCATCTACTGAAGGATATGTAACTAGATGGTTCTATCGATGGCTCCGGCTCGGGCTTTTTCCATGGAAGATGATCAAAGAATGCTTTTACTGCTCCAGTTACCCCATCCTCATCCTCCATGACCTTGGCAAGTTCAACTGCACGCTTCTTAACCTGGCATCATAAGCCAATCGGATTATTTACCTCCTCAGAATCCCCAATAAGGCTACTGACTGAATTTTCTTCCAATTCCAAATTAAAGTGATTCCTCTTTTACAGACCAGAGGCTTAATACTGTAGGCAATTGTGTTTCTTTCTTATCCTAAAAGGAAGGTGACCTTTTTTTCGAAATAGTAACTTGAGCATCCTATCCTTCACCGTCCTTGTCATCAATAGCAGTATTCTATACAACAAAGTGGTAAAAAATTTTATATTCTATTGTTATCAAGTTCCCCAGGTAAAAGCCATGCAGCGAAGAAAAAAGCTGTAGATGTACAATAATGCAAGGACAAAAGTCTATACTTATTGACTTCTTCTCAAAGTAACTATGGTCTACTGAAAAATAGCTGCTTCCAAACTTTTCTAACATTCCTGTGATGTTTTCTAGTTTAACAAGCTGAGAAATGACTTGATATAGCTGCGGGGCTGAGCAGTTTAACCGTTGAATACTGGCATCATATGTTTATGTAAACAGAGTTCCATACTCCCATTTCGCACTTTACCTCCCCTGGAACTGAAGGGAGACGAGAAAAAGGAAATAGGGGATTTGGAGGGTGGAAGAATGTTTGGAATTGCATGATGCAAATAATAGATGTAGGCAATTTCTTTTCATGCGTCAACTGAACAATACAAATCAAGTAAATCAAATCAAAATTTCAGAACATCGCACACTTTACCTCTGGATCTAGCATGAAATTTATTGCGTCAACCAACTTGGGAAGTGAGAACTCGTCAACTGGCATGGGTGGAGGACCTACTCCTCTGGCATGTACTCGCTCACCCCAGAATGGTTGGTCACCAAAGAAAGGAACAATGGTTGTGGGGCACTACATTGACAAAATAAATAAATAGATAAATATATTTTAAGGCAGAGAATGAGAGAAATATGATGTGGAAACTCAAGTTCTAAATCTAAGAGAAGAAAGAAGCCATGGCTATTACTGCAGCTTTGAGACCAGCAGCTGTTGTGCCAGCACCTCCATGATGAACCTGAAGCAAAATACATAATTATAAGAACATGCTATCAAGATACCAAATACAAAAGCAAGGAGTTCAAAGAACTAGATCCAGCGCATGACTATGTTCAACAAAATTTAGGGGACAGCTCTTGGGCCTGTTTGGTTTGGCAATTAGCAGTGAGCTAGTTATAATCAGCTTGGGCGAAATTGATCGTAAAGTAATTGCAGCTAGAATGCAAATTGACCAATGAGGATATCAATAGCTTCTTAACATATTAATTACAAATTCTACTTCTTTTACGTAATGCATCTCTCATTTTTACACTTCATATTTGGGCTTGATGTAAAGACTAATAGTTGTTTAGGTGCTCAATGTGACAAAATCGAAGTTCAGAGGCTTAAATAGCCTAAACACTAAAATATTCAGGAGCCCTAAAATATGATTTGCTAATAAAAAAAACATTAAGTATTTTCATATTTACCTTTAAGTTGTTCAGCTTTTCTTTACCAGTTGGTGTAACAGCTAGGATATCTAGCATTTGAAGATATTTTCAGTGTTTAATTACAAATATACAATGTAGGCCGTTCAAAATTCAATCTCTAACTTCTTGTTCTATCTTAACTAACACCATAGTTCAGCAATAAAATTCCCAATACGCTGATTCTGGGAAGGTATGTTGTCGTAAATCATTGTATGTGCTCAAACAAAGTTCTCATGCTTGGTTTGGAAAATTTAGCCAAGTTGTTGAGAAGTTTGGAATGAAGAAAAGTCAGTCTGAACACTCAATATTCTACAGAAAATTTACGGATGACATTATTCTACTAGTAGTGTATGTGGACGACATTGTCATTACCGGTAGTGACACTATAGGTATCTCATCTCTTAAATCAATTTCTTCAAATCCTCTGTTTCTACTCTGATCATAGAGAGCAAATAGTATACTCAATCAAATGGGCACTTCAGACTATCATAAATAGCGTACATATGACAGAAACAAGTATAGCATGTGTAATTTAACCCAATAAATCATCCTAGATTGTGAGACAACAAAGCAATAACAGATGCACTTCAAGAGTTTATCCAAGTAGGAAATATATCTATAATTAGCCTTACCACTGCCTTGCATTGTAAGAATAACCAGTCATGAGGGCAGTTATCCAATAAGTATATGGAGTCCTTCGATTCTGCCACTGTGAACAACCAAAATATAAGTTTATTTATCAGCACTGGAAAACTAAAGGGCCAGAGGCAAATAGACAGTGCAACAGGAGAACATTAAGAGTTGTCAAAGAACATATGAAGGTTCAGGAACCAGAAACTGACAGTTACCCAGACCACCCCAGCCTTTGTTAATGATTCCCCTCTGTCCAGTTTGTTCCAATGCATCCACAATTATTTGGGTCATTTTTTCTGGTTCTTGAACAGGCTGAGATGGAAAAGGAAAGGACAGAGACTTTCAAGAAAGTAAAGAAGAAAGAAAACAATCGTAAGAGCCAAGTTGAATGTGGAGGCATGCACAGCCAAAATGTCCTTCCAATAAAAGTACCATAGAAGAAAACAAACAAACAAAAAATAGAAAGAAATATGATGACTATTCTTTTTCATTTGAAGATCTGCCTTCATTCCATGTCAATACTTATTTATGAGGAACTCATACTTCTATATAGATTAGATGAGTGAACACTGTTTATATCTCATTTGAAAGACAAATCCATGTCATTAACGCGTAAAAAACCTTGGCATAATCACCAATGACAAAGTAAAAGATAAATAATTGAAGTCCCAAAATGTTCTATCTTCAAGCAAAGAAGAATTAAAATCTTATGAAATCAATCAAATACTGAAATGAACAAAGAACAATTGTATTTGAATTCCACAAGTAACAGATAAAATACTTCTGTCACACAAGACAACCAAATTAGAATTTGAAGCTAAAGTGTAGCTATGACTGCAATGAAGTTTTTAGCCAGCATTTCCTTTTTGACTTATCGCAGCATTATGTTCAATCATGATTTGTCATATGAATCAGCTTATTTTAGCCAGAAAACACATAAATGCCCTCTAAGAATATTTTTCAGGACGAAATGACAAACAACCCAAGAATTTTGCAGCCCTAAGAAAGCATTGCGAGTACATATTTCACTGAAATGGAGAAAATAATCAAAGAAAGAATGGAATTTAACTCACAAGGCTTCCGAAACCAATATAAATAGGTTTTGGACCAGCTTCAAGCCATTTCACAAGTGACTCAGGGGGTTCATAATTTGATGCTAGATCAAGAAAGCAAAATCCCACAACATCAACCTTCTGTCCCCAATCTGCATACCAAGCAAAGGATACCAGGAATTAGTATATTTCCATTAATAATAAAGTATCCTCATCCAGAAGTAATAATGCGTATAAATTGTTTGAAAATAAAAGTTTGCTGCTTTACTTCATCAAGCAACAAAGATAAAAATTGCAACCAGAAATTAAAAAGAAATAATAATGATAATGATAATTCTCAAAGCTTGGCTTATACAGAAATTATTTATTTTTTACTTACAATTGTAACTTTAACAAACAAACTCAAATATGCATTCAAAAGCTAAACTTCAACAACACTACAGTCATTAAGGCTCCTAAAAGGCTAAAGTACAAAAGAAAACAAAGAACAAAAAAATCCGAAAAGAACTCTTTCATCAGGCTCATTTTTGGTTGATGTTCATTAAGCATTATTTTTAATTCCACTTTGGATAAAATTGAAATAGACAGGATGGATTTTTACGCTTCCAAATTGATTGATAGGTTCGAATTCAAGGCTGTTTTAAAGAATTTGACATGTTTGAATTAGACAATTTAGCACATAAATTTTTGACTCAATAAATTCATGCAACCTAATTTCTGTCTAGAAACTTAAAAAAGACTGCACGCAGAGATCATATTCTTTTTCCAGATTTACAAATGCAAGAGCTTTTGTTAAACCCTCAAAACTGGGAAAAATTTAAGAAAAAGAAATTTTAATTCTTAGAAGGCTTTTACTAATGATATTTTTATTTCTCTTCAATTACAAAACATACTTACATGCATATCAATACAAGAGACTTGAAACTTAATTTTTGAAGCAATCAAAATCTAAACACTAATTAGACAACCACAAAAGAGTCGAGGAAACCTTTTCATTAGATTATTCTTTTATTTAGAATGACAGACCCAGGTTGTATAGGAATATTCACAAAGACATCAAAGGGGAAAACAGTCCAAGATAGAGAGTACAACTATAGTTAAGTTGGAGTAACTGTTGCTTATAATAATGTAATATTAGCATAACAATCCGATTATTATAAAATCTATCAAGAATACACAAAACTAGAAAACACCTTTTGGTTTAGGAACAAGGTGGGGACTCCATATGTATCCATGTGGTACATCAGATTCAGAGCCTTGTGAACCACTAAGATATGTTACAGGTCGTAGCTTTAGCTTTTTCTTTCTAAAATCATTTATCATGTCACGTATTCCAAGCCAAATCAGTGAGTCAACTGTTTGATATGAGAGCTACAGAAAGCACAATTGTCAGAAGTTACTAGAAAAGAACAGCAAATTTACAGAGAATCAAAGTCACAACGAACAACGAAAAAAAGCAAAAAACTCACTCGATATCCAGCTGGCTGTTTGACACGGGACAAAGGATGTGGAAATTCAATAGTTGGCCTGATTTAAAGACATTATTGACTAATGAAGTTTAGGATTACCCAGCAAGCAAAATTCTGGTAGCAAATGGATAGGAAGCACAAATTTAAACAATAACAAGTTAAATCAACAACTAATTTAGCCAGATTCCATTACCCAGAAAAAACTTACGTCCATGGCATCGTGAAAAATATATGAAGTGGAACTTTTAGTGCCTCTGCCACATGGGTATGCCCTAGAAAAGCATTTAATTATCATCCAATAATAATTTCAAGACATCCCGAGATAACGCAATAACATGCTAAATCAATTTTTCAAAACTTAAAACAAGAGATGAGAATGCAATGTAAAACAAATAGATCTTTCTTAAATTTTTGAGCATCTCATGCCAAATACCTATCACAACCTAACTTGTAGCTACATTTCTCATCTAAAAAAGAGGCTTAAGTCTGGAACCTTCCAATCTCAAACAAGGGGTGGAAAAAGAACAAAAAGAATATAACAAACTCCACCATCACATATAAAAATCAACAGAATAACAAAAATTCAATAGTAATTTCCTCTAATAATTGAAAAGGGTGAAATAAATTATAAAGCAGCAAGTACTGTGTAACTCAAGAGGCTGATAAACCATAATATTAAGAACAAATGATACAAGGAAAAAACTTTAACTTTGTGGACTTTCTCAATTTTAGTTGATTGGTTTAATCTTAAACTTGTGTCAGTAAACCTTGATTGCTGATAAGAATTATAAGCAATTCTAATCTCAAGTAACATGTAAAACTCCACTCTGAAAGTGTAAATACTGCACTACCATGATAGAAGAAAAACAAATAAAACAATGAAGTTTCATAGAATTAGGATTCTGACTAGATTCTAAACTTAAATCCCATCGCAATTAAGATGGGCCGTTCTATAGAATGGCAAAAGTCCATACCTATTGTGCAACCCAAGTAACAATACACCTCTCCCATAAGCCCAAGAACAGGGCAACACTAACACTTCACACCCATGCCATTCTCTTCAAGAAAATGAATAAACAACATTTACGGATGTCAATCATTCTAGTTGAGCCAAAATGGAACATAAAAAAGGTATAAAACTAAATAAGAGAAAAATCTCTGCTTCCTCATGATAGGTTGGAAAGGCAACTTATAGCATATGAAAAGCAATCTAATTTAATTCCAATAACAAATATTTAAATATACACATGTATAGTCTTGTTTGTTGGGCCTGCTCACAAAATTAGAATCAATTACACAGTAGAACGAAAGAAGATCCAGCCCTTGAATTAAATTTTTTGTGAAAAAATTATTTAACACAAAGTAATGCACTTCATTTCACTTGTTAGAGAATTCAAAATGACACTCATATCAGAGACACATAAATAACACAACAGATTCTTACTCATCATCAAATATGTTCGAGAAAAAAAATACAAAGATGGGGTTCAAAACATATTTTTGCATGATGTCAAAATGTTATGATAGTTTTAAAAGCAATAAATATCATACCATACGCTGGAGGATTGGCTATTATTGCATCTGCCTTAAAAGGGATGCCAGAATCTGCATCAGGGTCCTTGCAAGCTGGAAGCAAGGAGTTTATAATATCCTTTATTTGATTTCGCTGAATGGGTATCTCTGAAGGTCCTGATGGCAAAAAGCCTTTATTTTTTACCATGTCTGACAAGAAGAAAGCAAAATAATCAATGAAAATTTATTGATGAAAATGAAACTCATAAGTAGCGATAGGCAAATAAATGAAATGGTTAAGCACAATCCTCTAATCAATCAGAAACCTAAACCATACAACAATGACACTTAGAAATTTACAGATTCTTAGATGTTATGGCAATTTACACAGCAAGTTATCAATAAAAAGTTCATATTAGATTTCTCTTTCTTTAACAACTTTAATATTTTAAAAGAAGGCCAACATTTGAAAGATAGACCTATGCTAACAGGAATTTAATCATACACCCTTTTCACAGCAAAATTCTAAACCAACAACAAAACGTGCATAATCCCTTGACAATAACATGAGGTATTCTTTTTGTGCATGTAGATGAATTATACAAGATTACCAATGTTATAACAAAACCACTAGAAAGGTGCATTAGGCAAAAAATGACTGCAATGATTTTAAATAATTGGTCCATCACAATAAGAGATGTTAAACAAAATTCAGATTTCAGAGAACTTCAAATAAAAGATAATGACAACAAATTTTTATATATGGCACGTTCAGGTACAAAGGTACCTACAGCCAGCAAGAACTTTTGGATCTCCACCTAAAGGGAAAAACTCCAATCCGGCAGTCAACACAAACTCTTTGAAATTTGAATGAGTAGCTAGCCTAACACGATGGCCATAATCCTGCACATAAATATCCTCATGAACAAATTTTAATTTTTGAATACTAGATTCCAAAAAGCTATAAAAACTATACTTTAACTTTTTTTTTCATCTCCATTTTGCTCACAGAAACTGGTAATAATCTCAAAGTTGTAATAACCACAATTACAATAAATAAACTTTTGAGCTCAGAGCCTTCAACTTACTTCCTTACAAAGATGACCAATAAGCAAAAATTCCATTACCCATTGTTTCAGCCTTTCGGGAAAAAACATGAGAAATGCAACTAGATACATAGCTGTCAATGCTATAAATATAATAATCAATGATGATAAATAGTAGGTCTGCCAAAACATAATGGCCAGTGATCTAAAACAACATTACAATAGGAAAATTAAGCTGTTAACAGTTGTAAGCAAACATACTGCAAAGGTGATCAGCCAAAACTTCAAGAAATTGTTCATGGATATAACTCAATAGAAGGAACTGAAGAGAGATGGGCAGGAGGTAAAAAAGAAAAGAAAAGGAAAGGAAAGGAAAAGGGAAAAAAAAAGAGGAGAGAAGGAAGTACAAATCACCTGCAGCCGTTTGCCAATTGCTATAAATGGCTGCACATCTCCACGAGTGCCAACAATAAGCATTACTATTTGCAGTAGCGGTATACACTGAGGGTCTTTTGCATCAACAGCTGCATTATATTCATCAGGCCCATTACCACCAAGAGCTTCATGTGCAACATCTCCTGGGATTTCAAATTCTACTGTTCCATCATTCATGACAGTGGCTATTCGGTTCAACAATTTATGCTGCATAGTTTTGATAAAATCTAATAAAAAACCGATAGTAGAAGCATCACCAAGGCAGCTATGCTTTTAAGCTTATTAGTTTCCAAAAAATGAAAATGCTAAGCACATAAACGCACAGCATTTAAATTGAAAAACAAATTATGAATGCTTGTCCCCACTGATGGTAATGATGAAACAGCATCATGCACATAGGACAACAATAATAGAAAAAGCAATGACGCCAAAGGAAATAAAAAGGAAAAATACGAACATGTTTTGAGTAACTAGAATGCCTCCAATGAGGACCATGCACTATTTGACACTTGCTTAACATGTATACATGCCCAACATGTTCAACACATATCAAATACATTAAATTGTGTCCATTAAAAAAACATAATTCAAATATTTCTTACATGTGTCATGCATTTTATACTTGTTAGGCACACATTAGACAATTAATGGTATCTTTTTAATCATAACATTTTACTGTGCCAATAAAGTTGTGAAAATAAACCAAGATTCTACATTTCTCCTTCAAAAAGGAATCAAACAATAAACCTAGGCTATGCTCATTAGTCAACATGATTAATGTTTTATTTTTTGGCTTCCTTTTTAAATAAAATAAATTAACTTGACACCATCAATCATTCCCTAATTATTATTCAAGCTCAGGTTTTAAATCAAGAGGAACAGCATCAGTCAAAATTGCATCTTCATCCAGTAACAAATGAAGTTTGAACTGGTATACAAAGACTCACTCATGAACAATGTGGAAATTAATGACTTTACAGACAATAATATTTCAAAAAGAAAAGAGAATAATAAGGTCGAAGAGTAATACCTTCTGTTGGACAGGAATCTTGTCATCAAGAATTTGTGCTACCTCTTCAGCAAGTATATTGTGATGTCTTGGCTTCTCAGTTTTAGACCTTTCCAGCTTAAGCTCACCAGAAGTAAGCTCCAATTTGTTACCACCAGGCATTTCAGCCAGACCAGTGCTTGATTTAGTAGTACTCCTGCCAGCAACTCCTCAACAAAGATGAAAGACCAATCACATTATTTACAGATTTTAGCCTGCACAGGCTGGATCAAAGTAAATAAAAAAGAAGCAAATTCTCTAACCTGAATTGTATTATGTTATATGTCATAGTAACAGAGTCCTTACCACAATGTCCAGAAAGTAACTCACAAATACTACTGTTTTAATAATATCAACACAGAAATATAGCTAAATTCACAAGCTGAAAAATATAAACATATTTTTCCAAAAGATAAAATGAAATTCACCTACCCTGCTCAATCTCTGGAGAGGAAGTGTCTATTTTCACAATTTTATAAGGGTGAAAAGATAAGGAAGCACTTTAAATTGTAAATATACAATAACTCTTAATGACCATATAGAACCTCACTAAGCTTCTCTGATGAACTTAAATGAATGCTGCAAAATATTTTCCATCGATAGAGAGAGGGCAAGACTTGTTATGTTTCAAAGATTCCTTTCTCATGGGAATTAGTTAAAATGGCAAAAGTGTACTGCGGTTAAATGCTAAAGCTTAATTATGCTCTAGTATAGTAAATAAGCCTTCATTAGCACAGAAGTTTCTGAAGTATTAAAATATTAAAAGTTACTTCAGTAGCTTAGTTTGTGAATCTTACATCAACAAGGATCATTTCTTCCAAGTAACTTTTATAAGCCAATTCATAGGGTCTATCCTTTAAATATAAACAATGTCAAACTGTGTTGAATTGCTGCAAGCCCATGAGGTGCTGGATGAGTAGACCTTCTCGAAGAGGATTAAAGGACAAAAAAAAAGGAAGAAAAAGAAAAAGAAATTGACCGAAACAATTCAGTGATCCAGTTTGTCTTTGTTTTGAGTCTTTTGTAGGGTCTAATTGTTACTACGTCTCCATCATCATTCATTTGGATAATTCATGAGACCACTTCCGCTCAAAAGAAAAAAAAGGAAAAAAAACACACACAAATATGCAAATCAACTAAGTTGAAGAGAGCAAGCCATTGACCGATACAAACCGTTTGATATACACAATGTAACGCATTTAAATAACCAGAAGCAAGAAGTTTAACCGACAATTCAAACTAATAAATACAAAAACATCTACATATTCATGCATATAAACTACTATAGAATAGTAGCGTTCAAAAAAAAACAATCTTCCATTTGAACAGTTACACTATCAATAAAGTCAACCTCAACTGAAGTTCGATAGATAAAGCAAAAATTTCAAGAAACCTGAAGAATCCGAGCCTCCATTATTTACTGAACTGCCACTGGATGCTTTAGTCTCCGATTCTTTGACATCACTACCAGTTCCAGTGCTGTTGAACATTACCGAAACTTTAGCAGAACTTACTGCAGAAAGAGCGGAGCTCCGCCGATTCTGCGGAAACTCCGCCATCCCCGCCTCCGATGCCGGCTTAGCTCTGTTGGTTGCTACTTCTGATCCGGATCTGCAGAACTTTCCACAGCATAGAAAAATAGAGAAGACGTGAGTGTTCCTGCGTCAAGCGTGCGTTTTGGACTGCGAGAAAGTGGCGTATTTGGAGGATACCCTTTTTTTCCTTTTTTTTTTAAAAAAAAAAAGTGGAGGAAAGCTCGAGAGGAAGCTCGATAGATGGAGTGGGTGACGGGTCTGTGAACGGAGGATTCGGACACAGGGACACGTATACAATTGTCCGACTCGGGGTACTGTGGTCACTTGATACGGTCTATTCACCAGATACTGCTGGCCTTTTCCTGTCCTAGTCAACTACGGTCCGGTCGTGATTTTTAATTACCTCTCCCGCGGATAAATTTTCTATTGGCGTCAACCCTCCTTTCTTCGATCATTTCGCAGTATTGGAGACTTAAAATATTTGTCTTTCACTCGACCAATATCCCCTTTGCAGTTAACAAGCTTGCCCAATTTATGCATATATAGTCCCACCAAATGTAAACTGAACGGTTTGTCGTTTCTTATCATATTTAAATGAACTTTTTTTTTAACCTTCACTAATTTAGATTCGCATGTAATAGAATTATTAAGAGAATAAAATATTTCTTCCCAAATTAGTGGTCATTTCAAACTTCACCGGATAAAAGAGAAACCTTTAAAAGACTCCCCAATTCTGATATAATTTTGTTTTTCCTTGTTTTTTTATGCTTTTTTCGGAATTTCACTCTATTCAAGACCCTTTAATTCATAGAGAGTTTTTGCTAACTTAGATGGAGTTTTTGATTTTGACAGCTCCTTTAAATACCAGTATTTTCTTCAATAAATTCAAAATAGTTTGAGTGGTTATAGGATTATAGTTTTGTTTTGACTTGGAAAATTTATTCCCCCTGGTTTGTATTTGGTGGCATGTGGGAGATTGGAAATAGTTTTGAGTTTTTTCCTCCCTTGCATATACATATCATGCATGTGTCGGAGGAAAATGAAATGATAGGAGGAGTATTTATGAAGGTGGCGCAAAGTAGTAAATACTATTTACTACCGTTTGATAAAAAAATATATTTATTATCGAACCCATTTGAATATCATTTTTAAGTTTTTTTATCATTTAAAATATTTTATTATATTTTTATGATAATTATAATAAAGCAAGACGATTTTGCAATATATCATTTTATTAGTATGTTTATGTTTTATTTTTATTTATAACCTAAATAATTTGAGAAATTGATATTAGTATAATTTCATTGGCCAAAACTCTATTATTCAAGCAAATTTAAATAGAATCATATTTTAATTTCACATTAAACCAAATAAAAGTAATAGAGACAATAGAAAGTTTAAACGATAGAATAATGACTTATAATTACAGTATAATTAATTCTAAATTAGCTCAAATTATTTTAAAAGAATAATGGATTCATAATTATGATAGGACTCATTCAATTCTAATATAATATCAGACTTTAAGCCTCATATTAAAAAAAATGACTAAGTAAACTAAGTGTGAATATTAGAAACAGTTCTAAATAAAAAAATAAGAGTTTATAATTTTATTGGAATTAACTTTAAATATGCTTAAGTTATTTTAAATCTAAGGCCCATACAATTTTGATAAGAATAAGTAAATGATTATTTTGATTTTGACTATATATATTATTCTAATTTTTCTTTTAAAATTCAAACCTTCAAAACAAATAATTGTATAAACTTATGTGGAAAAAAAAATTCCTTAAAAAGTTATAACATTGAGAATAATGAATATAACTTAAAAACTTTTTGCTTTTGTCAAGTGGACATTGTAAGCAATTTTTGTTTTTTTTTTTAATTTTGAAGAAAGGAGTCGGTGTTTTCAAGGGAAAGCTTCTGCAAATTCAATGTTCACGCACGACACACGGCATTGATTTGCTCATGCACTCCCTGAATGGTCAAATTTTCAGAAAATACGCTATAAAATTTTCATATGCAATAAAAAATTTTAATATCAAAATTTTAATCATGAATGGAGATGTAACCAAACTAGGAATGACAATAAAATGGATTTGTGGAATTTTTTGTTCCCATTTTTTTTTTATTTTTTTGATTCTCATCTTCATACCACATGAAAATGATAATCTCCGACCTGATTTTCAATTTTTATTAATTTTTTTATTTTATTTTAATATTTAAAATATTTTTTATTTTAATTAATCAGTTAATTATATAATTATTTAAATAAAAAAATATATTTTTTATTTTATTATTTTTAAAAATATTAATGATGTTAAAATATAAATAATTATATATATATATATATATGCTTATATAAATATAAAAAATATATAAAAATAATATTCGGGGCGAGAGATGTATGCTCCGTCCTTGATGTAAAAAATTTTGAAATCGAGTAGAGGATAAAAATTATAAAAAAATTATCTCAGGGTGAGACACGAGAGGAGTAGATCCAATTTTCATCTCTAACCAAAACATTTAAAGTTTTAAGTTATTTTTTTAATTTAGAGTGAATGGTAGTGATTAGAGCATTTTCAAAAATATAAAGAATGAAAATTTTTATATAAGTCTAAGAGCATCTCCAGTAAATTACATATTTAACTCAAACTTTTTATTTTAATAAGATATACAATAAAAAAATAATTTCAATAATTATTTGTCTCTAAATTATATAGTAGAGAATTGGTTTGGTTTTTTATATTTAGAGAGTTAAATTCCACTTTATACTAATATATTTTAATTTTTTATACATATTTTATTTTTTTATTGGTTTTTATATAAAAATAAAATTTTCTCTTTTTTTATAATAACAAATATTTTTTTATAAATATTAATTTGTACGAGATAAAAATTTTGAAAAGTATAAATTTAAATAATTTATTGGACTTGTAATTTTTTTACTCTATATATTTAGAGATATTTTAAGATATTTTATATTATACTAAATATGCTATTTAAAATAAAAAAAAAACTCTATTAAAAATGTTCTAAAAATATCTCTAATAGTACTCTTTATTTTAAAAAATATTTTTGGTATATTGAAAAGTATCTTATAGCGTTTCTAAATATAATGAGTAATTTTTTTTTTTTACAAATCTAATAAATTTTTTATATTTAAAATTTTATTTTATTTTATTTCATATAAATTAATATTTATCAAAATAAAAAAAAATAACTTTTATTATAAACAAAATATAAAAGTAGTTTGCATCAGTCTAGCGTTTTTTGATTGCAGTACGTGCACGACTTAGGTCTAAACTAACAAACATTATATTTTTTTAAAAATGCATCAATTAAAAGATAGAACATATATAAAAAAATAGAAATATATTAATTACAATGTGAAGTTTGATTATTTAAATGTAAAAAGCCAAATTACTTTCTACTCCAAAAATTTAGAGATAAAAAAATTTATTAGAATTGTTTTTTACTGTATGACTCTTTAAAATAAAAAAAATTGATTTAAATAACTAGCTTATTTGAGATGCTCTAATAGGCTCTCAAAAATTTTTATTTTTTATTTTGCTTTATCCCATAAGCATTAATATTCTAATCAAGTGACTGTTTTGAGAAGAATATTTCAATAAAATCAAATGGCTATTATACCAAGAAAGATAAAAAAAATTCAATAATCAAAGCCAAAAAAATGATAAATATCAATCAATATTTTGTATAGGAAATTTGAGATGTATAAGAAATTTGATATTTTCATATTTTCATAAAAATAAAGAGTGAAAATTGACTCTTTTAAATATAAAGAGCTACTATCTACCCTTAATTTTAAAAATATAATGCATTGGAAACTTTTTTTTATTTTATGAAATAATTATTTAAAAAAAATAATTGAAATAAAAAAAACAATAGGAGATACTTTTAGTGGCGGATTTTTATAGACATGAAAAGATTATAACTATCCAAAAATAAAAAAAATTCACTTAGATAGATATTTATAATATAATATGTGATCCAAAAACAAATTATGTCATATATACTATATACATATGTGATCTCTTAATATTTTAATCAAATTTTGTTACTAGTAGAGTAGTAGCGATTTAGTTTCTTGGTTGTTCCTTACAGGTGGATTGGCTATTAACTAATCCATCACTCTTTTTCAATTGTATTTTGTCTTCCGAACTGCAATGAAGCAGTTAAAAAAATAAAAAGACCGCGCCCAAGCCCTAGATGTAGATCGTGACGTGTATGTGGTTATGTACACGTGGCACTGGAACTGCGACTACCTCGTACGTCTCGTCGTTTTAAAGTTTCTCAATTTCTTTTTGGTGAAGAAAGTTTCTAAATATTAATATTATTATTATTATTTTTATTATTTTATCTTAGTTGATTTTTTTATTTGAAATTTTCATGTTTCCACTTTTAATTTTTTCCTCGAGCAAAATTTCCACTTTAAAATTGAGAAGGCAGAAGGAGTCCACGTAGGAAAGAGAATAACAAATAACCAATAGAATCTCAAAAACTTTTATAATTTTTTTTTAAATTAAAAAATCGTTACAGTTAAAAAAAAAAGTTGCCTTTTTAATTTCTCTCGTGTCGATGCCGCTGATTTCTCGGCGATGTCGCTCTCCTTCCAATCCCCATGTCCGAGCGATATTGATCCTTCTCCAGGAGTAAGCCACGCTCTTTCCTTCTCTTCTCTTCCTCCATTATTTCCATTTTCTCTTTCGAGAATATTTGATTTCCGTGTCCTTTCCTTCTGTTTCGATCCTTGCAATCAATTCTATCTAATGCACCTGCAATGGCAGCTCAGCACCTCATTAAGTCACGACTCTATTTGTAGAGAAAGATAGAGACAGAATCAAATAATCTGGCGGGTATTTTCTTTTTCAATGATTTATGCATATACAGATACACACATTTGATTTTGTTTTTTTTTTTAAATAGAAAATTGTTGATTTTAGTTTGGTTTTGATCTGTTTAGGTTTTATGTACATAATGATAATGTTAATAGGAGATCGTACAGCATTTGGTGGATTTGACTTTGCTGATTCTCTTAAAAGTAGTTTTGCCTTTTGGATCTGCGATATCTTCGATTGTGAATTTGGCCAACTTGGGTGGAAAAAATAAGGGAGAGGTTGGCTGATCGGGATTGATGTATAGGGAATACTTTTCCTGTTTGGATTTTTTGAGTGACTAGTTGCTCATTGTATATTGAATTTTGAGAAATAGGGAGAACATTTTTTTTTAAATTTTTCAATTTTTGGTGTATAAATTTGTTGGATTTGGTCGAGATCACAGTGATAGGTTTCTTGTCATTTTTACATTGGTTTGGTTGTGAAGTTACGGATTGTGTACTTGGTGCTGTAAAGTGTATTTGATGTTGTGAGACCTGAATTTCATTACTAAGGTAATGTAAAATTTGGACATGAGCCCATTTTGTGGAGAAAAGGAGCTAATTCTCTTTGCGGTGTTGTATTGCTGTTTGGAGAGGATAACAGTGGATCAAAGAGACATGTCAATGCTATTGTGCATCTAAACATGTCCAAGAACTTGTCTGATTTGATGACAGGTGAGGCATCTACTCCCTCGAGTCGATGGATCCAAGAGCAAGAGGAATTAGCATCACTTGTCCCCAAGATAGGGAAAAATGTACATAATATTTCTGTGCAGACGGGTGAAGAATTTTCCATGAAGTTTCTCCAGGATCGTGTGGACACCAGTGGGATTTATGTTATGGCTAGTGCAACTCAAAATTGTGAAACCACAGTCGGATATAATAATGCTCAAAATCCTCATCAGGGATATGAGGATCTTGCTAACATACTTGGATTAAGGAGAATGGATTCTGACCCTACAGATGATGATTCTGATTTTAAATCTGCAAAAGGGTCTTTAATGGAGACGGAAAGTGGGGCTTATGCTGACAAATTAAACAGACTGAAAAAGGAAGACAGTGATACTGTGCATAAATCAGGGAAAGTTTTCAGTGAACTGAATTGTAGTAACAGGGAAGACAAATTAAACAGACTGAAAAAGGAAGACAGTGATAATGTACAGAAATCCCCTTCTTCCAGTAATCTTAATGGGCTAAATATTTCAGATAGATCTCAACCTGAAAAGATGAAGTTCCTTTGCAGTTCTGGGGGAAAAATTCTGCCGAGGCCTAGCGATGGCAAGCTTAGGTATGTTGGAGGAGAGACCCGCATTATTTCAATTTCTAAGAATCTTACATGGGAAGAACTTGTCTGGAAAACCAAAGCTATTTGCAATCAACCTCACTCCATCAAGTATCAGCTTCCTGGTGAGGATCTTGATGCTCTAATATCAGTGTCTTCTGATGAAGATCTACAAAATATGATGGAGGAATGTCATGGACTTGAAAGGCTTGAGGGTCCTCAAAGGCTTCGAATCTTTTTGATTCCTCTGGGTGAATCTGAAAAGTCTTCATCTTTTGAGGCAGCCAGCATGCAGGAGGATAACCCCAATTATCAATATGTTGTTGCTGTAAATGGCATCTTAGACCCTAGTCCTAAGAAAAACTCTGGTGGGTCGGGTTCAGCAAGTGAAGCTATTCAACCTATAAATATTTCAGATCACAATCCAAGCTTTTTCCAGCATTCTTCTTCTCCCCTGTTTCCTTTGGAGAATAAAGGTGGTTTTAATGCCTTTAATTCTAAATTTCTAAATGAATCCCAAAATATGACCAGATCTCCCTATGATACTCCTATTTCTCCAATTCCTCTACAGCATCAAGAATCTAGGAGTACCTACAAAAAATTGCATGGAGACAGCTCCAGTGTTGAGAGCAGTGGTTCTTTCACTGCTGCCCAGTTGCCACCTGAGAACTGCAGCTCAAATGCTGTTGACAGAAAATCCACCCAGGGGCTGGTAGAATTGATGAATCATAATCATTCCTGCAAAAATGTTGACATAGTTAGGCCGAAACAACTACATGGAGCTCAATCCCACTACTATGACCCTGGTGCAGAACCTGTGGCCCCTTCAATTTTTCATCACAGTGAAGGCGATTTCTTTTGTGACAGGCCTATGCATAAAGAAAGAGGATTTAACTCTGATAAGCCTTTCTCGGGCCCAGAAGATCCAGTGGGTCTATTATCAGGATCTATGGAATCCATTGATTCTCACCATGGGATGCCACATGCTTTTTCTGATTCCAAGCTGCAAGAGCATGGAGGGTTTTCCACTTACTGTTCACAAGAGGGAATGAGCCCATCATCTCCCTTGAGCTTTCCCAATACATGCTTACCTTCATTAATCTCAAAGGCTTCACCAGAAAAGCCATTGCAACTTGATGAAAATATTAATTTTGTCAATCCTGCTCCACATAATGAGGACACTAAGTCTAGTGGGCACAGTAGGCTGGATTCGCTGAGTTTTTCCTCAGGCTCAAAATCACCAGGGAGGAATGAACCTATTCAGAAAGCTACAACCAGTGCTGATTACAAATGCCAAATTCCAAACCGTTGCGAGGAAAATTCATTATGTCTGGAAAAGCCGAATACCATCAACGAAGGATATCCATTTTTGCATCAAGGTCAAAATCCTTCTAAGGAGAAATCATCAGCTGCTGAAATGGAATTTAAGAATAGTTTGCCTCATGTCAACTGTAACCTAAGATCTTCTGGTGTTGATCCCTTGGGACAAAATATGCACATCTATAAGGATAGTCTTTGTGCATCTTCAGCCGTTGATTTCAAACCCTCTCTAAATGACCCCATGGAGCAGTCTCAGAATTATCAGGGCCCTTCTGATCTTCTAGTAGTGGACCATAGGATGGCCAATAGTCAGCATGGTGGTTTTAATGGAACAGTGAATGGCAAACATGGAAGCAAGATCCCAATGACAAGCAGTCCTGAAGTTGTGGAGTTACTTCAACATGCCAAGCTGCACACTTGCACTGAAAATTCTTCTGTTGATCTTATCTCTAGGTCATCTAGCAATCCTTCTTTCCCTGAACCAGCCCAGGTTCAACCTATTGCAAGTCAAAATGGTATGGTTGATAAAGTCTTTGTCTTAACAATCCCTAGAAAATCATTCACATTTGTTGTTCATGATAATTACAGTCCATATTATGTATTTGACCTCCATGTTACAGGATACAATACCATAAAAGATGCTTCATACGAAGGAAGGTTTTATCACAGTAATAGGAACCATGGAATTGGCCATGATCAGAAGGCTGAGAAAATAAGTTTTGGAGGATCTGCTTACGAGAATGCACATGTTGGGGATATTGTGCTGGCTCAAACAAAAACACAAAGTAAAAATAAAGATCAAAATCAGCTGGAGCTGTTGGTTAATGCAGAAGCTGCAACAAGTATTGTGTCTCATGTTATTCAATCTTCCCCTTTACTAGTCCCACATGTTACTGATCCAGTCAGCAGAGATTTTAGATCCCCTATGGCAATTGAGGGAGAGAGCATCATGCCACATGTCGCTCTGCTTGTCAATGAACCAACCAGCAGGTTCAGCTGTGATTTCATGCCTTCTAGTGCAACAGAGTCAGAGAGTATCATACCACATGTTGCCAATCCAATCAGCAGCGAGGTTATATTTCCTAATGCAACTGTATCCGATAGTGTCATGCCAGAAACTGAGTTTGAGGTAAAAGTACTTTGCACTTGTATTCTCCTTTTTTTATAATTTATGAATTTTCTCTTAGGTCTTATGTGCAGCTTGGTTTTGTTTGCAGGACATAAAGGATGATGACGATGATGAAAATAAGGATAAATCCATTAGTGATGCAATGATAGCTGAAATGGAAGCCAGCATTTATGGCTTGCAGGTTCTGCATGATTATTTGTTAATGTTTGGCTTTGAATACCTCTTTTCTTTTTCGAATATGTTCTGTTGAAGAAGTATGATTTATCTCATGGACAGAAGTATTAAGTTTGTGCTGACTCTAGTTTTTTGTCCTTACTGCATTGTGAGTGCTAATTTCTGTAGATAGAATGTTCTGTTTTAATGATTGCAACTCTAATTTTTTGTCGTCACCACATTGCAGATGCTAATTTCTGTAGATAGAGTGTTCTGTTTTAGTGATTGGTAATAACATTGCATCTCAGCTTGGAAACTTGACTTTTCAAAGTAAATTGCCTAAATGCTTCCAGATCTTCCTTTGTCAATTCTGAGTCATACATTGATTCATTTACTTTTATTGTGCCTACTAAACAGTGGCAACTATTTCCAAAGTGGAATTACTTGTGCTCTTGTTTTTATTTAAGGTCAGAAAGTTTGGTTAGGAATATGGTTTTTTTACCTACCAATTGGGTTGTGGCTTCATGAACCATATTTTTTTGGATGAGCTATATATTAAACTTCCCTTGGTGTGTTTCTTTGTTGGGGCTTCCATTGTCTATTATAAATAATTCTGAATCATCAGTCATAAAAACCAACTTTTTCTTCTTTTAATGGTGCATGTGATTAAACTTTGTTAGTAAATAGATACTTGTACAACAAGAGGCCCACTGTTATAAAATTGTCAAACAGGGCAGTAAAGTTTTGACTTCATCTTATCAATGCAAGTTTCACTGAGTTGAATGGACAATTTAATCATGCTTTTTGCTGTTTATACTGAGTTCCCTTCTAATTAATCTTTTGGTTAATTTCCTGGTTTTGCTGCATGTGCTATGATGCAAAAACTTCGGAAATGTTATCCTTTTTTTTCTTTAATCTTCATAAGTTCTCTTTATGTCCAATTGAAATTTTTCGATGATTTTATACAGATTATAAAGAATGCTGATCTTGAAGAATTTAGAGAGTTAGGATCTGGTACATATGGTACTGTCTACCACGGAAAATGGCGGGGATCTGATGTTGCCATAAAAAGAATTAAAAAGAGCTGTTTTTCAGGTCGATCATCAGAGCAAGAACGACTGGTGAGTTCCTCCTATAACTTTCATATGGATACAGTCACAACTTTTTGCCCTATAACAATGTGAAAAGGATGAGTTTTACTGTTTGGAGGGCCATTAGATCATTATATGCATAAGAAACTTAGTGTTGATTCCCTTCATGTTCTAAAGAACGTATGTCCAAATTCTGAAGAAAGCTGTGTCCCCATTGATCAGGCAGGTGTATGCTGATAAACTGGTCTTGCATACAAGTATTCTAAAAACTAAATTAGTTATCAGATAAGGAAACAGTTGTTGATTATTATTATCAATATGGATCAGTTTATTCACTTTGTTATTCTCCTTGAACTGCTTTACTTTTCTTAGGCCACATCATTGTTCATCATCTCATGCTGAAATTTGCATTGCCATTGTTCTGCCCCTTTTTTCCTCTATTACAGAATTTTAGCCTGTTCTCTAACTATAAATATGCTCATCTTTTTAGGTATGGCTGTCAAAAGCATTTTATGATGTGTTTCCAAACTGTTCCTTGTGCCAATTTGGAATGCAAACGTTTGTATTGTACTTGTTCACAAATTTTGATTACACATTTGCTGACGTAGGAGGAAACAAAATTTTAGGACCATGAGTTGCCTAAATTGTTGGAGCATATGTTTATATGGACATAATGGTTAAGAGATCACTTGATTGATATTGAAAGCCCATGGACAGAGCTGAGCCATGCTATAATAATAGAAGGGAACTACTGATTTTGCCCTTGTTTGGGATGTGATAGATCTAAGATGTCTGGTGTTTCAATGGGAAAAACCAAAAGGACAGGAAGGGAATGAATTCACTTTCTATTTGAGTATGTCTTCCATATGAATTTCTGCTTTTTAATTATTATAAAATCGAATGGTTCCTTTGATTTTGCCAGACAAAAGATTTCTGGAGAGAAGCACAGATCCTCTCAAAGCTTCATCATCCAAATGTGGTTGCATTTTATGGGGTAGTACCAGATGGGGCTGGAGGAACCTTAGCAACAGTAACTGAATATATGGTGAATGGATCACTTAGGCATGCCCTACTCAAGAAGGATAGGTAATTTAGTCTCCATTTGTTTTCTGTAGCTTTGCATCGTATGGTTATGCATGTACTTGATGGACCGTGGTTTCTCAATGCAGATTACTTGATCACTGTAAAAAGCTTATAATTGCCATGGATGCAGCTTTTGGCATGGAATACTTGCACTCAAAAAACATTGTCCATTTTGATCTGAAGTGTGACAATTTGCTTGTCAACCTAAGGGATCCACAACGGCCAATTTGCAAGGTAAACAGTTCACATCGTATTGCCATCTCCTTCGATGCAGATGATGGACATTGTCACATTATCTTTTCTTAGCTACGAACATGATGCTCAAGATTTTGAATGGCCAAAGAATGATATACTAATTCTATTTAAAGTAAAATTGTGAATTTCTGTCAGTTTCCACACACTCTCTTCAATTCTTTCAAGCACTGAGTGCTCTTCCTTTTTTTTTTTTGAGGTTGGAGATTTTGGACTATCCAGAATCAAACGCAATACTCTTGTATCTGGTGGTGTTCGGGGGACCCTTCCGTGGATGGCACCAGAATTATTGAATGGAAGCAGCAGCCGGGTTTCTGAGAAGGTTTCTTGATTCCTATTATTCTATGTCTTGCTGATGTGAATTGAACATCATTGAAGTGGTATTTGGTTCAACAGGTTGATGTTTTCTCATTTGGCATTTCACTTTGGGAGATCTTAACTGGGGAAGAACCTTATGCAGATATGCACTGTGGTGCAATTATTGGTAAGCATGTGTTTGAACCTTTTAAGTGTTCTCGATGGAAATTAACACATGTAGTGGTGGAAATTATATTGCACGTTTTATTTTATATATCCAATGGGAAATATAATCGTGATGCATCCGCCACTGTTTTTGAGTTGTCTTTTCATGGAAGGAAAAACTTTATTGTGTTTAGTATGTCTTGATGAAGTAGTTGTCTGATCTATTAATAAACATGCTCGCTAGCAGCCAAATGCAATAGAATTATGTTTGTTCTCTGAACAATTCTTCATGGAAGGGGGAAGGCAATGGAAGCACAGTAGAGCATAGTATGTTCGTAGGATTTTGGATGATTATTGGGGATGCTGTTGCAGGGACGGCAACTCTGGTGGTAATGGTGATCATGGCAAAAATTGTGGATGAGGTTGTGCTAAGGTGGTGTTATTGCAGGAGTAAAGTTCTGAGCCACAACCTTCCTCTCATTTGATAAAATGCCTCCAGTTAGGGTGTAAAAAGGATTCTGGAATGACTTTAACCTGTTTAGGATACTGTTGGCAAAAGTAAGGTTCATTATATAAAAATGTTGCAACGTGAAAGTATCTGCTTATAGCAGAAGAGAATTCAACCATTTGTCAAAATTGATTGTTGACTTCTTGATTTTAATGGCCATGATATAAGTGCACTGCTGGGATTTTCTTAACAATGTTTATATTATCTGTTTAGTCATTTTCTGTCTGTGAGATATATCAAAAGCATGATTTAAGTTCTAAATCAATCAGTGGTCATTTGGACTTGGTTCTTTCTGGTTCCTTGTTTTAATTTTTCTTTCTGTTTTTGGCCCCGTTCTGTGAAGAAGAAATTATAGTTTGCTTTTCTGTAATATTTTGTTTGTTAATTTGGCTGTCACTTTTTGGCTTATTTGTTGAATATTAATGAAGGTGGGATAGTGAAAAACACACTTCGACCTTGCATACCAGAAAGTTGTGATCCTGAGTGGAGGAAGCTGATGGAACAATGCTGGTCACCAGAACCTGAATCTCGACCATCATTTACTGAGGTAACAAGTAGGCTTCGGACTATGTCGTTGGCGTTTCAAACAAAGGGACAAAATGTTCAGATGAAGGGACAGAATGTTCAGACAAAGGGACAGAATGTTCAGGCAAGACAGAAGAAGGAAAAACTAGTGTTGTAAACGAACATCGTGTACATCCAACTGTTTCTACCTTCAAGCACCAGGATTGGCTAGTATCAACTACAGAAGCCCTTGGCAGAGAGGAGAAACACTTGCACTAATGAGGGTGAGCATGAATGGAATTTATAAGCTTACTGTTAATTGTGTTATCTCACCTTTGCTTTTGAAATTTCTTCATTTGTTTATTATTCTTTTTGTAACTAAAGTACCAGTAAATGATAAAATAGAGTATTAGGATTCTCAGACTTAGTATCCTTTTTTGACTAGAGAACTCGCAGGTTTATGTGTATATATACACTCAAAAAAGATCAAAATGGCTTCGTTACATCTTTTTTTTACATCTTGGGCTTTCAAATATTTTGTTTTCTTTTAAATATATTAAATCTATTTGTAAGTAGTATGTAATTTGTAAGGCTTGGTCAAAATTATAGGTATGGACTCTGACCCTGGCAGCAATTTGACAGCTGGGTTGAATTTTTGTGCAAATCTTGTGGCTGGCTATGATCATCTAGCTTTTTTTGGGTTTTTTTTTCTTTCTATTTTCTATTTTTAAAAACTAAATCCCATAATCAACAAGGGTAGTTGAGATTTTTTTGCTTGTGCGTATTTACTATCTAATAGTTTTAAGACAGTTTTGTAAAGATTAAATAAGAATAATTAAGTGCTACTTATTCTTGAAATTTAGTCATAATTAATTGTTATTCGATTACTATAGTTTTTAAAACCAAATTTCTAAATTTAAGATTTAAATTTGACTAATATGAGAAATTAAATATGAATAAAATGATTAAATAATAAATTAAATTACACTTCGGAAACATCATAAATCATAATGTAATTCAAAAACATAGCAAGTACAATCAAAATTTAGAAGGGAGCCTTTAGCCTCATAAAAATAATCTCATTTTGTTTTTGGCGACAGAGAAACAATTACATATACATACAACTGTTTCAGAGTCGGCCATTTCCATCCATAGTTCCGACTCACTTACCATGTTTTTGGATTTTAGTGGATCCATGAATCATGACTTCAACGTTCTCAATTTCTTACCCTATTGATATTTGACCACCTTCAATTCAAGGCTTCTACCATTAAAATTACCATTAAAAAAATATGGCCTTGTTTTAAATAAAAATAAAAATAATGAACTACAAACGTGCTTTTTCCTTTAAAAAAACATTAAAAGAAAAATAATGAACTAAATGGAGTATTTGTTTGTTACAAATACAAAGAAGAATAGCAAATACATTATTAAATAACTAAATTAAAAGGTAAAAACAAACAGGGAAGCCATCAGTCAAAGAGAATTTCTATTTGATGCTGTTGACCAAGACCTTCATGAAATTTCACTAACTTTTCCTTTAAGAAAACAACTTCATTTCCAATTATTTGACTTCCTATCTCCTTTTCACACCCATTTTCCTTTTCACTTTTATTTTTTATGGAAAATTTTTATAAATCTCAAAACGAAGAAATTTTTTGCCATTTTGCTATTCTTATATGTATTTATAATACTTCTTCAAGTGCCAAAAAAGAAAATTATAATACTTCTTCAATACTTAAAAAAAGAAGAAGTATTAGGATTTTGATTTGGCAGTAATTTTCTTTACTAGTAAATTAGTAATCATTTGATGAATTATGATACTTTAAGTGCAGTTAATAATAGATCATTATCCTATAAATCAAAACAAGAAAACATATAAATATCCTACTAACAACTTTGTTAGAATATTTTATGTAATTTTTCGAAAGAAAAATACAAAGAAACTTCAATTCTGAATTTCTAATCATATTCGTCTTTTGTTCCTTAACTACCATAAACCACCAGGTGGTCCAGGTCCACCTCTACCTCTGGTGGGTGTCCAATCAATGTCCACTTCAAACCCAGAAATTAATAATAATAATAATAATAATAATAAAATAATAATAATAATAATAATAATAATAATAATAATAATAATAATAATAATAATAATATGAAATCGAAAAATTCAGTAGATTCCAAAATATATTTTACATTTTTTATTGAACAAAGAAAAAGAAGTGGATTGTACCAAAAAAAAAAAAGGAAGTGGAATCGTGAATGAGAGTATAATTATTATTTTTTTTTGCTAAGAAGAAATATATTTATTTAAACGCCTGAGGAAAACGTGACACATTGATTTTAAAATTTTCAGAACCGAAGAAACATCACATCAAGTTGACTGATTAGGTCCTCCTCAAATTGGGCCAAATCCAAAGAAAGTTTCCATATTTATATTCATCCATCTGATCTCACTCCAAATACAAGATTTTTGAGCATTTTCAATTCTGGGTTTACAGGGAAGGAGAGAGGTTCAAAAATGGAGAAAGCAATAAACAGACAGAAGGTTCTGCTTGGTCATTTGCAACCCAATTCCTGTGCTTCTCTTTTTCAGACCCATGAGTCAGCTTCTATCTCTGTAAGTCCCTTTTTTTTGGTTATATGTGGTTGATGTTTGTGCGTTATGTATAATTACTTTCACTTGTAATTAGAAATTGAAGTTTTTTGTTCTTCCTTTGCTTTTTACCTGTGGGTTAATATGTTTTTGTGTGGCATGAAGTTTGTCTCATTAGTTCTACTGTAATTTGTTAGACGTCGATTTGTGCTGCTGGGGATAGTGCTGCATATCATAGGACAGCTGCCTTTGGTGATGATGTCGTGATTGTGGCGTGAGTTTCTTGATTGGTGAAGAAAGGCGTTCACCAAATTTGGACATGTCATTCTATTTTTTTTTTTTTTTGTAGCGTTCTCTCTTCTCATCTCTTTTCTAAACTTGCCTAATGTAACAGAGCATACCGAACTGCTATTTGCAAGGCCAAGCGTGGTGGTTTCAAGGATACCCATCCTGATGATCTCCTTGGCTCAGTTTTGAAGGTTAGATGCTTTGACTGATTGATTATCAATATTATAACTGTTAGAAGATTCTGATACAGACAGATCATTTCCCTCTTTTGGATGTGGTCTCGTGATATACAAATGTGATATAACTTGTATTAATAATAGCGCACATACATGTGTATATGTACCAAATTATTAATATGTTATAAAAATTAACTTTAATTGTATGTACTTATATATACATGTTATAAACATATTAAACGATTAAACGACACGTTTATATTGGATATGTATAGTGACACAACACGTTTATACACGATGCATATATGACATGATGCATTTATACACAAAACTACACGAATTGCCAGCTTTATGTTTGGGAATATATTTCTCTGCTTTTGTGACTAAGCTCTTGTCTGCGTTGCCTTACTGACAAGTTATAGAACTTCATTGTAGGCACTGATAGAGAAAACCAAAGTCAATCCAAGTGAGGTAGGGGACATAGTTGTTGGTACAGTCCTGGCTCCTGGCTCTCAAAGGGCAACTGAGTGCAGGATGGCAGCCTTCTATGCTGGTTTCCCTGGTAGAATTGTTACATGCTCTTCCACATGAACTCCTGTTTATTATTATTATTATTATTATTATTATTATTATTATTATTATTATTATTATTATTATTATTATTATTCTAACTGCATTTTGCATGATGGATCAATTTTCATAGAATTTGGACATCTATCTTCCAATATAAATTGCATACATCAGCAAAATTTGGGATTGATTGAGAGTCTATGTCAAATACTAGATTGAAAAGCAACTTTGGGGTGTTTTTGTTCATATAATACTTATCAGATTTTTTTTTAAAAAGTTTATCTTCCTCTTTTCTAAGTGATCCATCTGTTTCAACCAGAAACTGTGCCCATCAGAACAGTCAACAGACAATGCTCATCTGGCTTGCAGGCAGTTGCTGATGTTGCTGCTTCCTTAAAAGCAGGATTTTATGACATTGGTAAGATTGAGTTTGGAATATTTGTCTGTCTCGAGGAACTTCATTGTGCTTAATTTTTTTCCCCAACATCAGGCATTGCCGCTGGGTTGGAGTACATGACAATGGACAACATTGGCAGGGTTCGCCAAGTCAACCCTAGGGTAATCCCATTTTTTTCTCTTTTAATTCTTCAGAAGACTGAGTACTTTGTGAATGTTATATATTTGAACTGATTTATGTCATTAACAGGTGGAGAGCTTTGCACAAGCTCGAGATTGTCTTCTCCCTATGGGTATCACATCTGAAAATGTTGCACAACGGTATGGTGTAACTCGGCGAGAGCAAGATCAGGCTGCTGTAAGTTTCATGGACTATTATACTCTTTTTATACAGATAAAATGCCTTAGCTGACATCTTATCTTTATAAAGGTTGAATCTCATAGGAAAGCAGCTGCAGCAACAGCATCTGGTAAATTCAGAGATGAAATCATCCCAGTTTCTACAAAGGTAAATTAAAAGAAATAGTCACACGTTTGAGTTTTTATTTTTTTCTTCATATTTTTTATGTTTTCTACTTTATGATTATTGTTCAAAGATTGTGGACCCAAAAACTGGTGAAGAGAAGTACGTCACAATTTTTGTTGATGATGGAATTCGATTAGAGACAAACATGGAAGGCCTCTCCAAGCTGAAGCCAGCATTTAAAAAGGATGGAGGCACTACTGCTGGTATTAATGTTGCTGCATTTGCCATTCAGGATTTTGTTCCGTAGAGTCCTGCATTGACATATGACTGTACTTTATCTTAGGTAATGCTAGCCAGGTGAGTGATGGTGCTGGTGCAGTTCTCCTTACTAAAAGAAGTGTGGCTATGCAGAAGGGACTCCCAATTCTTGGCATGTTCAGGTACTCGCCTTTTCTTTCGAAGGATATTTTCTCTAGCAAGTGTTACATGTTGTTGTTCCCAAATTGTTCTTCTCATACTCCTTGTTGCAGTATTATTAATTGGAAACCATAAATGCAGCAATCAGGGTGACTGTTAATACCATACCATCTTTTTCAACAAGTGTATATATGAACTGTTTTTAATTTTGAATTTTTAATTCATTCTTCTTCTCCATTGCAATTGGATTGAGTTACAGGACTCATTGGGCATTTAAAGTGTTTTATTTCACAATAAAATGAAAGGAGAGAGTTAAGGGATGATTGCACAAACACTCTCTTGATCACAATATACAAACAATGGCATGTTGAAGAGTCTTCTGAAGGAAATTGAACAGGTGGTAGTTTAGTGTAATAAGAATCTTGGAATGGCTTCATTCTAGGATGAACAGGGCTAAGCAGCAAGTCCTTCTAGAAGTCTTAGAAATGCTATCTATGTATGGGGCCTTGTATGATGAAAATGGCATTCTATGCAAATTTCTCTATATTTATCTTCATTTTTTTTTTACTTTCTTGAAGTAATGGGTTAAATATCTTTCATTTAGACCTCTGTGGATAGTAGGGTATGAAGATGAACATCACTTTTGCATTCCATATATAAACAGAACCATTTCAGTAGATGAAATAAAAATACATTGTTAAGAAACAAATTAATATGAATGCAAATCTTTAACTTGGGAAAGAAAGTATGAGATTTCAGATTCAATAGATCAATGGAAAATGTGCTCTTACCACATATATACCATCTGGGATTTGGAGGGGTGTAGGGAGAAATTTATGTCAAGATGGAATTCTTTATGCATGGATTTATCAATACTCAGTTTTCTTGTAGGAGTTTTGCTGCTGTTGGCGTGGATCCTGCTGTAATGGGAATAGGCCCAGCTTTTGCAATTCCAGCTGCAGTGAAAGCTGCTGGACTAGAACTTAATGATATTGATTTGTTTGAAATTAACGAGGTAGCAACTAGCAAGGATGAATTATCGCATACAATTTTGAGGTACTATTAGTAAACATTCAAGAATTTGTAGTTAAGCAATCTGTTCTTTGTTTCAGGCATTTGCATCGCAATATGTTTATTGTTGTAAGAAACTAGAGCTTGATCCAGAAAAAGTCAATGTCAACGGTGGTGCAATTGCTCTTGGGCATCCTTTGGGTGCTACAGGTAATTGCAATGACATACTCTCTCAGAAAAGTTGCAATATCTAATGATTGTTGCTCAATATGCATGTCAAAAATCCACCATTTATGTATGTACGGATCATGCTTGATTGGCTGCAGAATAATTATTTTATTCAGGAATAGCACATAAAAAAAAGGTGCCATGTAACTTAAGAATGTTACTTTAATGTTGCAACTATCTGTCTTCATCAATTTACCGTAATTCTGAAGTTACCTGCTGCTTTTTGTGTAGGAGCCCGCTGTGTTGCAACTCTGTTGCATGAGATGAAGCGTCGTGGGAAGGACAGCCGCTTTGGAGTTATCTCAATGTGCATAGGTCTCTCTCTCTCTCTCTCTCTCTCTCTCTACCCCACCACAGATGTCTAACAGTTGGTAAAGAAAGATAAGGTCAATTTAGTTGAATTTATAAATTGGTTGGTTTTGTAAAATTGGGATGTCTATATTTGGAATTTTGCAAATGATGGGCATCTCTTCTGTTCAACTAAGTAGAGTGAAGATGATGCCTTTTAACCACGAGATGTTAACTTGGAGTAAATATTCATGTGTATCATTTTTTGTTAGATAGGTAGATGTGATTAGCCTCAAGGGTTTGTTAGAGAGAACTCACCTAGATGTTTATGCTTTCATTTCATTTGCCATCCCATCAGATGGTTTGTCTTGTTCCTTCTGTACCCTATCTAGTTTAAATCTGATTCAAAACTTAGGTGAGGTAAGTCTGTAAAAAAATATCTATTATATGACTGGGATGTTATCGATGTCAGTCTCAAATTTCTAGTTGCTTGGGGTGCCATTGGTTGGGTAATAGTTGATCTCCCGTGATGATTTAGTCTAGATTCTAGAGGACCTGAGCAAGCCGGTCTATTATTTTGCTATTGTCTCCTGAGTTTCCTGCAGCTTATTGGATAGTCCTTTATAGAAAGTCAACAATTGATATCTGGAAGTAGGATGGCAATGTAATTACGGGTACAAAATGAAGTTATTCATTTGCAGAAAAAAGCTTCCTTTAGCAACTTTAAAGCAAAAATAAACGGAAGTGAATGATTGGCATTTGTCATTTTTTCACAATCTTTGTTGACTTCCTTGTTGGCTAGACCTACTAACCAATTGAAGTGTCGAACATAATTACAGGCACCGGAATGGGAGCTGCAGCTGTTTTTGAAAGAGGAGATTGTGTTGATGAGTTATGCAATGCCCGAACAGCTGAAAGCAACAGCCTTTTGTCAAAGGATGCTCGTTAGACATCTAACTTCATCTTCCTGCTACTTTTCACGAGAGGATGAGTGACAGACATGTTTTCATCTTGTTCAATACGTCCATGTGAAGCTCTGGGGAGTATTGAATAAAATGGTCATCGCATGGGCTGCAAAATAAATAAAAGAAGTTGGCATTTTTCCTCTGCAGTGTAAAATTTTACTTCCTACAATTCAGATAGCTAATGCTATTTTAGAATTCTGAATCTGCTACTTAAATATATTTACCCCTTTGAACTAGTTGGAAATCCGTCTTCTAAGAGTGATCCATTATTAAGAGTCATTTTGGATGTGCAGTGTGGAATCAACGTAAAATTGAAGAAATTTGGCGCATGGCCTAGGCAATAGAAGCCAACTACGTCGAGAGAATTTGGTCAGTAATGTGTGCCAATCAATTGAAATATGAAGTATAGTAAAGAAATCTTAAAAAAAAAAAAAATGTCATGTTTGATATCCTTTAATTTGTTATATCCAAAATCGTACTCTTCGATTGTAATGGCAAACGACATGGACATTGAGGCTATCAGACAACCAATTTTCAAAGTCTCTTAATAAAAGAAACATTTACGCCTGAAACGAAAACTTGAAGATAAAATGAAATCGGAAAATCATATCATTAGTACAGTCTGAGCCTCTAGAAATTTCATGATATCTAAGAATATCGCCTTTACAAATCCTTGTACAGAAACTGATATTTCGGTATTCGCTCTGGGGGCAGAGGACAATTCACAATAAGTTTGCCTTTCATGGCTCTTCTAAGGTTACGTTTGGTATTACGCTTGATAAAAACGTTTTTGAAAAAAAAAAAATATTTTTAAATTTTTTAAATTTTAAAAACTGTTTTTAGATAAAAGCAGGTAAATAGATATTTTCTCCAAAAACATATTTGAGAAAAATAGTTTATAAAAAATTAAAAAAATCAGTCGACTAAATTAAAAAAATTATAAATCTATTTTTTAAATATCTAACCGCAATCCTAAATACCCCTAAATATGGCCTGCATAAACACGGAGAAATTTTTCAGCAGATTTTGCATCCTAAATACTCTATAGTTAAATTCAACAAAGGAAAGCAGAAAAAGAACAAATTCAACAAAGGCAAGCAGAAGAAGAAACTTAACTATCCATTATAAAAAGATGACTGATGCAGGAAGTATAAACAGAAAAAAGGTTGAATTGGATAGGCAGTTGAAAAATTAGTGAAGATTTGGAACGGTAAACAAATAAAATGAAAATCTTTAACCATACCGTTAGTATGCATTTGCGACCAAAAGCCTTTCCATTCGCTTGCCACAAAGCTCTTATCCCATTCATGAATCAAATAAATCAAGAGAAGAAAAGACCTACAACGATTCCATTCCTGAAGAAAACTATCAAGTCAAAATTGCAATTTCATGTATTCGCCATGAAAATTTCTTTCAACATTATAGTTTCCTTTATCATCTTCCTAAAATTGTTTTAAGAATTGCATGATTTTACCTAAACATGTCAGAATTGTGCATCATAGCTTTGATAAATATATATTAGAGTTCTACTCGATACAGGCTACAAAATCCCAAAACCACTGAGATGCCTCTAATCCATTTCCCATTTGCCTCTTAACACGCCACCCGTAGTAGCCTTTATATTTATTTGTAAAATTATAATTTTTTTTAAGGCAATCTCAATAATTGCAAAGAACAAGACACGAATAAAAAGAAGTAGCTAAAATCAATTAAGAATCAACTAGGATATCAATTCGGCTCAGGTACGATGGCAGTAGGTTTCTCAATTCTCATCATATGAGATACGATATCGGAAAGATTCTTCGCTTTGCAACTAACACTAGTGAAAATAATTTTCATTGTATTTCTTGATTTAGATGGGTGCTACTTGTTGGAACGGCGACAATCAATAGAAAATATATAGATTTGGGTGTCATGATCTACTTCTAATTCGGAATATCCCTAGATTCCTTCTTATTAAATTCAATAAGAAGCAAACATTGAATTTAATAAGAAGCAAACATGTTAATCCTCTACCAACCCCAAAATGCACTAAGGGTGTTGAAGGGAGTGCTTTTTTTTTTTTTTATGAGGGTCATGGAGGAGGCAAAAGATGGAGCTTCCAAGACCGTGGAGTTTTTATCAAATGCGTCCATGGGTGGCAAAAGGTGTATTATACCTAAGTGCACTAAGAGTGTCAGAGAATGAACGAATTATTGTGTTGGCGGTGAGAAATGCAAGTCTAAAAGTTGTTGCAAAAATGCCCAAGGCAACACAAATTTCTACGGACACATGGTGGTTGGAAGAAATGTTTATGGAACCATCCTTGGTAAAAATATGGTGGTAGTGCAAGAAGGGAAAAGAAATTTAAGAAAGATAATGCACCACGTGATCCATCTTCTTCTAAAGACCACTTAGTGAATATTTTCACAAGGATGTTGCACAAAATAAAGATTTAAAGAACCCAAACAAAGATTGAAGATATTTCCTCTTGGGTGTCAAAGGAGGAGTGTTGGAAAGATGACAAACCAATTAAAAATATCTAGATTTGGGGTGTTATGATCCATATTTTTATTAATTTTTTTATTTTTTATTAAGTCAATTAGATTTGCATGCCTATTTAAAGGCTATTTCTGATTGAATTTAATAAGAAATTTAGTGATTTGAAAAGAGAATCATTTACTTCTCTAAGATATCACATGTAATTTCATGATCATCATGGATACTTCAACTGCATAATGAATAACATTTTTGACATCTATACAAAACGTCCGGAGCGTATTTTGTATTTTTTTAAAATTTAAAACTTATTTTTTAAAGTTAAAAATGTAATTTTTCCTTCCATAAAATATAAAATCTTTATATAATACCAATTATTGCTCAATATATTTTATTGCATATCATTTTTATTTAATTTTATATAAAAATAATAATTTACAATTATATCTCTTAAATTTAATTATTTATAAACTTACCCCAACATTTTTAATATTTAAATGTTCCTCCATTTTTTATAAATATATTTGTGTCCGTCCCCGTACCTGTGCTACACAGGTTTAATCCATAAACTTATTTATGGCCGCGATGTGGACAAGAAAAATTCTCGCTACAATCATTCATAGACCTTCCACCATCCTATAAAGAATTTAGAAAAACAAAGAAAAAGGAAACGAATTTCTAATTGCACAAGTAACTGATCATTCAAACAAACAAAAATGACTATCTTGTTCGTCATAATGCTTCAAAATATATCAATATAAAGGGTACAGCTAGAGAAGTCTTATTCATAATTGCTAAACTCCTCGAGAATTTAATCCATCACTGATTATGTGAAAAAGGTAACTAAAATTGGCCGAGGTCAATTGCCCTTTCATTCTGGATCAGGGGAACCGCCAGGAACCAGCTGCATTGCAAAATTAATATTAGTCACATTTCACTCTTATTTCTGCATTATCCTTTGAGGTAACAGACTAGAATAGAATCTTACAATCTGTCTAAAAAAACACGTAAATAAAATTGAAATGTTTGAAAATTCTCATAATTCACCCGCCGTTAAAGTTTCAAGAGTGTGACAGTAATTGCATCCCCCACATTCGTCAAATTTGATAATGACCGTAAGGCACAGATATACAAGTTTTTTCATGACTTTCGATAGACTATATTGGTAATAAGTTTTCTAGATGGTTCACATATAGCATCCAAAAGTTCATAATCTGATTTCAGTTGAACAATGGAACATGACTTTACAACTTGAAGGGCTTATAATAACATGAAAAATATTCAAATGAGCAACTTACAATGGCAATGTTGTTTCCATTCAATAATATCTGATCAAGCTTCGTAATTCGACGTCCTTCGGCCGTGATTTCACTGTAATACCAGTAAATTAGCAGATTATGAGGAAAGTTCGAACACACAAAAGATCTTACAACACTGACAAAGAAAATGTGTGCAAGCATGTGCAGGGAGACAGGGTGGGAGAAAGAAATAAATAATGAATAAAAAAGATGCCAAAAGGAGCCAAACAAATATTAGCTCTTTTTATCATATAAATTTTCATGCAAGAGATATCAAAAGCATCAACTAAATACATGTAAAAAAATGGAGTCGATGCTTTAGTTTATCATAGCAAAAAATTAGCAGACAAAAATAATCATTTTTTTTTCTGTTCATAGTTCTCTTAGATTTTTTGGCATTTGATTGCATAGCCAAAAAATACCTTCTCACATTGTATTTCTGCTCATTATACAGCAAAAAGGCGTGAGATAACAACTAGCACATACATTTGTCCCCAGCAACACGTGATTGAAATCAGGTCCCATTCCTCAAGAATGCCCACAACCCCAGAGACCCCAGCCATCAAATATTTTGGTCAAAAGGATCAGTTCACTATCTTAACAAACTTGCACATATCAATCATAGCCTCCACCAGCACATAACATTGAGGTCTTAGCTACCTAGCTCATCTAAAAGAAACTGTTTTACATTGCCCCACAGGTCAGTCTAGCTCATTAAAAAATCAGAGTCACCTAGGAACTATCACCCTATGGTACAGATACATCTCAAAAAACACAACGATAGTCTTTTCGATGGGTTCGTTTTAAGAAAAAAGTCAATTCTTTTTACAGCCCCAAACTCTATTCCCCATTTCTTGGTCTGCACAATCATTATACCCTCACTATCTACATACAAGGAAAACTTATTTAGAGAATGATTAATAACCAAGATGTGAGATCAAACCTATACAATTAGTCTTACACACCCACATTCTAAATACTGTCAAATTATACAGTGTGATCTTCTTATCAATAATCAATGTCTATTACTTGGCAATTTCTGTTGAATCTCAGTAATGTACTTTCTGGACTCCATAGCAAGCAGAATTTTAGGAACTTCAGAAGCATAAAGATGTTGAAGTCCCAGCTTTCATCTAGCAGTGTCCCCTAATACTCCTTTACCATAAATGGAGAAGAGAAGACTGGAGTGCGTAGGATCAAATCAGTTGGTACAGTATGTAAGCTCCAGAACTGAGAATAGTGAGACTAAACTCATTCAAAACCAATATGTTAATTGATGGAAATTTAACTCCATGTTAGCATTATCGACTCCATGCCATAACCCTCTAATCATGTACATAGAATTTTGAAACTTTTCCCTTCAAAAGAGAGAGATGTACTACTAGCAACCAGCCAAGCCAACAGTAACAACATGATCATAAAAATCAATGTAGAGCCTGATTAGTATCACTATTCACTAATAAAAGAAATGAAAATCTATTTTAAAATGATTTTCATGTCAAATTTATCTAAAAATTTCCAAAAAAAAAGAGCCATATTATTCAGTTACATTCGTGGATGTTTTTAACGGCCACGCCATGTTATCCAACAAGAGAATTGAAAAATACTTGAATCTCCATGCATAAAACTATTCGGCAATTTATATGCAGAACTTTGCTTGAATTCAACGGAAATAGAATAACGGAAAGCTGATAACCAGGTCAGCAGTCAAACAAATACATGAAATAAACATCAAGATGAGGAAATGCATCCACTTAAACCCTAATTTCAAAAAGAAAAAAACACAGAGAAAGTATGGCATACTATTCAGTGACATCCTCAAGGACCATGTTGACATAAACATCGAAGCCCCTCAGAGTACCAACAAGCTCCTTGTCTCCTTTCATTATCACCCATATTTTCGACCCTATGCACCTGTCTATTAGTTCTGCAGAATTAAAAAAAAAAAAAAAAAATTCAGTTACATTTTCCAGGCTGATTTTCTCGAGAAAGTTAGAATGTGAAAACGATTAAAGAAGATTTAAGGGGAAGAAAAATATAACCTGACGGAAGGAGCTGAGAGGGATTGTTGGCCATGGTAGTTCAACCCGCTCAGCTTCAACAATAGGCACGACTGAAAGTTGGGTTTTCGGCCGCGGTATTTGTTTTTTCTTGAGTTTTATTATTATTATTATTATTATTATTATTATTATTATTATTATTATTATTATTATTATAGTTCTTAATTGAATTTATGGAGGAATTGAGATGCGACAGAAATACCCAAATTATATGGGAGAATCAGTTGTAATTTTTCACACAGCATGAGATTTAGTATATAAAATTGAAAATTTTTTCTCTCTATTTATTAAATAATCAAGAATTGGGTGTTTAACAGTGTTAAAAAATTGAAACTCTAATTTTTAATAAAAATTCATTGTAATTCTATATATTAATTACAAATTTATTTTGAAAAATAAACTTATTCTACTTACATATATATTAAAAAAATTTAATTAAGATAATTGAAATATTTCATTTTATTCCATATGCTTTTGCTACATAAAGATATTATAAAAAATAAATTTGATGTTGATAATAAAATACGCTAAATAGGTGCAAGGTAAAAATAAAATTATTTATTTTTAAAAAATGAAAATATTTTTTGTAATTCTACTCAATTGTCACTATTTAATTATAATGGCAGATGATAAATTCACAAAATTTATTTATGATTGTGGAGTTCTTGTTTGACAAATTCACAAAATTACTTATAGTAGTATAATTCTTTATTGGTGAAATATAATAGTATAATTTAAAAAAAAAAACTCATTCGTATAAATTAATTATAAATTTACTTTCGAAAAATAATATTTACTTTACATAAATTCAAATAACATTTTCTATTTTTATTTTTAGAAGTTTTACGCAATTATCAATTTAATTGGTGAAGCATAAAACTCAAATTTGTTGTGTAATTTTAAATTTTTAGCAAAAAGATAACAATTTTTCTGCTAAAACTTCTGTCTGAAAAAAAAAAACAAAATTTCTCTTTTAAAAAGAAAAAAAAAGGGGAAACGATTAAATCAGTGCATGGAGGTCACGTGTAACGCATCCACAGAGACGCTACCATCCCATTCTCCAACAAGAAGGCGGTTGTAGCCACCGTCTTCTGACCCGTCTATGGCTCCTATTTAGTATTTCTATTTCCACTTCTCTTTCCGTGCCCTATAAATAAGAAAATCCCTCATTGTCTCTGTTTTTCATCCCAATTTCAATTTCAATTTCAATTTGTCACCCGACCTTTTTCTCTCCTTTCTCTATATCTTAGCGAGTCTTTCACGCAACCTCCCTACAGATCACACCTCTCCACGAATTCACTTTGTAATTCCTTACCTTTGTTTCTTGATAATAATAATTTAGACGATTTCTCTTTTTGTTCATCTTGATTATGTTGATTGATCTCGATTTAGATTGATCTCTGTTGAATTGACTACTTTTGATTTTGGTTTGTTTATTTTTATCTCAAATTAAATAAGAATTTCTTGGTTTTTCGAACTGGGTAGGAGAAAATATGGCTTCTTTGGGGTTATGTGGTTTTAATCGTATGGTAAGTTCACAGTTTTCTTTAGACAATAACGACTTTTCTGAATCCAAGAATACTTGTTTTAACAAGATTCTATGTTATCCCTTTGTTTTGTGCTTCACTTTGTTTATTTAGGTGGCAATCCAAGAGTTTAGAGGGGTAATAATAATGTTTTGCTGTCTGTTCAATTATAATTTTGGTTTCTGGTAAAATTGGTTAGGTACATCGTGCAGTTATTTACGTGGATTTATAATTTATCTGTGTGCGAAGGATGGTGATTTGCACCTTACTGAACCTAAATGGCAATTGATCACTCTGATTCTATTTGATCTTGTGAACTGTTATTCCATGGTTACTAGTGATGTACATTTAGAAAGTGTTTATTGATGAAGGTATGTTTAATGAAGATAGAGAATGTTTGATCTATCCCTATATAATGTTTCATTGGAATTTGGTGATTTTTCATTGGTTTTTGAACTGAAGTATTTTCATCCTTATTAATGCTATGCCTGGATCTGTATTATCTCCCATATCAGGCTGTTGTCCTAGTGGTTTGTTTATTTGATAAGCCTTGAAGTTTGCTACATAATTGCTTGTTTGCATTCTGCTTGTCATTTGTATAACTCTAAATGCCAAGCGTCCCTTTTTTGCCCTTATAGAATGATTCATGATTGCTTTTGAATTTTTTTCTTGTTAAGGTTGTCTATAATATAACCGTTATTTTTGTTCTGTGGTTTAACTGCAGGGTTTACCGGTAACTTAGTGGCTGAAGAAGTAATTATTAAATGATTTAATGAAGGTTGTATTGCTGCACTGTTCTAGGACTAAGCATTAAACTGCATTATTTATCTCTTCTCTGGAGCATAGTAAGAGTGCTTGCGTTTGATTTTCTTTATAAGGTCAATTAAAAGAGTCTGTAGTTTTCGGTTGGTTATACAAGTAGAACTTCAGAAGCTTCCAGAGGGGAATTTCTGTAGTGTTGCTCCAGTGGTAAGTATATATGCCGTTGAAAGATAATTTTTTGTAAGCTTGAGCCTTGCCTTTGTCTATTGTTTACCATTTTTATTACTTTTTTGAATGATATGCTTTTTTTAAAATTTATTTTTTTCTTAGTTAGTTCTGTCTAGTAGTTATAAGATGCTTAATTTACTAATATCCCAACACTGTGTTAAACCATTCAGATTTGCAATTGGATTGATGAGTTTAGAATGTGAAAAAAATGGAGCAGGAGAAGATTAGATTTTCAGTTTATATATTGAGTTGTTCTTTATCTCATAACTTCTCTTAGTTTGCATAGGCAATGTACTGAACCTAGGTAATATTGGGCAGACTTTCATTTTGATTTCCTACTTGAAGAGGGGACAAGACAAGCAGGTGGGTATTCTAGGAACATTGGAGCAGAATGCTGCTAAAGAATACTCCATTTTACTGGTATTCTGTGAATAGATAATGATTTGGAACTATTAAATTCAGACTGCCACATGCGACAGTTAGCACAAACCTATTGCAATGAACAAAATTAGAGGTTTCATTTTACTGGCAATCTATTTCTATTGAGTTATGGGTTGATGTAGCAACATGCTTGGGAGCTGAAATTGGATCTAATCTTTCTAGTGTGTGGTTTTTTTCTTTGTTTCCACCAAAACCATGTATGTTCTCATTTACAAACTTCCAACTAGCCCTTTTAAGAGGCTAAATCTTGCTGATGGTTTAATAATGTCGTATGAAGGAACCCTGTTTCTGAAAAATCCATTGTATACATATAGGTCTTTCTGTGAGGTAACTTCCTTTGTTGATTACTTTTTTCCTTTATTATTTTAAGCATATAATCTTTTAAAGAGAATGCTGTGCAGTCAATCCACCCTCAAGTAAATGGTCTTGAGATATTAATTTTATTAGTTGTCATAGTTGTTAGGTATAATTTTTCTATTAAGATATACACTTCATATTTAATATGCCCAAAAAATGCATAGATATTTCAACTATATTTCATCTTTAAAGAATCATGATGGTTACTTGTGCAGTTCTGTTTGAAAACACTCGTGCTGATTTCTTTCTTTCCCTTTTTTCCCCCACAAGGAGACACTGAACTTTCTGATTCTTGTCAATAGCTCCCCTTTTTCTCGCACATATATATGCCTAGTGCTCCACCCTCTCATTTTGTACAGAAAATCAGGAAGAAACAGGCTCCAGGCTCCTGCTGTGGTCTCATAGTAATTTAGTGTGAAATTTCTTTTTTACTAATTTCTTTATCATGTGCTTTTTTTTTCCTTTTTTATTGTACTTAATGCTTATTAGTACTTTTTTTTCCTTTAAGAGATATGGATTATTAATTGTATGCTTTGGATTTTGTTTCTCTTAAATTATCAATGTCAAGGAATTTGGCAAGCACCCAGTTATTGCAATACTATGTTAATGAGGAAAATAATGTTTCTTTTTGTGTAAGATGAGTTTGGAGTTTTTATTAGCATCTTGAACGCTTAAAAAAAAAACCTGTTTTCATGCATTTTCCTGGATTCTGATTAATTTTTATCTTTTGTTCTTTTTGGTAGCTAGAAGGTATGTGGGTGGAAGTGTGAGGTTCGAGGGGATGGGTGGAAAAAATATTAGTAATACGATAACCCGAGTAATACATATCTTTCTAATAGTTTGTGAGACTAGATATTGGCAAGGTCAGAGATAACAAATTTGAGCTGCACAACTAAGAATTGTTAATGTAGTAGTGCTGACATTAACTGAAGATTGAAGATTGAAGTTTGAAGGAAATTGAAGATTAAGTAGAATTTTGGTTAATCACGTGGTAGGAAATGATGTGCCTTGTTATTTAGCATAGTTTATGATCTTTATGGAGCTGAAATGAACTTATTTTATGGTCCTAGAGTTCTGTGACTGAGAACTTCATGTAATAGCTTGTACGTGACCATGTAATGTATTTATTCAGTTTTATTGTCTTTTCTGAAATTTTGTTTTTATTAGCAGTAGGTTTTCTACTAAAGAACATAAAGTTTAGATTCATAACATTTTTATTTTCTTCAGTGAATTGATAGAAGGTATTCAAATGCCATTAGAAGGTTTCATCTTGAAGCTGTGAACATTCACTTGTTGATATATGTTTCTGGTTTAGCCTTCGAACCCTTGAGTGAAGATAATGCTTATCCCTGTGTGCCCCCCACATGGTATTGGAATCTGCCAGATGGTAGAAATCCTGGATATTTGAAGGTCATTTGATTTAAAGATGATGCTTTATAATTTTTTTCTCTGAATCCATGAATTTATTCTGTTGCTGAGGATTCAGGGAACTCTTTAAAATGTGTGGTATTGCCTTTACTTATGTTGTCAAATTACTGACTCCCTCTGTCAATAGTGTTTTAGTTATTAATTTGTTGATTAAGACTAAACATTATACATAGCAGAATCCTTCTATTAACATTGAACTATGTTCAATAGTGCTGGTATTCTAATGAGTTCCTATGTTGAGAAACATATTACAGTGGACTCAAGATGGCCGGTGTGAAACGAAGACTTGATACTGATTCAGATATCCGAGTCCTTCACAAAGAATTAGATGAGGTCTCATGCCCTATCTGCATGGACCATCCACATAATGCTGTTCTCCTGCGATGCTGCTCACATGAGAAGGGCTGCAGATCTTACATTTGTGATACAAGTTACAGGCATTCAAACTGTCTTGACCGTTTCAAAAAGTTAAGGGATAATTCTGGGAGCAATATAAGCTTACCCAGTTCTCTACCTGTTAACTCATCCATTGCCAGTAATGTTTCTGATACAAGCTTGACTTTGAGTGTTCACATGCCTGATGCTAATGAAAATAATAATCTAAATGAGAGAAACAATGCAACCTTTGTTGAAATGCCTGAAGGAACATTAGAACGCAGTATACAAGATCCTAATTGGCAGTTAGATTCACGAGGAGAAGGTGTTTTCGAGGCAGGTGATTCTGAGTCATTTCATGATAGGATTGAATTTGAAGAGGCTGATTTAGTTAACTCATCAGAATTGAGTTTAAAGTGTCCTTTATGCCGGGGAGCTGTACTGGGGTGGGATGTTGTAGAAGAGGCCAGAAAATATCTAAACTCAAAGAAGAGAAGTTGCTCCCGAGAATCTTGCTCATTCATTGGCAACTACCAAGAATTGCGCAGGCATGCTAGAAGGGTACACCCAACAACTCGACCCTCTGATGTTGATCCATCTAGAGAACGAGCCTGGAGATGTCTTGAGCGCCAGAGAGAATATGGTGACATTGTCAGTGCCATTCGTTCGGCAATGCCAGGTGCCGTTGTTGTTGGGGATTATGTCATTGAAAATGGTGATAGGTTGATGGTTGAGAGGGAAGGTGTGGCAGGTGAAGTTAATCCCCCATGGTGGACTACTTTCTTTTTGTTTCAGATGATTGGCTCAGTTGATGGTGTACCTGAACCAAGGGCTCGGTCAAGAGCTTGGACGAGGCACCGGCGATCTTCTGTAGCATTGCCTGAACGTAGATTCCTATGGGGCGAGAATTTGTTGGGTCTACAAGATGACGATGATGATGACAACTTGCATGTATTAAGTGATGCAGGTGAAGATGCATCTCCAGTCCCAAGAAGACGTCGGCGGTTGACTCGGTCGAGGTCTGGTGATCAGTCATGAAGATGGGCATATCATTTTTTTCTGGTAATTCTCTGGTTTCATGACACCAGTTCAATATGGGCTGGTATTATATTTACAGATTGCCATCTGCTGACCTTATGGGTATCTTTATTATGAATGTTCCCGTAACATGCAGAAAGTTCCAGCAGGATGATTATGGTGATTAAGAACCTGGAACTGAGAAACCCATGTGCCTGGGGCTGGGGTGATGATCAAAGAAGAAAAGATTTGTCCAGTAACTTTGTTGGTTCTTGTACAGAGGGGGTATAGCATTACAAGAAGCATGAAGATCAGTCTGTCAAACAATTTGTTTTAGTCCTAGGATCATTTAACATTTCCATTGAATTTGGTTGGAATTGGATTTGATTCGCTTCAATTTATATCACGGATCTTGAATTCTAGTGTCAGGTTGATGGTTCCCTACTTGCGTCCTTTGTGTTTCTTCAGTGGCAGGTCATTTTCCCCATAATTTGTATCCGGACGTAAACATATGGGATTGTTGTAGTATTGTTGCTGCTTTGAAATGGGATATTATTCTGATTGCTGTAGAGCAAGGGATTAAATTACGATCTTTATTAATTAATGTAATTGTCAGAGATTTCTGTGTAGTAGTGTTGGTTTAGTATAGCGTGGTATGATTTGTGCAATAGGGTGGTTGCATGTGTGTTTTGTGAGATACACTGAGCTGTTCATCATCTTGTAGTTTATTCGGTGGAAAGATTTTTAACAGCTCATTGACTATTTGTATTATAATTGCGGCATGTTAAATAGGCATGTGGAAAATTTTTCGGTCTGACTAAAAAAATTTGAATCGGATCTAGTTGCTAGGAGTAGGAGATGGCTAAGTTAGGGCATGGCAATGTTTCTGAAATTGGATTGGTTAAATAGCTAATTGGTGGCTGATATTGTTGAAAATCAGAGAGAGTAGCTGAAAATGGGAGTCGGCATTAAAAACCGATTTGTATTTAATTCGTGATTATTTTTTTCTAGTCCGATTTAATCGAGCGGGATCCAAAAACCTTTTTATTAAAATGTTGTTCCTTCGATTCTCTCTGAATCGCACGTATTCCGCGTTTAGGATTAGGCCACGTCAACATCATAGACGAAGGGTAGAATAGAACAGTGCACTTCCGCTCACCTGGGGTCTTCCCCACGTTAAATTTCCCTCAATATGTGAGAAAAGCTCAAACACTAATTCCTACAGCGTTGACTTATTTTCCCCCATGCACCGTACAACCATGAACTAAAATTTACTAGAACATAAGTTGGTCAGCTGATCCATTTATCATTCTGATTCTGACGGACCCATTAATAATAATCATATATTAAAACGAAATTTAGTTTTTATTACATTCAAAATTTATACACTTTATAAAAAAAATAAGTAATTATTTATTTTTTTTTCTGTTTCAAATTATAGTGCACATTTTTCGGAGAATATAATTTAATTTTTTTAAATATTGATATAATAGTTCAAATTATTATTGATGTATGAGAAATATAATAGTTATTAACATAAGTAAGTATTATAAATGAACAAACAACATTACAATGAATTGTTTAACATGTTTTGATTAAGTAACAACTTTATACAGTGTTTTTTTAAGAAAAAAGCAAAGCATGTTTCAAAAAAATAAGAAAAAGAATATCATAAAATAATTAAGGGAAAATAAAATTCATACACATAGGATTAATGGGAGAATCAGTTTAATATTAGGTAAAAGACATAAAAATCTAGATGAATATATTCATAAAGTGTATATGAGAATATACTATGAAAACTAATAAAAGTGTTTAACTGAGAACTATCTAACCTTGAGAAGAGAAGAAAACAAATTAAGAAATAACAGTAATAGATGCAAAGCACTGATAGGGATAGCCGGATAGGGGAGCTGATATTTATAGAAGATGTATCTAAAAATAAAAACTATGACCAAACGGAAACTAAATTCTCTAATTGAACTAAAATTTCCTATTTAGTTACTAAGCAAATGATTATCATAAAAACAAGCATATCCGAAAGTTTTAAAAAAAATTAAAATACAATTATTTCTGATACAAATCAAATTTCAAAGATCTAACTAACTTATGTAGAATGAAAATAGAAGCTTACTGAGATGTTGTTTGACATACTTAGCCGGCCCATATATAATTCAGCTCAGTGTGCGGTTTATAACAATGTTTGGCCCATATATAATTTAATTTTAATTACGAAGCAAATAGAAAAACAAGAAACTGATTATCAGAAGAATGATAATAAAAAACTAATAACATATTATAAAATATTTTAAAAAAAATTACATCTGTTTGAGGAGAAAAATATAATTTCATTAGTCAAACATTTAAAACCAATTGATTTGTTTAAAGCAGAGTGAGAATTAAATCCTCTGCCAAGACACAACGTGATTGGCTTATACTGAGCGTCGGCGCTGAAAATCTTGTGCATTATGTGAAGTAGGTAAAACAGTGATGTTTTACAAAAGAGGAGGACAAAACTATCATAATACCATAGTATAAACAGTATAGGATCCGTTTGGTGTTGGTTGGGAAAAATTGCTTTTGAATTTTTTTTATTTTTAATTATTTTGAGTTTTAAAATTTTTTTAAGAGAAAAATAGATGGATAAATATTTTTTTAAAAAAAATAGATTTAGAAAAATAATTTATAAAAAATTAAAAAAATTAGTCAATTAGATCAAAAAAATTTTAAATTTGTTTATTGAATATCCAACAACAATTCCACATACCCTATACTACTGCATTTTTAATCTATTTTGCATATTACTCTCGTAGTATTAAAAGTGAGGGTATGCGCTATCAAAAAAAATAATAACAAAAAGTAAAAAATATATATTTTTTATGGCTTTATCCTTAAATTAGTGTAATTAAAATTATCAAAAGAACTATAATGTAAATTAAGGATTAAGATGGATTTTTTTTCCCCATTGCTGTAGGAAGCAAACAATATACATATGGGGCAAATAGAAGTTTGGTTGAAGAAGTAGAGGAGAGGTGATTAATTAATTTAATGGAAATGGTAGTGGGGGAGGAGATCAATGTTCTGCCCACTGAATTAGGTGTAGTTTTGTATGTTTATTAATAGTTATCATCTCCGTGATGTTTCCCATCACCTCTCTCTGTTCCACAAAATCTATCCATTTTGGTCGGCTTCAAACATTGTTTTCTTTCTTGCTACCATCACCCTAATTTCCCATCCCTCTTACTTATTTTGAATAAAAAATAATTTAATAATTGTTTTCTTTCTCAGTTTCAGTGTCCGTTTTACTTTTTTTTTTTTTAATTTCACTCATTTAAAAAAATCAATGTACTTTACTTTTTATTTATTAAAATTACACGCTATTTCTTTTTATATATATTTTTTAAAAAGTAAAATGATATTGAAATAAATTATAATAAGAATTTTATAAAATCAATGGTGATTAATCATTCTTAATGTGTGTAAAGATTTTAAAATGAATGTTTAAAGTGAAATGATTAGTTATTATACATAAAAATATCCTCCTAATTTTATTGTTTATATCAATATTTTTTTAAAAAAATTAGCTATAGATTTTTATATTAATATGAAATAAAAATTATTAAAATCAAAGATGATAAGAATTTAAATATTTGCGCATTTGTCATTTTCCATATTATTTTGAAGGAAAAATTTTAAACAAAAACTCAATCTATAATGTTATTTATCAATTCAAATCCTACTCTTAATGGAGGTTTCCTTTAAATCTTTCATCAAAATTTTATTCATTTGCAATTTTTTAAATTTAATAAGTGTTCAAAATATAAAATATTTTTTTATCAATTCGAATTCAATACATGAATTTTTGAGAAAGAGTCTGAATTAAAAACTTCAGGAAATATTAAATTTTAAATTGATAAGAATTTAAATAGAAATACTATAAAGTCCATATATTTTATTATTATTATTTTTGAAGATTAAAAATACTCCATATGTTATGTTAGGGGAATTTTTAGAATTTATATTTTTAAATTTTAGTAATTATTCTACCCAAAAAAAAATTGAAGTAATTATTAATTAATAGTAATACAGTTTGAGTATTCTTGGTTCACGTCTTCTTCATTCCTCTGGCTCCCTCGTCTCGTCTCTTCTCTCCTCTCTTCTCGGGGCTTCTGCCTTCAGTCACATTCTCAACCACCCTTTTAACTACCATTTCCACCATCTTCTTCTCCTCCACTCTTCTCTCTTTACCCTCGAATACTTGCAATGTCGGAACCTTTCGCTTCCTTAAGCTCCGACCTGACGGAGCTAATCCTCTCTCACCTTCCTATCCCCTCCCTCCTCCGCGCCTCCGCCGTCTGCAAGCTCTGGTACTCCCTCATCTCCGCCCCTAATTTCCCTTCTCTCACCCACCACTACCTCCCTTGGTTCTTTCTCCACGGCCTTCACAACACTTCCTCCAAGAATAACCAGTCCTTCGCCTTTGACCCCTCCTCCAATTCTTGGTTTCGTTTTCCTTCTTTCCCTTTCCCTTCCCCTGACTTCATTGGCTCTAATGGCTTCCTCTTCTCCACTGCTCCTTCTTTTTCTTTTTCCCCTGTGCTCAAGCCCCGCTGGAAATCCACCTCTCCGCTTCGTTTTTCCAGGATCAATCCCCTCGTTGGCGTTTTCTTCAGCCGTGAAACTAATTCCAGGCCTCAATTCATAGTTGTCGGCGGTGTTAGATTCATTGGTAATTTGGTTGATATTGAGGACAGATTGGCTGTTGAAATCTATGACCCCTGTCACGATTCTTGGGATATTTGTCCTCCTTTACCTGCGGATTTTCGCTCTGGTAATTCTTCCCAGACCTTATCCTCTGCTCTTTTCAAAGGCAGATTCTATGTGTTTGGGATATACTCTTTCTTCGTTTCTTTTTTCGATTTGGATAAGCATATCTGGAGCCAAGTACAGACATTGAGGCCGCCAGGTGTCCTCTTTGCATTCTTGATTTCTTGTCAAGAAATGCTTGTTTTGGCTGGTATCTGTAACGGTCCAAGGGGACTGTCTTTCAATTTGTGGAGGATCGACGAGAAGAGCATGGAATTCAGTGAAATTTCGATTATGCCTCAGGATTTGCTTTATGGGCTGGTTGATAGCGATGAAGATGATAAATTTGCAAGCTTGAAATGCATTGGAATGGGAAATCTCATTTATGTCTTCAATGAGGAGTATCATAAGAAGTACCCTGCTTGTATTTGTCAGATTAGTAACAACGATTCTAGGAATTGTAGCTGGAGGAAAGTGCCCCAATTGACATCACCTGTTAATAAGTTTCACAAAGTTATCAGCTTTTGTTCCGTGGTTTTGCCACATAACATTTTTATGGCTGAAGAGGAAGAAATCGGACTTGTGCAGCCTATGATTGATTGAATGAATAGCTTCTCTACTTGGTAAGCCTGTATCCTCTACTTCAATTTTTCCCTGTCGTTTTGTTTATTTTATTGTCTTAACCATTGCAGTATTTTTTTTTCTTATTGCTTTAGGCAGATGGTATCAATATAATCCATAAACTATCAATTTTAGTGAATATATTGCACCAATTAAATCTTGATTTAAAGTATAGTTGTTATGAGAATTTATATCCTCATCAAATATCTGTTTCTCTTAGCCTTCATTTTTCTGCTTAAGGTACATGTTTCGCTATGTTCATCTTGAATCCTGATCAAGGATACATCTAACTTCCTCTTCTCTCATTTATTGAATACAATGCAACAGCAACATTGAAATTTATATATAGTCAAGTCACAACTATCTTGTTGGCTTCTGATAAAAGTATGTTTGGTTTGCCCATTGAATCCATGGATTTAATATGCTGCTGCTGAAGCAATTTTTGACACCACATGGCTTCAAGTTCACTGTCTTGAAAATCTGGCCTTATAGCTGGGGTGTGGCTTCTGCAAAACGTTTTTCTTTTAATTTTGGTACTTTATAGGCAGTTATGCCTGATTGCATTAGCTGTTCTGGATATTTGATAATCATTTGCATTTATTTCAAAGAACAAAATCATGTGATTGTCAAAAAACTTTTGCTTGGGCAACGCTTGCAAGCCTTATTTGTCAATTGCAATATACTGATGATAATTGTTTATCTTGTTAGCGTTGTGATTGGATGCTTTTGCTAGTATTAACTATATTTCTCTTGTGTGCAAGTTGAAGATTGCAATTCATGGTCTTGTTTGTGGTTTCATCGCTATCAAGGCAATACGGTTCTATTATGCTTGTATATATTTCGACTAGATTATTTCTATGCTAAAGCCCCAACTTTATTGGAGAAATTAACAATGAAAAGTTATGAGATTATAACTACTAAAGCTTCCCATTAGTTTGAAATGGGAGTTATAAAGGCTGAATTTGGATTTGTTGAAAAGCCCTTTAGAAAACCTGCAAATGGTTGGTCTGATTTCATTTCCTGCCCTCAGAACCATGAGAAACCCAAATTCTGGACTGGGCGAGCAGTCTTTTCTCAGTGTAAGCTTCAAGCTTCCTTCCTTGAGCTTTGTTGACATCGTCTTAAATTCTTTTGACTCAAATTTTTTTTCCCAATGTCTTATTTGTGGTAATATCTTCTCTAGTTTGTTACTTGCTTTGTTATGATTAATTGATTACGAATCAGAGCTTGAGATATTTAACAGCTATTCTGAGCAGCCCTGGCCTTCTTAGGTGATCTAGAAACTCCATCAAATATTTGTGATTCTTTATGTAATCCTTAGTTTCTGTCCTAAGAATTGCTAGCCAAAACCTTCCTTCCATGAACATGTTAAAGGCTTTTGGCTTTTCTGCAGCCAAATTATTGCGGGTTGAGATCCTTAGTATGTTTTCAATTACAAAGCTTCCTGGAATCCGGATGATGTAGAACCAGGAAAACAGCAATCCTGGAAAACCCAAAATATCATTCGGTTAGTAGGCAGAGTCCAACTAGGTAGTTTATGTAGGCACCTCCATAACAAACACCAAACCTCATAGAAAGATGAAAACTGAGAGAATTCCTAATTTAAACATTATGTCTAAAGGAATGTCTCTAAACTCAAATGAAAAAGAATATTCAAGAGAAGCTCATTTTACTAATGTACTAGTATTCTGTTTTAGCTGTTCCAGTTAGTAATGTTCGAATGTCTCGAGGAATGTCTCTAAACTCAAATAGTATAACTTATATTTTTTGATAACTAATTTGAAGACAATTTGGGTTGCTGGACAGATATATTCAAGATTCAAAATATATAGATCATGTAAATACTGCTGGAGTAAAGTTTTCGAGTCAGGACCTGTCTATCATTAACACAACGTCTGAAGATTATATTAAGCAATTTACACAAGATTCTACCTGGGGGGGACACAAAATGAAATCAAACAGTGACAGGTGTGTTCATGCTTCACTCTTGTGTGGATGATCAAGATTTCTCCCACTGTCCCACACTGGCATCTGTACAATACAGTTTTTTTTTTTTTTAAATTAAATTACAATCTATAACTGTCTATCATGAATTTGTCTGATGCAGTTGCTATTGCACAGTGTTGAAATGTCAGCTTATGATCTCTGTTGTAGTTTATATATGAGAGACATATGAACATGAGCATGGATTGTTGATATACCAGATATTCTGAATTTTATATTGTGATAATGTTAAGGATCCACTAGTTTAACATGATCATTGTTTGGCTTGAAGTGTTCTACAATTAGTGGTACTTAAACTTATGGAAATTTATGTTGGATATGCTGAAGTTAATTTCTGGCACTGTTTATCATTCTTGTTCCTCCTGTCCTAATTTCCGCTGCAAGTTTCTTTTCTTTTCTTTTTTTTTTCCATCATTTTTCGGTTTACAATGCGACAATGAAATTAGGGATGGCAATGGGGTGGGTTTGGGGCGGAGTTCCCCGTACCCAGACCCCGCCCCGAACCCCGACGGGGAAATTTTTTTCATCCCCGTTCCCGCACCACACGGGGACAGGGACGGGGACGGGGATCCCCGAAATTTATTAAAATTTTTTATTTTATTTTAATGTTAAAATTATTTTTTTATTTTAATTAATTAGTTAATTATATACTTTTCAAATAAAAAAATATTTTTCACCTAAAATAAGTGATATATTATTATTTTTAAAATATGAATTATATTAAAATATAAATAATTATTATATATATAAATAATAAAAATATATAAATATATTTTTGGGGCGGGGAATATATATACTATTCCCATTTCTAGCAAAAAAATTCGGAATCGGAGCAGGATAAAATATAAATTGAAAAAATCACCCCATTCGGGGTGGGGCACCGCAAGGTAGAGAAAAATTGTCATCTCTTAAGTGAAATATCATCTCAAAGTTTGCACAAGAATGACATTGTTTTATAGGATTTTGATAAATTTCAAGTTATTGTAATCATATTTAACTCTTCAATCTCTCTATGAGAAATCTATGACTTAATCGGTTGACATTGTAGTATATTACTAATATTGATATTTATATATATAAAATTGTAAATTTCAATATATATATGTATGTATTATGTTAAATTTTTTTTAAAAATGGTCGAATAATTTTTGTTTGTCTTTACAATATTTACTAGAAAAAAATTGTATTATGACAAAATGTAAAAACTTCAAAAAATGCTGTTCAAAAAAAATTCTAAAATAAATACGATATTTAATGTTGTAATTTTTTGAAAGTCTCGGTCATGAGGATTGACCCCTGATATTACCCATTCGAGTTATTCAAGTCAACTCTTACCCGATCAAAAAAATTTCCAATAATTTCAAGCTTCAATTTGATTTTGTTCAATTCAGTTCAGTGACTAAATCAATTGAATAATCGGTTAAGTGTAACCAGAATTTTCATGGATCTTATTCAATCCGATTTGTACGAGTTATTTGAGAGTTATACAGTAACAAACCAGATAGCCAATCACCGAGTATATCTGGTGAACCGACCTCGTCGATTCCAGACCGGAAACCATGGGTTGGCCCAAATTGATGGATAGGGCTTCTTTTACCTACTTACCGTTTCACTTTCAGCCCTTCCCTATTGAGCTGGTGCCAGGTGTGGTTCTTTTCTTTAGTCGTAAGATAAATATACTTTACTAAAATTACCAATCACTACCTTACGTTAACTTCAGGCGCAACATAAGAGCGTGAAAGCCCAAAATATTATGGGCCACCCAGCCAATCAGGGATGGGAACAAAGAATTGAAGTGAACCATAAGGCTGAATTAATGGCCTCGCCCAGCTTCGGCTTGGTTGAGACTTGAGAGGGTTTAGTCTTTTGCCCTTCACTGTCTCTCTTCTCTTTTTCGTAACGTGTTGTTAGGGTTTTAAAAAAAAAGGGGTTTTTCTCTCTCCACCACTTTCATTTCCTCTCTCTGGAAACACACAAGCAAAAAGAAGGCTATGGATAGATATACCAGAGTTGAGAAACCGAAGCCCGAGTCTCCGATTAATGAGAACGAGATCCGAATCACCTCTGGTGGCCCTGTCAGAAACTATATCAGTTATGCTACTTCCCTTTTTCAGGTAACGACACCCTTTTTTTGTGTGTGTGTTTAAGATACCCTAATGCTCGATATATCACTATTCATAGTTATACTTAGGTGTTCTGTTATTATTAGATATTATTTTTAAATGGGTTGTGATTATTTGGTCTAGTGGTTTTGTTACCTTCTTAGATTTTAAATTGTTTCACTATTAGGGTTTGCGATTATGCTTTTGACTATAGTTGGACATTTTTGTTTGTATTTCGTTTTATTATTGCTCAAGGTAGTTTTGGCTTCTACTATTGCCATGCGTTTTTGCGGAGGGGGAGTTTGGGATTTCTGTTGGGTGTAGAAAAATGAGGTTTAAAATTTTTATATTCAATTAACTGATTTTTTTAATTTGTCATAAACTGCTTTTCTCTTATCTATTTACCTGCTACTCTATCCAAAATCAGTTTTCAAAACTCAGAAAGTTAAAAATAAATTTTTTTTTTCTGAAATGCCAAACAGGGCCAGAGTATTCTTCCTGATACTGGGGATTTGTGGGCACTCGTTGTTGGAGTTGGGTAATAGATAGGGTTTTCTCTTTTGTGCGTTTTTTGCTGGGGACTTAATTCTAAATAGAATTGCTGGTTGATTTTTTTTAGCATGATTCCTTATCCTTATTTTAATGGCATTTATACCAACCAGACAATGGATTTGTTATTATTAGGATTTGGAAATCAGAAAGAGTTAATTCTTGTAATGTGTGGAACTAAGCTATGAAGGGATATTTGTTACTTGAAGATGGGTAGTTTGTATGAACAGTTCAGTTTTGTTTGTCCTTCAATTCTCAAAGATGGTGTATTACACCTCATTGCTCAAATGGTCCAATGGACGTTATTGCCAGAAATTCCTCCACTTATTAGAAGCTAGTGACTTCTCACTGTAGACTTGATGTATAGGAACTTGATTTAATGCAAAATAAGTGGTTCTAAATTTCTATTATATTGTGATTATCTCATTGCATATGGTAATTTGTTTGCCACTGCCCTAAATGTGAAGTAGGTTAGACTGACTAATGGTACAATAATATGTTGCTTAGTTAAGGAATTTATGTTTGTTTATCTTGTGTTTCACTGATTATAAATACTGTTATTTGAAAATATATTAGGGCACCTTTTCCTTGGATAACAATAGGATACTTTCCACACTACGAAGTTACAAAACCATTAAATCTCACATTGATGTATTCTTGAAATGAGAAAAATAAAAGATAATACTTTGAAAATATGTGGGGCTTGGGCGGTGAGTTCTTTCTGAAGTGGAGCTGAATTTTTGAGAAATTGGAGTTGTGTTTGAGCTTCTCAGTTTCCAGGGGAGTTTTAAAGGTGCTAATTTTTTTTGTTTATCTTTTTTCAGTCTATGATCTGTTTTTTGGATTATTTCATGACTGTTATTTGCCAGTTTTATGCCCTATGAGAATGTAAATATATTAATTGCCTAAATATTTTTCATTTCATGTTGTTATTTTTATTGTTTTCTTCCATTTTGAGGAAATGCTGACTTAAATACTTTGCTATTGCTTGTTATATTTTATTAGGAGAAACATGTACGAGAGATTATCTTGAAAGCAATGGGACAAGCAATAAGTAAAACAGTATCCATTGCAGAGGGTATAAAAGTTAGTATGCTCTTTAAATTTACATTTCAAAGTGAAAATCTCTTTATATTCTTGTTGCCCTTGCATCAATTATATGCTCAATTACTGGCCATTTTTAATGCTATACAGAGAAGGAATCCCCGATTGCATCAAGATACTGTTATCAGTTCAGTAAGCATAACTGATGTTTGGGAACCCATTGAGGAGGGCCTCTTACCGTAAGTTTTATGAATTTGTTTTGTTATATCTATGTATTGTTTAGCATGCATGTCAGTTTTACATGTCTTGGTGCGATATTCTAGAAATTTGAAAAGTAAAAATCTGATGCAGTGTGGAACAGACTCGTCAAGTCTCAATGATCACAATATCCTTATCCTTTAGAGAGCTCAACAAAAATTCTCCTGGGTAAGTCAACATGTCTACATACTTTTTTTTTTGGGCTAAAATTGGGGTTTTCAACTGCTTTAATTTTTTTCATGGCTTGTGAAAGTTCAAAATCCTTCCCTAGTGTGCCATGATGGTAACACTAATTATAAGTCTTCTTTAGTTTCCTGGTCAGCTCCATTCTTAATGAGACCATGACCTGATTTTGAATTTTTGAATTGTACCAACAAATGCATATTGTGCATGATGTTTGAGATATTTCCAGCTAATCAGTTTCTGCATTTTGCATGATATGGAAATTTACTTTCCCTAGGTACCAAGCTCCACAATCAGTGGAACAGCCACCAAAAGAACAGTATCAGCAACAGCAGCCCAGACAATCACGTGGATCTTATAATGCTGTTCGTGACGGTAAATTGTCCAACTAATTCATGATTTGCGTGGATAAAAGCATCCTTTTGGCCTAACAAATTTATGCTTTCTAATTTTAAGATTCATATGGCCGAGGGCGTGGTCGTGGTAGAGGGAGAGGGCGGAACTGGGGTAGGGGTGGTTATGGGTATGGAAACTATCAAGGGAATTACCAAGGAAACTATCAAGGTATAGACATGAGTATCAAGTTATTAAATCTGTTGTCTCATTATTATTATTGCTATTTTGGTCTTTTCATATGTATCATTGCAGATAGTAAATATGTTTTCCAGAGTTTGTAATCCTCCTTTACACTTTCTTTGGTAGATAATGGCCCTTATTCAAATAGGAGTCGTGGTGGTGGGCGAGGCAGAAGTTGGGGTTATCGTGGTAAGTTGGCTGCTTGCTTTAGTGGCATATTTAAGCAATTGTGAACGAAAAATTGGTTTCTGTTTTTGGGTTTAATGTTCAGTTTGTTCACAATATTTTAAATGTCCAATAGAGTATTGTCACTTTCATAACAAAATAATTCGACATGCATATAATTATGGGCATACTGAAAATATGCAATTGATCTCTCTTGTTGATGTCTGGGATCACTTCATCAAAATGAATGTATTCACGTGAAACTGAAGATGCTGACTTGAAGTTGCACTTGCATGTGAGAGAATATTTGACATGTCAGGCATCACGGTTAAATGTATGATTGTATTACTTTTTGCAGGTGCAGGGTATGAAAGAGGCAGAGGTGGAGGGGGCAGAGGCTATGGCCGTGGTCGTGGAAGGATGGGTGGTCGTGGAAGGGGTGGTGGTGGCAACCAGGAGGAATAGGAAGGGAGTTCTCTTTTTGCTTTAGCTAAATGCTTGATTGCTTGATTGCCTTGGCTAGTGGGCTACTAAGTTTTATCCTGATACTGTTTTAAGTAGAAGCATGAAATGTGGCTTATCATCAGCTGTTGGTTTCTTGTTAATGTTGTCCATCACATGGATGCGGGCAAGGTTGTTCTGTTCATTTTTGCATTTAGGCAATAGCAAGGGGAGGCTTTAGATTTGCTGAAATTTATTTTTTACCCTTTTGGTTGCAGTTACCATGTTCATATTCGGTTATCATATTTCTTTATTCCTTTCATATCTTCCCTCAGTGCTCTCTGAGATCTGATTTGAAATTAGAAATTAGAATTGACTGCTAATTCCCTTTAAACTGTCTGCACCCGTTTAAGAACTACTGTATTATGCATGACATAATTGGTGTTGAAAGTTGAAACCGGTGCGAGACAGGGGAAAAAAAACATTTCTGTTCAAACTTCACATCCCTTGTGAAACCGGGGACAGATTATTGTCCTATCCAGCATATAGCAAGTTTTTTCTGCTATTATTTAGCAGTGGCGATAACATTAAAATTTTCGATTTTTGGCCTTAATTTACTCGAGGACGAAGTAAAAATGTAAGAATACACAAATTATTATATGTTTTTGAAATATTAATAAAAAATTCAATGACTTTACCAATCACTATGTAAAGCCAACAATTGGATTTAAAATTAAAACTTAAAAATTTGAATATTCATAAAAAAAAAGGTTGGCTTTTAATCACACTGTTACGGTTGAAAAATCTTATCTTCTACTTTCATTTTGTGCTAGCTCCAAATCTGTAATAAAAATTATCACCGGAGAAGACCACATGAGCCCTAGTCTACGGATTTAAACTTCTTTAAAAAATATTCATTTAATTTACTAATTTTCATTATTACATTTTTATTTTCAAAATTACATTTTTTAAAATTTAACTTTCAAAAATACACCTTTTTTAAATATTTTAAGAATACAATTTTTCCCCCTTTCTGCATTCGTTTTTTCCCTCTCCCTTCTCTGCGTTTCTTTTTCTCTCTACAGTCTGCCTCCAAATGCCTTCCTTTGTTCTCTCTCTTCTCTCCCTGTTGTTATCACCGTCTCAATTTCAGCCTCTCTCCTCTGGACTCGGGTCTCTCTGGTGCCGCATTCTGAACTACTATGTGAAATTTTTCTCAACTGACTTCTCAGAGTGTTTATTTTGTGTTGTAGGTGCCTGATTGCTCCTCTTCCATTGATTTTCATGCTTTCGGGTTATATAACAATAAACAAAGAAAAAATCAATTTTCTCACGAGGGAAACAAATCGCAAGAGAGAGAAACTTCATCCTTGGTGGATTATGTTCTTAAAATTGCTTTCGCCTTAATGGATCTTACTTTTCAAACTGGTCGGCCTAAAATACCAGCTTAATTCTATATAAATTATATTATGAATTCATATTTATAATATTAAATAAATAAATGTTTTATTTTTTTGAAATATATAAAAAATAAAGACACCGTTGCATTTGTGAAGGAAATTGAATCTATAAAACAATATGGACATGAGTCCATAATATAATAATTATATCTAATAAGACATTTTTTGCTGTAATAAAAAAGGAATAATTGGTAAATATGCTATAAATATATTTTAAATATACTTTATGCATATTATAAATATATTTTATGTATAAGCATAATATACTATTTGTATATTAATATATATATTGAAATAATAAAAATGTATTTTTAAAAAGGGTAAATAAGGGAGAATATTTGTATATACTTCCTATTTTTATATAATTTGTATAGTTTTCGTAAAATTTTATTGAAAGTTAATCTTAAAACGAAATATGGCCTGTCAACCAATGGAGAACTCACATGTATCAAAAAATGAAAATGAAAATTTTGGGTTTACAATTTTTTTAATGAAAAAGCACACGATTATTACGTTTAGTATCTAATTTTCATTTTTACCCTAAAAAATTACTCATTCCAACATATTTGCTATTTTTATATAATTTGTATAGTTTTCGTAAAATTTTATTGAAAGTTAATCTTAAAACGAAATATGGTCTGTCAACCAATGGACAACCCACATGTATCAAAAAATGAAAATAAAAATTTTGGGTTTACAATTTTTTTTTTTTATGAAAAAGCACACGATTATTAGGTTTAGTATCTAATTTGACATTTTTACCCTAAAAAATTACTCATTCCAAAACTATTTTTTCCATGAATCCAAATTTCATTTGTATATTTTTTTTTTCATTTAAAGTCAAAATATCAAAATTATAAAATATGAGGTAAAAAAAGAAAAAGAAAATTAAAAAATTAAAAAGAATAAAAATGTAAATAAAAAAGAAATGAAGTAAAAATGTAAATTAAAAGATGAGTATTTTAACATCAGGCCATATGTGTCGTTACCCACTGCGGCATAGAGCCTTTGCAAATGTTAATATTATTATTATTATTCTACAGATGAATGCATATTTTGAAAATGTCCTTGAAAGTCCACAATTGCTGACTGATATGGTGGAATCCAACATAATAAAATAAAAATATTCGGGTGCACATGCTTTTATATTTTGAATATAAAATTTCATTTGAACCCATAAATATTCTATTCCGCTGTATGATGATTATTATCTGAAGATTAGTAGTATGTTAACGGAAGTAGGCATTTGTTTTCAGCATCGCCTAGAAGTAATATGGGCTGCTCTGTGCATCCTTGGCATGAGCAGAGTCAGCCTTACTGATTTTCTTAAAGATTTCCTGCCTGATTACGTTATGGATATGTGGGACATGAGTTGTGTTTCTTGTGAGGAAGTTGGAGATGACGGGCAAGCTTGGAACTTATCTACTAGTGGTAAATTTAATGCTCTTTTAGCGACTGATGGTAATGGGCAAAGAAATTTGTGGAAATTTATATGGAGTTGGGGAGCACCACAAAGAATAAGAGCTTTTCTTTGGATTTGTAGGCATGGAAAATTGATGACCAATCAAGAAAGGTGCTACAGGCATATCTCTCAGGATGCTTTCTGTCGTTTGCCACACCCATGTTGAGAGTATTGATCATGTGTTGAATAAGTGCTTAGTTGCAAGAGCGGTTTGAAGTAAACTGTTGGCTCTGGGGAATCATGATGATTTTTTTAATTTAAGCTTTGTTGAATGGATGGAGATCAACTTTTAAAAATGGGTTTAAAGCCAGGGATGGAACGGAATGGAGCTCTGTTTTTAGATATACTTGCCGGTATCTCTGGAAATGGAGAAATGAAGTCATTTTTTCAAATAATGGAGTGTTGGGAGTTTAAAGCCAAATATTATCAATCAGGACGCTAAAGCTTGTAATTGGACTTTTGAGCCTCTTGCCATGTTGGGTGAAATTGGCAGATTCAGGTCTGAGTCCTCAATTAGTTGGGTGGTTCCTCCAACTCAATACTGATGGAGCTTATAGAAGGAGTTTGGCGTTTGGCACAGCTAGCGGAGTTATTAGGGATTCAAATGGGAATTGGCAAGGAAACTTTGAAATGAAGTTGGGTAAATGTAGACCATTTAGAGCGGAATTGTGGGGCTTACTTTCTGGGTTGTAACAAGTCTGGGAGAAGGGTCGGAGAAGGTTCAAGTTCAATTGGATAACAAGTAAGCCTGGTTGGGCTGTTCACTGCAATTTAGTCAAACTTCTTCATCGGGAATGGGATGTGCAAATTATCCATATTTGCAGAGAAACAAGGTTGCTGATTTCTTGCCAACATTGCCTTCTAACAACCAGATAGATTCAAGTGGTGTGATGTACCTCTTATGGCTGTTGATCTTCTTCTCTTAGGCGATGTGAGTGGAGCTGCAGAGTTCAGAATGGTTTTGAGAGATTCTAGTTGATTTTGCTTGTATTTTTCATTTTAAAAAAAATGTAACTAAGATGACCAATTCCTTAAAAAAATCGAAATTTTATTAATTCTATATCTTTGATAATTTTGAATTAATCCTTGCAAAAATATTATTAAAATCCATTAGAATGTTACAACATATTTAAGAAAGTGTAAAGTGTAATTAAGTAGTGAACTTGAATGTATTATTGGGAAGATTTAGTGTCTGGTATCTCCAAAAGATTATATTGGTTAGTTATAAATGGTAACGTTTTGATAATGTAATATTCTAGATATTAACCCTCAATTGATAAAATAAGATAGCAAGCATTTATTCTCTTTTAACTAGAAGTTTTGAGTTCGAACTCTAAATATAAAGCAACTTTAAAATTTGAAAATGAACATTTTACATTTGAATAAATATATCCAACACAAATCTAAACTGAATATCTAATACCAGATATTAGATAATTCTCTTACAAAATGACGTATATATTTTTGTTACCACATTATTAGCTACAAATCTTGTTATCCGTTATCATTTCTATAAAAAAAAAAAATTATTTGTCCGTATACTAAAATTTAATAAATAAACAACATATTCTTAAAATTCTAGGAGGAGACTTAATTAAAAAAAATATTATAAAAAAACGCATGATAAAGAACATAGACAAAAGTGGTGATGGTCCTTATGTTCAAGCCAACATGCTCAGGTTTTCTTTTTTTTTTTTTTTCTTTTTAACATTCAAATTCTGCATATATATATATATATATATATATATAATCAATGCAATTGCACATTATTTTTCAAGTTATTATTTACATTTGTGCTCACATTAACTTAATTTTAGCATCCAATGGCAAAATATCAAACACAGATTCTCTTTCTTTGGGTCTTTACATTAGGGAAATTCAATCAATTAATAGGATAATATAATTGAATTAGTGCCCCAAAAGATGTTTAATTTACATATTTCTTGTTCTTGAAATTAAATAATATATTAGAATGCTCATGATTAATTGGTTTGTTTTCCCCAAAAGAGAAACCCTACTTCTAACATTAACCTATATAACATCTGATTATTTCCTCAAAATTTAAAAAAAAAATTAGATCGGGTAAATTTGTTTGGTTTAGAAAAATTCAAAGTTAAACCAAACTATTATAATTGGTAAACTAATTCTAATTATAATTACGTTAATCATTATTTATAATCTTTAAAAAATAATCATCTTTTTTTACTAATTACAAGTAATTCAGATGCATCTATAAGTCAATTTATAGTATATTTTTCCTATATGCATACAAGTCATAAGTTACTGAATACAAACCAAAACCCATAATTAACTATTTCATAATAACAGTGACTATAAGTCAAATTTTTTATTTTATTTATATCCCCATGCTATTATATATAGATATATAATAATTGCAATTAATTTCTCAATCATCAAGATGAATGAAGAAATTATGTTTAATTTAGCTAGAAATAAAGGAACTCTGACTCTATTGGCTACAAATTTCATTCATTTTGGGGACAGATCACTTCTTAGTGAATTTATATATTTGAATGGAACTTCACATTTTTATTGTCGTTTTGTTTTTTTATCATTTTTTTAAAAGTATATATGGTTTTTCTTGATCATTCCTTATTTCTGTCTTAATTCAGACGATGATTTTCATTCTTGTTTGAATAGTCCCAATCATTATGTAGCTGCTAGCTATTATATTACTATAATAATTATTAACTAATACACATCAATTTAATTAGTAAGATGACATGATAAACTTGATAATCCAATTCAACTGGTTCAAAAGGATCATGAAGCAGCAGCAGTATAGTTTTGGACGGCAATAAATGTAGGAGATAGAGTAAATAATGCCCTAAAGGATATGGCAGCAGTGATGAAGCAAGTTGATCGAACAGAAGAAGCTATTGAGGCCGTTAAACCTTTTAGAAGCCGTTGCTCTAGACAAGACATATATTATCTCTACTATGAATATTCACTATCAACCACTCTTGCTTTTATTATGTCCAAGACTTAATTAAATTGATACCAAATAATATTTATTTTATGGAAAATAATAAAATAACAAAAAAAAATACCATACCGAACATGCCCTTATTTCCATTTTTTTCTGGGTTTTATATCATGAGCCGTCAATTTTGCTTTGTAAAAATGTGGGAAGGTAGAGGAGCAGATAGATCTGATAAAGTGAAAAATGAGATTAATATACCAAGGAGAGGCTTTTAATGGCAAACCCACAGAAACTGCACGCTCTCATGGCAAGAAGTTCCAAGTTTCTGTCAAGCAAGAAACTTCCAGATTACCGGTGCCACCGTTTGCTTAAAATCTTGCTTCAACTATTATTAATAAGTGATATGTCAAAGTTGATTGTGACCTGATTTAATGAATAATCACAGGAAAACATGAGCTGGACCTACATGCAGAAATCAAACTTTGCGGCAACAAAGGTGGTGTATCAGAAAGCCCAAATAATAGACCTGTATGCAACAAAACCTGCAATTTGGGCTTTTTCCTTACAAAACAGAGCTGCGTGTATAATATTTCGTGTGTTATTAATTGATACGACACCATTTTTAAACTATATTTTTATTATATTTTTATTTTTCTTCAGCATATTCATGTTCTTTTTTTGTTCTTATTCATAAAAATAAAAGAAAAAAATATTTGTATATTTTAAAGTTATTTTTAGATAAATTTTTTTAATTTACATATTTGATTTTATTTTTAATATTTTTTATATTATAATGATTATTATTATTATTATTTGACATAAAATATTTAATTTTAAATTTTTTGTGAAAAAATAGTTAAAAAAATATTTTAACTAAAAATGAGTAATATAGAAAGAAAACCGAGTTGCTGGAAATTGAAGATAATAAGTTTGATAAAATAATAAACCTATAACTGACAAAACTATAAGCTGTAAATGATGAATTTACAAGTAATACATATAAGTTTAAAAATGATAAACCTGTAGTTTCAAAAAAATAAATTTGCAAATTTGAAACGATAAATATGGAAAATTGTAAACAATAAAACTATACATATATAAATATGCAAAATCTAAATGATAAACTTATACATGTTTAAACATGCAAAATCTAAATGATAAATATGTAGTTTCAAAAAGATAAACGTATAATTGATATTTATAAGTTTAAAAATGAAGAACTTAAAATTTCAAAAAGATGAACCTACAAGTAAAAAAAGTTGAATCTATAAATTGTAAATGATAAATCGGTAAATATTTGAATATACAAAAATCTAAACAATAAACATATAACTTAAAAAAAACAAATTTATAAATGATATTTGTAAATTTAAAAACGATAAATTTATAATTTCAAAATGATAAACTTATAATTTGTAAACGATAAATTTATAAATGTTTGATATGCAAAATCTAACGATAAATATATAATTTCAAATAGATGAACCTACAAATAATACTTGTAAATTTAAAAACGATGAACATATAGTTTTAAAATGATGAACTGCAATTTAAAAACGTTAAATCTGTAAATTAAAAACGATAAATCTGTAAATATTTAATTTGCAAAATCTAAACGATAAATCATAATTTTAAAAAAAATGAATGTATAAATTTAAAACAATAAATTTATAAATTGTAAACAATAAAATATATAAGTATTAAAATAATAATTTGTAATTGATAAATTTATAAATTATAATTAACAAAAATTATTTTATATTTATTATTTTACTAAATTTTAATTTAAAAAAACACGCACTTTTATGTGAAAAAAATCAATAATGCAATATATATATGATATAACAAAGTATTCTCCAAATTTTCTTGGTAGGGTAGACTTCTTGACAAGGATGAAGGATAAGTCAAGAAAAAGAGCTCAAGAATTGTTAGTGGAACTGTGGACGTGGAACTAAATAAAACTGACAATTTTGGATACGACACGATTAAACGACACGGACTTAACCGTATATGGATATGAGTTAAACGAATATGAGTCATAATTGTGCCAACACGATTATGATATAAGAAAAATCGTGTCATAAACGGATTTTACCTACCTAACCTGTTAAGATACGATTAGACACGATTAAAAATATGTTATTTTATCAATTATAAAGATATACCTAATTATTTTAGTATTACTCAAAATTCAAATATATATTATAATATTATAAATATATATATATATATAATACATATTTATATATAAATGAATGAAATAAATTGATTCAATTGAACTTTCTATATATTTAATTGGATTTTAATTGATTAAATTAAAATTCAATTAATTAAATTAAAATTATTAATTAAATGTACATTGATTAAATTGATGTTCACTTTATTAATTGAAAATTTGAACTTTATTTGTGAAATTATTTAATTACTTTAATTGGGGTGAAATTTAACATTTTAACTTAAATTAAAGTTGAATTTTAATTGGGTTTAATCAATTGAACATCAATTTAATCAATTCAAGTTTAATTTTTCAACTTCAATTTAATAAATTAAAGTTCAATTTTTTAAGAGCTCAATTTAATCAATTTAAATTTAATTAATTAGTTAAACCCCAATTTTATCTAATTAAATTTAATTAATTAATTTCAATTTAATTAGTAGAACTTAAGTTCAATTTAATCAACTTAAATTCAATTAATCAAATTTAGTTTAATAAATTAAAATTCAATTTAAATTTAATTTAATCAAATTAAGTTCAATTGATGCATTGAATCTCAATTAAATCAAATTAAGTTCAATTAGTTAATTTAAATTAATCAATTAAATTCTAATATAATTAACTAAAGTTTAATTTAATAATTTAAAGTTCAATTTTTTAAGAACTAATTTAATCAATTTAAATTTAATTAATTAGTTGAACCTCAATTTAATCTAATTAAATTTAATTAATTAATTTCAATTTAATTATTAGAAGTTATAATAAAATAAAATAAAATTTAAAGAAGCTAAAAACAAAATTATTCTATCATAAAATAAAGTTATAAATGGGTGTGGGGTGAGGCTGTGGGCGTGAGGTTCAAGTGAGTAAGGAAACAAAAAAAAAGTTAAAATGACTAAAAAACAAAAAGCAACCCTAATAGGCTAATATGATAACTTTAACAAATTTAAAAATAAAACGCAGCAGCCGCCCTCCTCCTTTCTCGCCCATTCTTCATTTGCATTTTGTAGTTGTCCATCTTTCCCTAGTTCCTCCTCATTTCAGCTCTTTCTTTGATTCTTCTTTCTCAATTCGTCAGTTGACTCCCTCTTTGGTTCTTCTTTCTCAGTCCACCAATCAGCAGTTCCTCCTTATCCCAGTTCCATTTTCAGCTGATCTCTAAGCTTTTTCAGTTCTTCATGAGTTCCATTTTTTTTTCTCCATCTGAACCACCCGATCTGTAACATTTTAAGATCTAGTCATCCCTTTTTTGTCCTATCGTCCTCTTCCAGTCGTCCATTTTCCAATCGGTTTTGTTATTTCTGCCTATTTATAATTACTAGTAAGGTATTATTAATCTCCATTTAACTCTTATTTATGCATATCTTGTTATTTATCTCTTATTTCTACTGATTTCCAGCAGTACTCCATTTGATATTTATTTTGATTTTGTTATTGCAGATGGATGTAAATAAAGTGTCTCTTGAATCAAGCGTTAATAATGCAACAAAAACATCTAATACTGAAGATGATGTAGTAGAAATAGAGGAAAATAAAGTTAAAACTGATAGTTCTAAAGGGAAGCGCAAAAGAATATTAACTTTTTCGGTATGGTCTTTCTTTAAAAAATTAGCAGAAAAGTCATTAGATGGAAAAATAAGGTGTAAATGCAGATATTGTGGATTTACTGCCAATTATGATAGTAAAAATGACACTAGTAATCTTAAACATTATGTTCAAACTTGTGTTAAGAAGGATAGTCGTGATGTAGGTTAATTAATTGTTGGTCAAAATTTATCCATTACAGTTTCTAAATTTGATCCTAATAAATTTCGTGAGTTACTTGTTGCTGCCATGATTATGCATGAGTTGCATTTATCTTTTATGGAATTTGCTAGAATTAGGTCATTATTATCTTATGCAAATCTGAGTGCACATATTATTTCTAGAAATACTGCGAAATCAGATGTGATGAAAATATATAAAAAGGAGAAAGATAAGATTAAAAGCATGCTTCAAGTAACTCCAGGATTGATTAGTTTAACTTCTGATTTTTGTGGACTTCAATTGCTACAAATGGGTATTTAGCTGTAACTGTGCATTTCATTGATAATGAATGTGTTCTGCATAAAAGATTGTTAGATTTTTCTTTTATGCCTCCTTCCCATATTGGTGTGGCTATTAATGAAAAAGTTTGTTCAATTTTAACTGAATGAGAATTGGAGAACAAAGTTTTTTGTGTGACTTTGGATAATGCAGCAGCTAATAATGTATTTGTTCAGTTATTAAAGGATCAAGTAAGCATGAGAGAAATACTTATTTGTGGGGTTGAATTTTTTTATCTAAGGTGTTGTGCACATGTGTTGAATTTAGTTGTACAAGATGGTTTACAAGCAATTGATTGCTCTATTATTAAAGTTAGAAATAACATCAAGTATGTTAGAGGGTCTCAAGTTAGGAAACAAAAATTTTTGGAATGTGTAAGATTATTGGCTTTTAGCGGAAAAAAGAGACTAAGGCAAGATGTTCATACTAGATGGAACTCAACATATCTTATGCTTGAAAGTGTTTTATTATATAGACGTGCCTTTTTTCACTCGGAATTAAGTGACTTCAACTATAAAAGCTGCCAAACATCGATTGAATGAGAAAAAATTGAAAAAAATTGCAATTTTCTTGTTATTTTTTATGACATCACTTGTGTATTTTCAGGGTCGAAGTATCCTACTGCTAATTTATTCTTTCCTTCTGTGTTTATGGCTTACTTAACATTGAAGAAGCATATGATTTCAGATGATAGTACATGAAAATATGACTGTGTTGATAATGAAAAATTTTGAGAAATATTAGAGTGATTTTAACTTGACCCTAACTATTGTTGTGATACTAGATACTAGGTATAAGATTGATTTTGTAGATTGGAGTTATAATGAGCTATATGGTAGTAATTCAAGTCAGTTTGAAAAGGTTCGTAGTAAGTTATTTTCTGCTTTTGATCAATATGTTGCAAAAAATACTCAACATGAGTCTGTTGAAAAGCCTTTAATAGAAAATATGGATAATGAAGATAGTCACACAACATCACGTGTGATAAGACAAAAATTTAAGGTATAATTTTTTTTTTCAATTTTTTTTTTAATTTTATATATGAACAATGTGTATGGTATATAATTAAAGAACAAATTAGTGAATATTAACTTGCTATTGTTGTTTTTTATTGATTAATAGAAGTTCAATAATTTTCAAGGCAAGAGATTAAACCAAAAAACAGAATTGCAACAATATTTGGAAGAAATGAGAATTGATAGGAATGTTCTTTTAGATGTTTTACAATGACTCGTGATATTATAGCTATTTCTGTATCCACAGTTGCATCTGAGTCTAACTTCAGTCTTGGTGGTAGAATCCTTGATCAGTATCGCAGTTCTATTAAACCAGAGACAGTTCAAGCACTTATTTGCACAAAAGATTAACTATTTGCAGAAATTGGTAATGAGATTTTATTCTTTTTAATTTGTGTATATTTATATGTTTTTAATTATTGTCATTTTATTGCTCATTTTTATCCACATTGATTAATAATTATATTTATTACTTTTAAAAAGTGTCAATGTGAATGATATTGAATCAAATAAAGTCATTGAAGATATTATTTAAATGGATAATGTTGCATCATACTCTAGCATAATTCTATGGTAATTGAAAATTGTAATTTATATTTTTATAAGTAAAAAATTCCTTTATTTATTGTTATTTATTAACACATATATTATTTATATACAAGTATAAGGAAATTGACATAAAGATAGATTGTTGAAGATCATAATTTTCAACTTGTAGTTTTTTTAATGAATTATAAATACTCTAATTTTCAATTTTTAGTTTTTTTTAATGAAATTGCAATATTTTATGATATTATATTTGTGTGAGATTTTTTTTTTGCAAATATTATTAAATTTTTAATTTAATATTCGTGTATAATTATGTATAATCGTATCGTGTCGTATAAAATATTTATATTTAGACGCATTAAGTAGATCGTATCTAATCGTGTAATGTTGTATAATTTATACATATTTAGACATATTAAGTTAATCGTTTCTATCATGTTAACAAGAATTTTAACCGTATCGTATTCATATTTCAAATTTTTGACACGATTAGTTAATAGTGTCGTGTTCGTGTTTGGTATAATTGTGTCATATCCGAATGCGTGACACGAATTGTTAGCCCTATAACCAAAGATGTCTCAGCCTTATTTAGCATATGTTTCGGCCTTCGATCTTGAAGATGACGAATTTGTGAAAGGGCATGAGCAAATGATGAATGTTTGGACTCCATCAAGATCAAAACCAAAACGGCTTCCAATCTTTGAAGAAATTTCTTCATTTAGAGATCAGCTAGCATTTTAGGACTTATTTGGCGTGGGTGTGTGAGAGAGATTAGTTGCTAGTATCGTTGTTAGTTCTTATGATTGTTTGGGTGTATAGAAAACAAAATAAGACAGCCTTTACAGCCTTATGAATTAATATATGTTAACAAATATATAAACAAAGAAAGAGACAGGAAGAAACTTTACCCTTCAAAACTTGCAGAAGACTGATTTATTAACCTGCGGAATCAATTACGTACCTTTCTTTTATTCACAAAACTCAGATCCAATCATTAACACCCTCTTCACTCATCCTAAATCTATAGATACGCTCAAGAACTAACAAGATCAACCAAACTAGGCTGACAAGAGAAAAAAAAAAAAAAAAAAAAAAAAAAAACAGTAATAACCACAAATCTCATCTCTTATCAGCAAGACCCTCTAAGCTCGTTTTCATATTCCTGTTTCCTCAGGATTAGTCAAGTCAATGAAATATGTTAGAAGGGAAAGGGCGAAACCGTAGGAAATCACAGGAATGGGCGGAATTGGTAAAAAAAAAACAGCTTTTTCTTGCCAACCCGCCCATTACCAGAAACTTCATACAGTTCGTCTCCCTTTCACTTTTACTTAGTTGAACTTGAATATCTTGCATGGGAACAGAACAGAAGATGGGGAGAAGAGAGCAAGATTGGAAAAGAGACGGCTAGGGTTTGGTTTGAATGTGGAAATTGGGGAAAATATCTGATTCTTATATTAGGGCAATTACTCCCTAGGGTTGGGCACCTCCACTTCTTAATCAGTCTACGACCCATTCTTTTTAATCCAGCTCATTTTCAAACATGGCCCATTTGGAAGAGAAGAAAGAAACATTATATTATAGCTCCACCAAAATTTTTTCATCACCTGCCGCTGGTTGGCTCACCAATTTATAGGGATTATCAATCCATAAAACTGAAACCCCCACTACCAATTCCTCCCAAAGCGAAGTAGCAAACTAACTCGTAAACTCCACAGTTAGTATAACCCAACATATACTTCCCAAACCTGCAAATTTCTAAGAGAATGGAGGAAAGAAAAGATCCATTGATAATAACTGACAAAGACCAGATGAGGAATTGGTCAAGAGCCATGAGGTCTCAGGGCAACACCTTAGCCCTCGTACCCACCATGGGTTACCTCCATCAAGGCCACTTAGCACTTGTCAAAGAAGCTCACAATCATGCCAATTTAGTTGTTGTGTCAATCTATGTGAATCCAGGTCAGTTCTCCCCCTCTGAAGATCTTTCCACGTACCCATCTGATTTCCATGGTGATTTACTCAAACTCATGTCTGTTCCTGGTGGTGTTGATGTTGTTTTCCATCCCCACAGTCTTTATGATTATAAAAATGATAGTAGAAACTATAATTATAGTGTTCATTGCTGTGATAGTAGCGAAAATTTCAAGAATTTAGAGGGGGAAAAGGTGGTGTCTTGTCTTGAGGAAAAGGGGATGGGGCATGAAACGTGGGTGAGAGTGGAGAAATTGGAGAAGGGTTTGTGTGGGAAAAGTAGGCCTGTGTTCTTCAGAGGGGTGGTAACTATTGTCTCCAAGTTGTTTAATATAGTGGAGCCTGATTTTGCTCTCTTTGGAAAGAAGGATTACCAGCAGTGGAGAATTATTCAGCGAATGGTGAGAATTGAACTTTTTCCTTTCTTTCTTAACCTCTTGATTTTGTGTTGGGTAGAATGGAAATAGGAAAATGCTTTTTATTATTTGGAAAAGGGAAGAATCGTTCGTCATATGATTGTTCGATTCCTGCTTTTTACATATTTTCAGACGAGTGAAGAGGTAATGGGATCCATTTTCAATATTTTCAAATTTATTTGCTTTTTGTCTAATTTATAGGGCAACCAAGTGGATGGTTTTATGCTTCATATTTGTATGTTGTAATAGAAAACAAAACTGATTATTAGCTTATTCATTCTCAAATTTTTCTGTTACAAATATGAGCAATTAAAAACCAGTCGATAAATTTTAGTGATATGTTTCTGTTTTTGCCGAGTTTAGTGACGACTTTTAAGGATTTTTTGTTTTGGGTTTAGGCTAATTACATCCCTTTGATTTGGCTTGTTCATCTGTCTAAGTTCATATTTACACTTACCCCTTGCATGTATGTACTCATTGATCAATTGGATTATACCCTGCAGGTTCGCGATCTTGATTTTTCCATAAGAATAATAGCTTGTGAAGTAATGCGTGATAGTGATGGTCTTGCAATGAGTTCACGCAATGTCCACCTTTCTGCTGAAGAAAGAGAAAAGGTTCTCCCAATCATCCATCTAACTTTGAATTTTAAATTTCAATGGAGGTTACTATCATTAATGAAGACAGAAAACCTCATAGGCATGTCCATCTTCCTAAATTTTTTGTTGTCTACTTCATTAATAAAAAGTAGAAAATCTCATGCGCATCAAGTGCTTACTACGGTGTGTAGAAGCTCCATTATTGCCATGTACGTCTTATTCACAGTAGTTTGATCATTGCCTCCTACCAGACTGAATCTGTGAACAAAAACAAAAATATATTGTCAAAAGATTTGTTATTATGCAAATTGTCTTAAATTTCCCCTATAGATGAAATTTTAATTCCTTGTCTATTCTTCCTGCAGGCTTTATCTATAAATAGGTCCTTGTTGAAAGCCAAATCATTTGCAGAAGAAGGCCAAATAAATTGCAGAATTTTGAGAGACATAGTCATCCAAGCAATAAATGAGGCTAGAGGAAGGATTGATTATGCTGAGGTGAGGAAAATTCTTTCTTCTTTAAATATTTTTTTGTGTGTGGGGAGGGTTTGGATTTATATTTCTGGATCTACGTTGATGTTCTAGAAAAAGCAGTTGTTTTCTCTAATTAAAGCAAAGGAGGTATTATAAAATTTGATTTGCATAACACCATTTTCTTGTCCATTTACTCTATCTTGGTTTTTGAAAATTTGTTTAAGGGAAGAGGTGCAAAAGAAGCAGGATAGATATTGAATTTTGGATATGGATGGGAAATTTAGGTTTCCATTGTTAGAAAAAGTGCTTGTACTTTATTCAACAGTATGTTGGAGGATAGGAGATTCTTCCAATAATCTGTTTAAATAATGGGAACAAATATCTCATTTGATGGATGCAAAGTCAGAACCTAGGCATTTGTATTGCATAACTTGTGAAAATTTTGAACCATTTTTGTCTAATTGGATTGCTTCTTGCTGCTAGATTGTAGACCAAGAAAGTTTGGAGCCCGTGGAAGTGATAAAGAGTCCTGTGGTGTTCTGTGTTGCTGCCTGGTTTGGGAAGGTCAGGCTGATCGATAATATTGAAATCAGCATTTGAAAGGTTCTTTTAAGCTGCAAAATAGCACTCAATTGTGGGAAATTTCTGTTCCTTGTTTAAATCTGCATAAGTGATTAGAGGGTTGAGAAGCCACGTTCACTATCAAATTCACAATATATTAAAAATTCTTTAATAAAAGAAAATCATTTAAAGTAATGTTTCTTGCCGATATATTGGATATTTTGGTTTTAATAATAAAATGCTTACCACCTCTTATTGAACATGATCATGGTGAATTGACCTAATGTTAATGATGAAATAATTATATTTGTATTTATATAGCACAAGTGTGTTAAAAAAAAAAAAAAAACTTATAACGTTAGTGTATTTATGAACCGGTCACTCAATTCATACTGCGTATTTTGGTTTCAGAACTGGAACGGTCTTGAAATCGTCAAGACTGTTATCTAATATTAAATAATGTTTAATATAATATCCTAGCGCTGAAACGTATTTATTTATTGTCTACATTATCATTTATTAAAAAATCTAAATATTATATTAAAGTAATATCTCGTATTTTAGTTTTATACTTAAAAGAGTAAAAAAAAAAAAAACTGGCAGAAGAAATTAGCCGATAATACAAAATAAAATATAAAAAAATAAATCTATCATTATAAAGAGCTGAGGTATTATTTTTTTAATAATGTCAAATTTAAATTCAAAAAGTTATTAAATTATTTTTTAAAAGACCGAAGGAATAAATGTCAACTCAACAAAAAATAAAACGTTATTATCCGTAAAGAACCTAAATTCTAGTTTCGCTATTCCCATCTCTCTTTATTAATGGTTAACCAATCCGACTTCTTTTTTCCTTTTTTTCTTTTTTTTCCCCTTTGGCTAAGCGATTGGAATAAAACTTGAAAATACTTAATTAAACAGTATGCCAGAAAATGAAAAAGGCACAGGGGAAGAGGAATTCGTAGAGCTCAAAATTCAAATTAACCACCATTCATATCGACGAGTCAATCTAGAGGCATTAAACTCCCTCAAGAAGCTAACTAAATATATGAAGTAATCTGAAAGAAGTGAAATGCGATATTTGCCGCGCCACTAATTTCTTGCAGCTCTAGAGGGACTATGGTATTCAACTATTCATAAACACAACAGACTCCAACAAATCATAACAAGGAATGACAAACTTCCACACATCAAGAAACTCAATAGTACAAAAAGAATTCAAAAATACAAACTATACAAGCACTGTCTTATGACATGGACTATAGCAGCCAATGAGGTAACCCAAAAAAGGTATAGATAGGCATCATCATCAGCGAAACTAATGACATTTGAAGCCACCACAAACAGACAATACTATGATGAGTATCAAGGCAATCAAGATACCCAGCACTATCAGCTTAATTTTCATGTTCTGAAACCACATCTTCCTCCTCATCTGGGTTCCCTGCTGTCTGAAATCTTGTGCCTGCATCCACAATTCCACGTAATATTGCAAAGGCATTTGTATCAGTCAATGGAAAGAAGTCATGGCCAATGACAAGATTCAACAGAAAATTGATACATATAAAAGCAAAAAAGAGAACAGTAGAAGTACCGCATCCCACTCCTGATAAACAATTACTTCTGGGGAGTGCTGCTAAATTATTGTCTTTGTCAAAAAAAAACTAGGCTAAGGGGAGAGTGTAAAGTCCCATGAGCATCCCCGCACAAGGACCAAGATATAAGTCCTGAAGGGATCATGCCAGAGCACTTGGATAAGACCAGGCATTACCTCCCTGGCCCGCTACTCTTATAAATTGAAGAAATGAAGCCATTCTTTTGGCAACACAATTCAATTCGCAAAGATAAATTCTACAGAAATAATTATAGATGGTGCCATCCAAAAACCAGTTCATTCCAAACTACCAAGGAAATAATCTTTAACAGCTACATTCCATAGCAATTGATAATTTATCTTTGGCAAGAGAATTTATTTGTAGGTGAGTTATGCAAGTTGCTCAAATATGCATTTTCTTAGATTTTTAGTTTTATTTTCTTCACCGAGAGAGTTGAACCAGTCAGCCCTGGGCCACCAGGATCCTGCTGCATTTATAGTTTTATTTCAAAATAATAAAGTATAAAAAAGCCAAATAATCCATCCACTTACCTGGGAGCGAAGATTCTCAGTTTTGTCAACCAGAAGCTCAATTTTCTCTCCACGGTCAAGAACCTGCAGAATGAAATTAAATTAATCGAACTTCACATGCATAATCCATTACTGAAATAGAAACAAATAATAAGAATCTTCTCACTTCAACAAAACTCAAACTTGCAAAATTTATGAAGAATATGAAAACTCCGTATTGTAGTTATAAGAAATTGCATGATATAACAGCAATGCCTTGCCTTCTCTATGTTTTCCATCATAACTCCTTTGACTTCTGAAACTTGAGCTTTCACTTTAGCAAGCTTGCTGACCTCCTCAGGATGATCAACACAGTATTGCATCTGCTCCTTCAACTTGGGCCTATACAAGTTTAACATAACAAACTTGTGATATCAATGTTATTTATAGCATAGAGCACATGCCCTTTGATCCACATGTTAATAAATGAAAGGAGTTACCCGAATTCCTTGTTCAGACTATTAGCAACGGCCGTTGCAGCTTTCCCTCCACCATATTTCTTGGTGAAGTCCTCCTTGATTCTCTCAAGGAAGGCAATTGGAACTTGTCGACCAACTGACTCAACTGCAACTACGCAATAAGCTGCAACAATTTACAAGATCCACTTAGTTTCATCATAGAAATGGGCAGCATCAAAGCAGAGATTGATACAAGTCAAGAAGATTGGTTTCCCAGGTAGCTACTTGATGTTCTATTATGAAGGTCGAAAATTCTTCACTAAATGTGCCAAACAGAGTGTTTGAACCTCATGACCTCATTTAATGCTCTCTATAACTTAAAAAAGTAATGGAAATAAAGATTTGGCCCCATTACAGAAAACATTTTCCCTTTCTCAAGGCAGTTAAAAGATAAAAATAAATTAGGAAAAAAAAAACCTTCAGAAAACCTGCATTCCTACCATTAGTCAAATCTATATTAATTAGAGCCTAAACAGGAGGAGTGAATATGATAGAGAAATGTTAAGTGTAAGAATATTCAAGAATAAAGGAGAGGGACACGTGGGCATGGAGGAAAACGGGGCTGATAGGTAGGAATTTTGGTATAAAAAGGCAGAGGGAGCAAAAGGGAAAGCAGAGAGAAATTTGTTGGAATCTTTTGGGTCTTCAAGCTTGCTTGGAGAAGGGGAATTCGTTCCCTGGGCTGTGCTTCCACAGATATCCTTCTTTGTTGTTTCTGCTGTTATTTTTCATTTGTTATTCATAAGTTGTTATTTGAAGAAGAAGTTTAATCAATAGAAGTTCCCTTTGCCTTCTTTGAGTTCCATTGCTGTGATAATATCTTTTCCTCTGAGAATATTTGTGCAGTTCTTATCACTAATAGTCACCAAATAACAAGGCAACTATTGCTTTTTCAATAAGAAAACAAACAAGTCAATCAAATAAAGTCTGGATACTACAACCATAACTATTAAAGCTTATTAACATTGAAATCTAGTTCCATAATCTACAACTCAAGTATCAATAGGACACAAGGCTTCCCACTTTATAAGGCTCAAGGAGGGGATGTACATCTGATGCAGCCTTCCAAAAGCTACTATACTTCTAAACTAATTAAGAAAGTGAATCAGTTTCATTTTATAGTCTTCAATGTTTCATTTTATCTTCTCAGTTACCCAGGATCCCAAGAAAATTAATAAGGCCATAGTCTGGTTGAATTAAGGAAAGTAAAACAACAGAATATTCTTCCTATGTTTACCACTTATCAAGGTAAAAAAATTGTATAACGTGGATGACAAGATATACCATAAAGTTAATGGAGTTACAATATTCTTCCAACACAAACACAAAGACTAAACCAGTAATTAAAGCTCGAACTCCATTATCTTCACATAAACTGACTGAGATGTGTCAAAGGTCAATGCATCAACAAAATACTCTTCAAGCCCTGTGTCAATATGATCCAGCAACTAAAGCATTAATCATATGCTTATGAATAGTTCACCCTTTCAGTAACCCAAAGTGATCAGAGTAAGATCACAGCGCACTGATACCAGCTTGATAATAAAAAAAAATACTAAATCCAACCGAAGATACATAAATAAAACGTAACGAAATCGCAAAAAAAAAATCAGAGCATGTGCAATAATAATCGCAGCCCCAAAAGAAGTGTAGCTCAATGAACATCATGAAAAAAAAAACACACGCAAGAACACAGATCAAAGCATAGAAGATGAATCAGACAGAATACAGAGATCAGATTATAGAAAGAGCAAAAACGAGCGAATCGGACAAAAAATATAAAGAGAAAATGAGATTAGGAGATATACTGAAGCCATTATCGACGAGATAATTGAAGGTGTGACCATCGCAGTTATAGGTGAACTTATTGTTGGTGGCTGGAAGTTTCTGAAGGCACTGAGCAGCTATGCTGGTGAAATTGCCGGTGAACTCCGTGTAATCAGCCAAAATCACCGCCCCTCTCGCCACGAAGCTGTAGATCAACGATTGCTGGCCCATTTAGACTCTACTAACACTACCGCCACAACAAAAACAGCAAAAATGATGAATCCTATCCCTAGGGGAGAGAAGGAGAGAGGAAAGTGATAAGGTCTTCGTTGCGGCAGAGCAGAGATGAAATTGAAGGAAGGAGTGATTTTTATTGTGGGTGGAGAGAGAGAGTTTGAGTTTGCCTTCCCTTTTCGCTTAGGTTGGAGGCAAGGTAGCTTAGCGTAAGAATACGAGTAAGATAGCTACCCTCCAATTTCACAAGTATTAACGGAAATGCCACGCAGTCAGCTCCTGATTTCAATTTGATCTGAGGTGTATCTTCAATCTTCATATTTGAATGAAAGTCGTAAAAAATTTCTTTAGAAGACAGCACCATCAACCCCCTGGCCCCCAGCTTTTCTTTTTCGGTAATACTCTTACCAAACCACCTCCCTCTTTGGTAAACACTCCGTATAAATGTAGGAAAAGCTTTTTTAAATCCTATATTTATTGATTTATTTATTCTTAGGATAGTAAATATAAAATATAAAAAATTATTTGTCATGTCTGATTAAAAGAAATTTGAACAAATTACAAAAAAAAAATTTCCTTAAATTTAACAAATTCCGATTATAAATAAAATTTTAAAAAACTATAATTTATCTCATATTATTTAATAAAAATATTATTTAAGATAACAATTAGAAAAATTATGATTTAAATGTATTATTTACACTATAATTACAGTTGTTGGTAACAAATAGAAATTCTAAACTCTTATGAAATATTGTTAGACTTTATATAAAATTCTAAATAATTCATATAAAAATATCTCAAATATAAAAAAAAATCATATAATATATTAAACTGTAATGTTTAAATTTATACAATACCAAATAAATCAGTATTATCTCAAATGGCAGACAGATAGCCTATTAATTTTTTAAAAGTTTATTTTCTAGGTATAATTTACTAAAAAAATAGAATATTTGAAAGAAAATTAACAAATTGAAAATCTGAATTGTGCAAAAGTAGCATATTCCATCTATGGTGGGATGCCAATTTCTCTAACCAAAGTTATTATCCTGTCAAATAATCTATAGATAATCACTGCATATCTAATTTACTTCCCAACAATCAAAATTCACCCTACTTCCAAAACATCAATATTAATTTTCTTCAAATGTAAAATGAAATGGTAGGGATTATTTCTTCATTAACTAGATATATGAAATTAAAATTCTGAATATTGAGCACATTTTTAATTTAAGAGTAAGTACTTTATCCTTTAACGAGAATGTCCAACACAAATCCAGATAGATGGTTAAGACCAATAAAAAATTTTCTTACCCTTTAATAACATATGGAAAAAAGTTTACAAGAAAAAAGTAAAAAAAAAAATACTATACGCCATTTTCTTCTTTTTTTTTTATAAAAAAAAAACTTAGAAAATAACCATTAGATTGAGCCTCAAAAAGCAAAATACAAGTTAATTTAGATGGAACCTGATTAAATGAAACAATGGGTACCAGAATATAAAATTCTGCCATGGGATAGGCGAGTTGTGCCTCTATTTTGTCCATTTTTATAATCAACAAATATTACTGTCATAGTGTCATTTATTAAGGAAAAGATTATTAAACAATTGTGGCGTTAATTTAAATATTGCACGAGATAAACAAGACTCCCGTAATCTTGATATAACAAAGTAATTGACTTCAAAATTGATAGCTATTTCCTACCAAGTCTGCTATTCCTACTGTTCTTATATAAACATAAAATGTTTCCATCCATTTTGAGATGGATATCAATATTATTCTCCAAATAAATAAATAAAAACAATTAGTGAGCCAACTGGGAATTAAATCTTTGATTTAGTGATAAACTCTGTTTAGTTGGGGCTAGGGGTGTAAACGAACTAAACTACTAAAGATCAACTCGAAAAATATTCGAATTCGACTCGGAGTTAATCGAGTCGAGCTCGAGTAGTTGTCGAGTCGAGTTCGAGTATCATAATACTCAGCTCGTAAGACTTGTGAGCTTAATCGAGGTTAATCGAGCTCAATTAAATTACATTTATACTTAATATTCGAGCTTAATCGAGTCGAGTCAATTGCTAGTCGAGTATATTATTTATTAAAATTTTATTGATTCGAGTTTTATCGAATCGAGTTCAAGTAGTTCGAATTTTTATTGAGTCGAGTTTCGAACATTTAAAAAAAAATTCGATCGAGTTCGAATCGAGTTCGAATTTCGAGTATTTTAATCGAGTTAAACTCAAATCTAATACTGTATCGACTCGACTCGATTTGATTATACCCTTAGTTGGGGCATAATTAGCCATTAATATATTGATTTACGGATACCATTTTAATCATTGACTTTATAATAATCCAAACAAATTATTTATTTATTTTTCGACATTTAGCAATTTTTCATTAAATGATTTAACTGAGAAATCAACAAGCCAAACTAGTCTTTTGTTTTTTTTTTTCCCTTCCTCTAACTTTCAAATTAGGAAAAAAAAAATCTTTTATCATTAATTATCTGAAAAATATTCAAATTGGGTTGAAAAATTCTTCTATCAATTTATCAATATATAAAAAAATAAAATATTTGAACTAGAATGTCATCAATTATAATTTATAAATAGTATAAAATTGAGAAATTTGTTAGATTTTTTAACTCATGTTTCGGTTCAATCAGATGGAGTGGTGGCTTGGTCCAAACCCGAATCCAAGTCCAAAGTTGGGGGTATAAATTCAGATGATGGCTCAATCCCAATTGAGACGGCGGCGAGCACTCAGCTGCAGCTCTAAGCAGTACTATTAAGAAACGGAGAGAAAATCCGAGAAAAGCTCATAAACTGAGGGAAAATAAAGTTTCAGCATGAGTGGGGTCTCTACTTCCCCACCCTTTAGCCTATCTTCACTTCAATCCAAGAACAAAACTACAATTTATGGCTACTGTGTTAGCTCAGCTAATACTTCTAAATCGCCTTTATCAGATACAAAGCTCAAAAAACGATTGCTTTTGAAGTTCGGAACGCCAACCAGAGAGTCCGATTCAATCAGCCTTAAATGCAATAGCAGCACCGGACCTGGTGGCCCTGGTTCCGGTACAATTTCCGCTTCTTTGTTCTCTCTCTCTCTCTTTTCCCTTTTGAATTTTACCACGAAAAGCCGATTAAAGATGTGGAAATTATTGTATTTCAAGATAAAAATTGTTTAGTTTTGTTCTTTTTTTTCCCCCTGAAGATTTAGGTTATTTTTTTGTTGGTAAAAGCCCTAAATTATGGTGGAGAAATGGACTGATTTCTTTCATATTTAGCTTATAGTTTACTTTCTAAAGATTAAGAAACTGTAAACTTGAGGTAGAGATAGATAATTTTTGGTTATGCTGTCGTTTTCTTAAATCAGTGATTGAAAGTTTGCTAGAATTTTTTTCAAGTAGCCCTTAGTAAGAATATTAGGGAACTTAAGTGGATTTTGATTTTAGATGTGTATAATCCTTTACCTTTTTAAGAGTGATGGTTGGTTCTCTTTGATGGAGACTGGAGAGTCTTGTTATTGATTTTTATTGGGTTGAAAATTGGAGTAATATAGACTGATAGAGTGGTGTTCCAGGGTGTGGATGTGGTGATTCTTCTTTTTTTTTTTAACCTTGTTCATATTAATCTCAGAATTAATTGACAAGGTGGAAATCTGACGAAAATTTTTTGGGGACGAAATTTTGGATTTAAAGTTTCGAAGTGATCATCGGTTTGAGGATTTCTTATCTTTCTTCCTTTTTTCCCCCATAAATGGACAATCTCAGGTTTCAAAGGATCTTTGTTCACCTTTGTTCTTAAGAACTTAAAATTCTATCCACTTCTCAAAGATCATCTGCGGTTGTAACTTTTATGCGCAAAGAAATTTCTCTTGGGTTTGAGGTTTATAACCAAATTTGTTTGGAAAGAAATATAGGCTTTTTTAAGGAGCTCCCACAGTGGTTCTAATTTTAAGAATTTTATTGTGATTTTGATGTAACAGAAAAAAGAGTTTGAAAATTAATGTGAAGCGGTCTAAATTAATATATAAAATGTGGGCGCAAAATATTTGAATGGAATCAGTCAAGGGGAAATTGATTAGTGATGTGAGGGATGAGCTAAGGATTTTAGTTGATTCTAATGTTGGATAATCACTAAATCTATAAAGTAATATGGCTTTGATTTCCTCGTAATGCTACCCTGGGTTTGTCAGTTTAGTACTCTTGTGTGATTGCTTTGAGATATTGACTTCTGTGGAGTAAATTTATCTCTGGATGATTCTAGAGGAACGCTGAATGAGATACTGTAAAGAAAGTCTTAAGTATCATATTATGGCTCTCTGTTAGTTTTATTTCTTGAGTGAATCTTTCTTCTTTTATGCAGTGTGAGCAATTCTTATTGTATGATATGATAAATTGCACCCAACATTACATCTAAATTTTTTTTCATAAATAACATGAAAAACAAGTATTGGACAATTTTTTCCCTTGAATTAGCTAATTGAAGGGGATATGAATTGTAAGCCATTGAATGTATTGGTTTCCTTAAAAAATTATGATGTATCAGCCTATCAGGAATCGATGTTGAGAATATCATATTGTGGGTGTCAACTGTAGTAAAATTTCCTTGTTATCAATGCTACTTGATTTGGTTTGTGAAAACAGTGACGTACACTTTTCAGCAGGTGATAATGAGAGTAGGAGTGTTCTCGATGCATTTTTCTTGGGAAAGGCTCTAGCAGAAGCAGTTAATGAGCGTATTGAATCTGCAGTTGGGGAATTTCTGAGTACAATAGGAAGACTGCAAGCTGAGCAACAGAAGCAAATACAGGAATTCCAGGTAATGGACTATTCAAAAGTGAACTTGTAGTAAATTCATTTATTCAAAGTTTATTCCTTTATATTTGCTGTTATTTAATAAAAAATGTGCTGAACGATTTCTTTTACATTTTCTTTTTTATATTTTTTTTCTTTTTTGGGAAAATTCTTTTAATTCCGTTCAGAATTGAATATTCTGAATGATGTTCCTCTCTGTTAAATTCAAATTTGATAAGGATTAAGCTAAAAATCATTTCGAATTTTTGATTCCCTACTCCATTGCAGCTTATTTATCGTTCTCTTGAAAGTGAACTTTTACCCGCAAGTCTATTTTTGTTGTACAGCCAACAAGTGATTTCTTGCTGGTACATGTGAAATTGCTTCTTTCAGGAGTGTTGGACCTCTTCAACTTAAACTGCTGCAGTTTTGCCCAATTTGATGGAATCCATGCAATCATCAAATGGAGTTTGTGTGCTGCGCCCATTTTATAACTTTTTGAGCGCATGAATGTGTTTTTGAGAAAGATGGATAATTTACATGGTCGAATGTTAGTGCAGTTCGTCACATACCTATTGATGAGGAACAGGAAATTTTATGCACATATACTTAGGATTCATAGTCTTCACTTGAAGTTTGAATTCTCGAAACCGCTCAGCAATTGGCATTGTAGTTTGTTTCTTACGTTAGTTATGTATTTTTACTTTATTTGACTGAGTGCAGGAAGATGTGTCGGAAAGGGCTAAAAAAGCCAAGGAAAATGCAGCACGTGAAGCGTTAGCAGCACAAGGACTCGTTCCGAAGCCTACCACAGTGGATACAACATCTGTCACGTATGGTGTTGACTCTGCGACTTCATCACCAACAACAAATGCTGTCACTCCTACAAATTCATCAACTCCAAACTCTTCTGATGTTCCTACTGCTCAGATAGGTACAGATCCTTCTAAAAAGGGCCCTGCTTTTGGGTTCTCAGATGATAACTGAACGGAATTTCATGCACGTAGCACATTGTTACACGGTTTGATGAGAATCTTCCACTTGGAACTTGGAAGATGTCCATCCAACGGCTGTGAGAAGTGTCATTTTCCCCTCATAATTTACCTATCCTATACTTCCCATCAGATAAAGTTTAAGGTCATGGCTCATAGCCAGCAGTTTGTGGTTAATTTACAAGCCTCAAGTTAAAATTGGGACTTGGTCATATAAGAGGGAGACAAGGCTGTATTTCACAATCTTAAAATGAAACGACTTGGTTATAATTTGTAATTGCTGTCGCAATCTGCTGCATGGCCTTGAAAAGCCAGGAATATAATGGGGCACAAGTACAGAGTTTCCCTTCAAACTTTACAAGTTTCTCGAATGTGATCCCTTAACAAGAATTTGGTGCAAATAAGGATTTGAACAACGAAATATCAGAGTAAGTAACAGCTATCCTGCATCGAAAATTTTGGTGATGACGAGGCAAAAATCTAGATTGCAGCTTCAGTTTGAAACATACTGTGCGTTCTGAAACGTACTTGTTTTAATTAAGTGCTTATACCTAATTGTAGCCGTAAAAACACTTGAATGAAGAAGAGCTCATCATGATGATACATTGGTACTTGTAAAAAATCATTTTTCCACAATATATTTGAAAGGGAAACAAAAATATTTTAATATTTTAAGTTGTGACATTATATACTTTAACTAAAAATTAAAAATGAATTTATTTAATTAAAAATTTATTCAATTAACTATTTTAACTATTAATTTTAATTTTAAATTATTTTAATCTTTAAATGTTAACTATCAATTTTGGTTTCTAAACTATTATAATCCTTACTTATAATTATAAGAATCATCGATAATTCTAGTAGCTAATTTTCCTTAGAAAAGGGCAAATGCTTCTTAAATAAAAAGGATAAAAATAACTGTCTATATTCGAATCTTCATCCATGGAGTTCTTCCAATAGTGTAATCTGATTAGAAAAAAAAAAAGGAGTCAATTAAGTCAGTAACTGAAGTGTCATGTAGCTCATGTAACTGTTGAAAACTTCTTCATTCTAGACAAATTTCTTTGCATTGTTAGGACTTATGAATTCATAAATAAATCTCTGGCTGATGTTAAAAAGAATATAATAGAACTCGCCAACCAACAAAAAAAAATTAAAATTAATTTTTAAAAAAAGAAAAATTTAAACTTGCCCGCTAAGATACAGGATCCTTTTCCGTCAATGGCTACACATCAAATCATTCATCATCGAATTTAACACCAGACATTGGCACCTGACCAATAACTTGATTATCATTCCCATCTTCCACATCCATGGCCGAGGCCCTTTTCTTGTTATAATCCACTTTAAAGTCGTAGTCATCGTCCATGGCGTCCAATTTACCCATCCTTTTCCTCCTTTTCTTTTCGGCTCTTTTCATCTTCGTATTGAGCATACCTTCTGCTGCATATAACTTTTCGTTTTGCCTGCTGGTTGCAGTTTTTCCCTTGACCTTGTTTGCAACATCTTCTTCAGAACCCATAGGCTCATCATCACCATCATCACTCATATATTGAGAGTTTTGATTACCTTGAGTTGATGGTTGGGGTTCCACATGATCTCCCTATTGATAGACATAGTGATAATAAAATATTATTAAAAGAAATCATATTAAGGTTAAGACCGCTAGATTAGATAATCTGTAAACTAATTCAAAGAAAACATGAAAATGCGATTTAACATAAAATATTTTATATATAAAACCAAATAGCTAGACATTTCTATCAATAAAATTCCTTGACGAGGCGATTGCCCCCTGCACATATGCATATTTGCAAAATCAAAACAAATTATCTTAATGAGAGAATCCAAATGAAAAAAAAGCACTCATTGCAAAAACTGCTTCTAACGAAAGCACCACTAACAGTAAAATGTGAAGCTTGTCCAACAGTACAAAAACAACAGATTACAAACCTCTATCATGCTTTCACTGAATTTGATAGGGCAACTAGGAGGAACTTCAACAGGATGAAAGTCATTAACAGACTTGAGGCTTCCAATGAATGAGGACTCAGTACCATAAACTTCATCAACATTAAATTCCTTTCCAAGCTCAGTAACTATTTTAGCTTCTGAAGGTTCTTGATTCCTAGATGGCGGCATAGTGTAATATGGAATCTTACCTGACATGTGTCAAAAAATATGTAAGCTGAATTTTTCTTTCTATTACAACTTGTCTTATGCATCATCTTTCAGAAGTCGTATCTATTTATGCATTAAGAGAGCAGAAAAACTACTAAGTTCCTAGAAGGCATACCCTCATTCCAGTCATGAAGAACAATTCTTGCAGCAGCTTCAACATCCACAATACCGCCCTTTTTGAGCCTGCCCCTCACAGTAGCCACCTTTTGCAGAAAGTCATCAGCTGATTCAAAATTTGCTATCTTGTATAAGGTCACCAACAGTCTATCTGGGCACAACTTCAGAATTTCTTTCACTGTATTATCCATAAAGGCAATGAGGATCAGTATACCTAACATAAAAATAAAAGCATGGCTGCTAAAACCTAAAACATCCCTACTTTGAAGGTGTTTGCCAAGACAAAAGTGCAGCTGAATTATTTTATATTATACAGACTAACAACAGCATCCATAGATGATAAAGAAAACTCTGGAAGAATTTACGGGACAATATAATTTTTTCCTTCAGTTCATCTGAACAGTTTCTGTGCCCATATTAATTATTTTGGTAAACTACAAAAAACCTTCAGTTTAGAAAATACACATCCGGGTTATGACCTTTTTTCAGCCTGTATTACACTTTAGTTCTATAAAATAATATACATCTCACTACTCTAATTTTTTAAGTAGAACTGCTTAGCCCCCTAGTGTTTCACACGTAATGTGTTCTACATAAAGTATGATTTTCATTCTAATGATGAAACACAACATAATAAGTTTGGGAAGATGGACGTGTAATACAAATTTAAAACTCATGATCCAAGTTGAAGAAAGCAAAGAACCAACATAAAATTGAAGTGTATATTTTCACGGATTAAAGTTTTTGGCCAAAAAAGTATAAGATATTATGACTGAGGAAGTAAACGTCCAGGAACAAAAAATGACAATAAAGAAATAAATAAAAAAATGGTTAAATTACCTGGACCAACAGGATCATCCAACTTCTCAATCCTTTTGCAGTTACGAAGAGCAATTGATAAATCATTTTCCTCAGACTTCAGTAATACAACACCAGGACAATCCAGCAATTTAACGTTCTTGTCTAGCTGAACCTCCTGCATTGATCTCGTTAGCCCAGGAGTAGAACCAACATTAACAACGTGACTTCTCTTCAAGCTGTTAATAAGACTACTCTTACCAACATTAGGCAGGCCAATTACACCAACTGTAATTGATTTTTTAATCTGTGAAAATCCAGGTTATACAAGAGAATACATAAGAGACGTGAAAAAAGAAAAAAGAAAAACAAAGAAAGTCCAATTCATACAGTGGCACATCTTTACTTATGGAATGTCGATAACAGTGAAAAATCTCCAAATTAAGAGAAAACATCAGATATGCAAACATTAGATACTTGGCAACCCCCTCATAAAAAGAAACAAATAGAATAAAACATACATCATGACTTCTTGAGTAATTTTTGAGAAGTTTAATAAGAGTTTCAGCTCCCAGACAATCACTTGTTTGCAGAAGATTGCTGGTCTTTGCTGCTTTTGAGGAAGACTTCCATCCTAAGTTTGACCTCTGCTCTTGCGTACTACACTTAAAAGCAACAGCAGGCAATTCCTCTCTAAGATACTTTAGCCATTTTTCAACAGCTTCTCGGGGGACAAGATCTGTAAACACAAATAAAATTTAAATTAAAAAAAAAACATGATAACGGTCATAATCTCTCTAAGATACTGATAAAGCATTGCACAGCATCTAGCCATGTTTTAGTTAATATTCAATACATTTTGTGTAGCAACTTGACCCAAATAAATAAATTAATTAATAAAATTAAAACTTCATTAGAGACATAGAGAACGGCAAGACAAAGAGAGATTACCGATTTTATTTAGAAGTAACACTAGATGTTTATGATGACCAGATTTCATCACCATCTTTTCCATATCAACACAACGGGTACCAAGAGGATCGCGGGCATCAAGGACTTCCAAAATGACGTCAGATTCTTCAATGACTTTAACCAATTCCCTATAGAATGCCCTATCTGAATTATCTGTTGAAAAAATAAAACAAGCAAGTAAATACAAAAATATAATATAAATATTCAATTCTTCCACATGGAACACACGTTCCAGTTAAGTATCAGTATACCCCGTTGTCTTGCAATTCCACCAAAACCATCATTATTTTGCTCTTCAACATTTTGTTCTTCTGCTGAAGCTACATTGCCTTCAAGTAACCCCAACTTCCTCTTTTGAGCCTGAAAAGACATTCAGAGTTCTATTACGCTGAAGTAACTAACGCATAAAAGTTATAAGGATGCATAAAATGACGCCAGAATAAAATAATCCACAACTCATCAAGAGAATGAATGTTGAATGTTTTAACACCTGCTTCTAAAACTAAAAACATAAAAAATTCAAATCAGATACCAACGCTGGTCTGCATTCAGCTAAGCCCTTTTATTAATTTATTTTTTAATCGCCTCAAAGCTAAAGACTTTTTCTATCTTTTAGAAAATGGTTAAATTCAATAATCAAGCAGGAGACAGAAACAAACAACACAAAATTAAGCAAAATGAATCAATACCCTCTCCTTGCGAGCAGCTTTCTTTTGCTCTAATTCCTCGAGAGCACGAGCCCGGCGCGCTTCAAGAGCCTTGAGCTCCTGTTCCTTGAAGGGCCAGTCATTAGGAATACCAGGATCCTTCTCAACCTTACGTTTACGATTCAGTCCCAATTTCTTCGCTTCCTTGGCCTTCTTTTTGTGATGCTCTTTAACCTTCCTCAAAACCTTATACTTCTGCTTCAACGTTACTCTCTTACTCTTACTCTCTGTGCACAAAAAAAAATTCCACAAAAACAGGTCAGAAAATAACAAAACACAGTCAATATCCAATAAAAAATATCGGAATCGGAGAAACTCGGCTTTGGTTACTTTTGCTTCTCTTCACCATATTTAATTCTTCGTGAAAAACTGGCAGAAGATGGAAAGAGAAGCGAAGTAATGGAGGCTGAAACTAGGGTTTTAACAGCGGAAAATGGAAGGCAAGGGCGCGGCGAGAGGGATGAATTGATCAGAAGAATAGAACTAGGGTTTTGAGAGCTGAGTGGGGTCGATGTTGTTTTAGTGATTTCGGTGTGAATATGGATAATCCATTTTTGGCCCATTAAATAAGTGGAATATATATATGAGCCCAAATGGTATTAACTTAAAAGCCCAAAAAGAAAAAATGGTTTATTTATCTGGGCCAATCCAAGTTGAAAAGCGCAGGAAAAAAAATCTTGGGGTGAGAGAGGCTCGAACTCTCGACCTCAGGATCACTCTTAAGCTATGAGACCTACGCGCTAGCCAACTGCGCCACCACCCCGCTATTGTTAGGCGTCAAACTTTTAAATATTTGTACGTATTTTTTGGATTAGCGAGTCTGTTTGGATATTGTTTGTCTTCTTGCTCAAACTGGGGCATTCAGTGTACTGTAATACAGAAAGAAAATAACGACCGATCGATCTTAGCATTTATCGACTCAACCAAATAGGTATGCACTGTATCCAATCCAAAATCCTCATGCTCCTCCATTTTCAACCTCTCATCAAAGATTATAATAAAGTTTTCAAAACCCTAATCCTAACTTTCCACTCTTCTAAACTTCTTTGCATAATACTTACCTGCCAATGCCATGTACTGCATTTTCTGTACATTCTGATATAATCCGTAAAAATTTGAATTCCGTATCAATATTGGTGGAGAAATTGATATCATAAACAAGAGAGGCGTTTGGCAACCTGGCAATGTGTTGATTGGAAAGGCAGGAAGGCTTTTTCTTAGCTATGGCGGATTATGCAGCTACCGCATCATATGTTAAGCTGCATATGTGGTCGAGTTGTGTTAAAGAGAAAGACTATTTAATCCTAAATTCGCATTTTAGGACTCTGCAGAGGTTTCTTCCTTTTCTACTTCCTCCTGATGTCGTACTATGGATTTTGAATTTTTGTTGTTATGAATATAAAATTATATGATGATGTTTATAGATTATTTATATTATGAGTAACACTTACTTTGGTCCCATTTTGGTGGGAAATTAAGAAAAACAATTTAGAAAATCCTAATTTGCTTCTTCTTTCGCCTTGTTGAGCTCAATCTTTTATTTTCTTGGAATCCCAATAATCGTGTATGACAGTCAGCTTACTTGTGTATATTCTTTCTTTATCTTTGAAAAACTAATTGCTTTCTGGCACGAAAGTGATTTGTGTGGAAGCAGTGGAGTTCAAATGTTGTTCTTATCAACATTGATGTTCTTAAAATGTTTGCTTTGACTGCAGAACCAATTTACGTGGAAGCTGTAAAGTTGTCCACCTCTTTCCTCGAAAACCTTGTGGTATTGGATTCTCAAACTTTAATGCAAGTCCTTTTGTCAGCGCAACTCCCTTAAGGTGTAGATGTCTGGGATCTTTGGTGGACCTTGATGGTATTACAGTATCTGATTTGGTTTCCATTAGTGACCAGTTGCTTTTGATGACCAGCATAGCTCTTACATATATGGCCGGAGTAATTCCTCTTAAGAAATCCAATTTCACTTCTTTGAGGAATGTTTTGGATGAGAATGTGGTCTCTGAAAGTGCAACATCTTCTGGTAGGTAAGGGTAAGGATATCAAAGTTTTCAGTTTTGAATCTCTTTGAATGGATAATATTTTTTTTCCACTTCTTTGAAGATATGAGTTCTATGTCGTAATTTCTATGTGCTTTCTTTCTAGAATTTGATGTTAGAATGCTTCTCTATTTGCAGTTCTAAGAAGAATGAGGAGCATATTAACTTAAAGTATCCTTGGGATGCAGTACAGAATAAACTTTTGGATTCTCTTGATGCCACAGAGAACAAGAGCAACCTGGGAAACAGACTCCTTGAAATTGACCAACAGCAGGCAAACCAACCCTTAAATTTGTTTGCCATATCTGAGGGTCCCAAGTTGCGACTACTTTGGGCTTCTTTTAAGCAACTCAAGGATGAGGCAGGCACTGTCACCATTTTCTTTACTTTCTTTTTTTTTTTTTTATTTTATTATTATTATTTTTTTATCACTATTATCTCCTAATTACTATCTGGTAAGCCTGAGGAACATAGGAATGTCTTTGCTCAAATCTGATAGCTTTGAGTCACCTTGCTAGATGAGCTCTTAGGGGCTCAGATGACTCTGGTGGGAAAGAAAATATTGAAAGATTGTATTCTATTGTCTGATTGTCTCTTTCAGCTGTGACTGCAAGATAGGCAGTCGGTTAGTTGCAAACTTGTATGTTGGTATGCAGTAACTACTCTATGATTGTGTTTGTGAGAAAGACATTTTTCTTGTTGATATTGTTTGCAAAAATCTTAGAGACTGTGTTAAAATAACCATTCTCAGAATCTTCTGCATTTTCAATGTTACACTGGTCTTTTTATTTTTAGTGCTCCATTCCATCTAATGACTACTTTAATTCAATTATCAAAAGCTGATTGTGTTTCTATCCTCTGGGAAGAATCTATAATGAAACAACCCACCTAGTGTTTGCATTTTTACCGCCAACCAATAGCATAACTCAGTTTTTCATTGAGAGCAATTGTCTTATGCAATGATAACAAATGTAGGTTTGATACCTGGGAGCAGCTGCATCATTTAAAATAAGTTTTATTTTGTAACTGTTCATGGAATTCTATACATGGAACTCAATTTTGGGCTAGATAATTAGGTAATGGCCTTTTTTCATTGAAAGCTTTTGGAATAAGATGTCAGGGTCAATTAATATTGCATGAAATCTGTTCTTCTCATAATTATCTCTCATTGAGGCACAAAAAATGTTACTGGGAGTCTGGGACTATTGGACATACCTAAAATATGCATTTTACTATCATCTGTTAGCATTTTGGTGATCAAATACATAATTCTTTTCTGGCAGGTGATTAATGTTTTAGGTGATTGTGAGGCTCTTAACTTGGATGCGTGGTTGAGTATTTTTCCTGACATTATTAAAAAATGTTATAACTTCATATCTGTGGCTTGGCTAGTAGAGGAACTTCGCCGAGAAAACAAGAAGCATGATGAGGTATTGATTGGAGAACTTTATATAAGTTTTGCTAGACATCACCTGCTTAGCTCGAGTCCCCATATCATTTTTTTTCTTCAGGCACTTGTGTCCTTGATGGTTGAGAAGTTGAAGGGAGATGAAACTGTTTTACAAAACATAAGAAAGGCAGGAAAGGAAGATCTTTATGCTGAATTATTATATTTTCTTAGATTTGGTTCTCCTAGGTAAAGTGGTGATTGTTTCATTTTTATTTCTTCGAAACCATATAAATTCTCATATTGGAACCATATAAATTCTCATATTGGTTATCTTCAATTTACTGTCAAAGAACTTTTAGAATTTGAGTTCCAGATTGCATTTAAATTGGGCCAATCGAATCATGATGTGCATACTTGAGTGTTGCAGCTGCAGATGACTTATTTGCTTCAAATGTTACTACCATTTTGATTATTTCTTTCATAACAAGTTTTTTGCATTCTTTCCTCACATGGATTCTTGGGATAGTTAAAATAAAATTTGCATACATATAGTGAACCAACTGATTAAACTGTAGTGAGATAAAGAGATTAGAAACAAGATTTGAAAAGATTAATGTCATAACATATTTATTGCAGAAAAAAGTAGCTTTGTGCCACATTCAAAAGGCAATGTTATTGTGGGGTTTGAATCTCTTCTACTATTTATCTAAAGTTGTAAAAGGGGATATTGATAAGTCTATATTGTCGCGAATATGGAATAGAAATAAATTTGATGGTTTTTGAAGCTAATTCAATATTTTAAAAGAGATGCCCATGTGTCCAAGAATTTGCAGCCTCCAAATTCTTTTAATTGTGAAATCCATACAATCAATAACTTAGCAAGCAGCTAAGCATAATCATATCTAAAATTGACATCAGTTTTCCATAGAATATGTTGTATGAACCAAACCCAATTGTAACACCACAATACATATTTATGCTTCATGTAATGTTTAACTGGAATTGTTTCTTCGATTGTTTGTCTGGGATTCTAATCTGGTGACAGAATTTTATGGAATAACACATAGAAAAGTCCCTTGCCTTTTCTTTCTCCAAAAAAAGATCTTGATATTTATCAGCCTTTTCCAAAACTGACAAGTTAGTAGGTTGCATTAAAAAAAGCATTCAACGTGTGCTTGTTGGATTATGTCCACAGGCATAAGCTGACCTGTACAAATTGGACTTAATTGGCCAACAATTAAGTCCAGAGTTTGGGTCAAAATAAAAGTATAGGGGGCTGAAAAGGCATCTTTCAATGATCGGGGGCTTTATTATTACGAATATTGTTTTATATTATGGATTATGATAAACTGAATCTTGATGTCACCGCAAACATTTACTGTATTTTTATCTTTGTTTAAGCAGGAAGAATTGCTCTTATGACCAGAGCTTATTTACTGTACATGGAGATTCCATATTGGAAGATTTGGTAATAACATTAGCAGATGGCATTGCCAGTGTTTATTTGGAGCTTATTTCTATTGATGGTAATCTAGCAAATGAAACGAATGACCTCAGCGTGATCATGTGTAACTTGTCAACCCGATCACTTCAAAGATTGCGCAATGAGGTATAGTAGCTTTTTGCTGTTTTCCTGACATTTCATTGAGCGTAATGGTTGTTAGTATTCTTCTTGTCCTTGCATATGCTTTTAATTTTCATTAACTAATATTACCTCACCGCTGCTGTTGGTCTTTGCTACTCATTCTGCAGATATCATGTAGGAATTATACCTTTCTTCTGCCTGTTCCTTCTGTCCTGAGTTTTATCAAATGTGTTTATGTTCCAACCTGCTAAATATGTGTTTATGCCTATGGGAACTCGCAGGTTAAGAACTAGAGTAAGCTGAAAACTGTTTCATTTTTTCAAGAGAAAAACGTTGCTTATATTAATTCTGGTATATAATGAATTTATGGTTGATAAATGTGAAAAGTGTTGCAAAATTCTTTTGAAATTTTGTTGGAAAACGAATGCACGCAGAACTCATGTTTGCCCGAATAACTGGATCTTTAACAGAGAACATAATTTATTTATTGATATAGAATTTGCTTTCTTACATTCTTAGTGGTGCTTAATTTTTTGTAGAACTATGCAACAAGCCAACAACTGAATTAGGTGATTGATAGAGGGAGTAAATGATGGACTTTCTCCTTGTAGTTTTGACTCGTTTTTCCTTCCTTCTACCCTTCTTTTTTCGGGGTCTGACCAAGAAGATTGAAAAACATTGGGATCCTCATGTTGTTTTTGAATTTATTGTTTCCTACAAAGTTAGCGATTGAAATTTTTGCTGTCTGGTTCATATTTGAGTACGGGATATTTGAACTTTTGGCACATTGCTTCAAATTTGTTGCCAACAGATCTCTTTGAACCAATGGTTGTATCAAAATTTGGAGGCAGTTATATCAATGTATGAAGATCGATTTGATCTTTGTACTCTGCAGTCAAAAGTCATTGAGGAAGCAAGCCAGAATCAGATTGAAAATCCTAGTTGGTGGAAGAAGCTTACTCTGAGAAAATCTGGAACAATAGCATCTTCAATACGTTATACTGCCATAAGCCGGTTCTCTATGCCTGTAAAACGGACCAAGGAACTAAGGGCCTTGACAGGGTGGTAGGCCTTTATCTTTGACCCTGCTTTTTTGCCTTGCAAATGACACAAATACATCCTTAGGTTTTATGTCGAATTGCAGCTTCTCATGTGAAACAATGACGATATTGTTGATATGCAGAAACTAGTTGCTCTTATATTTCATTTTCCTGAGATTTTATGTTAAATCTTTTGAAAATATCACAGTTGGACTTGTTAACGTTTGCTTTAGAATTGTTCAACTATGTTGGTTCCTTTAAAAGCAAAACATGAATTGTAGCAGAAGTGGAGTTTCTGTGCAACTCACTCTTTTTTGCAATAATTTTTGGCACTTATTGTGGGAATTCTGGAAATAAGAGTTACAATATTCTGGCAAAGTGTAGTTAGATTTGAATGATACATGGTTTTCTTTTTTTTTTTTTCTTTTTTGGAGAAATCCATAATTGTTAAGCTGATAGCACTAGTTTGAGTGTACGGCTAACAACAATAGTGCCAGCAAGGCATGAATTTGGGTACTAGTGGAGGCCAGAAATTTAGCACAGATAATCTATTGATTTGGATTGATTCTCTGATCAAGTAGTTGTTTAGATCACTTGGGGAATAGAGCATGGAATCTGCCCCTCAATGCAGAGAGATATCTAGAATTGGGTTGCCTCTCTCTCCCAGCCTTCTTCATTTAGCCATTTACTCTTATTAAGAAAATGATTTTTCTCTGTGGATCTGGATTTACTGTAAGGACTCTTTTCAGCTAATTCCCATCTTACTTTACTGCATTGTTCAATTGCTGTACAATCCTTAATGATTATAAGGTGAAATATTGTCTGCTTTTCTTTCTAAATTATTATTAACTGTTTGCAGGAGATACTACTTCAGTTTATACCAAGAGCTATCTGATATTATCATGCCATTGATTAAAGCTGTCATTAACAAAGTTAGCAGTGCCATCTCATTCTTTCTTGTTTCCTTGATTGGGAGGTCATTGGGACTTATCTACACTGGAATACGACAATCCCTACGATGGAGATGAGGTCAAATGAGATCTCCAGGGTACATGTTTTGATTTCTTACAATTTTGGTTCATTTTTTTTTCTTTGGCTTGATAGGGCAGCAGCTCAAGGATGATGATTTTTAAACTTAAATTTTGCGTGAGCTAGTGTAGGCTTCTGCTAAATTATTTGTTAATAAATCTGAGTAGCTCCATGAGTTTGCTGCCATGAACTTGGTTTTGATCTCAATTCATGCCTATTGATCATTGCAAGTTTATGAAATTATCTAGAATTTTCAAGCATTTACTGAAACAGTGAAACCTGCAACTGCCCTATGGAAAAGCAGTTTACATACTTTGGTTAAAAGTTAGAACCATGTCAAACCGCTTGATGTGGAAATGCTTTGTTTTGTAAATGTCCTATTTAAGCATTCTTTGATTGAGGTGGGATGAGGATCAAAGTGAGATTAACTTAAACTAGCCTTTACCACCTAACTAATGAAATCATTGGCGTATGCATAAATTGCCTGATTAGATGGAGAGATAGGTGTTTGAATCATTTGTACTGCATTGTTGAAAATGGTTACATGGGGGACTAGGGCTTGTTAGATGGCGATTGATTGAAAAATATGCAGTTGGGTCCTAGCTTAGGTGCTTAATTATCGCGTTATCCTTAAAGGCCAAATTTTATTTGATTGACTATCTCGGTTTGATTGTGGACATCAACTGCAGATTGTAGAAAATGAACCCTTGTATCACACAACATGCTTTATTAATTATGTGATCAAGAAAATGATCAAAGGTTTCTTGACTAATTTTCTTTCTGCAATATATGATGTTTTATAATGGTAAAAGAAAAAAAAAATTGTTTTGCATGTATGATGTATTATATTAATGTTGGTGTAAGAAAATGGTGGGAACAGAAAACAGGAGAAAATGACGGCCACGCATAAGAAATTGCTTTTCAAAAGATTGCAAAAAGCAAAAGTATCATTTCAGAAGATAATCCTTGTGCCCTACCATCTTTACATGATTGTCTCTTTTGCAGAGAAACTTCTTATTATACATTAATCAATTCGTGGTGTTCACAGCTTTTCATAAAGCAATGGTTTCCCACTTTGATTATGCACCCTTTTATTACCCTAAATATAAGGAGTGATGTTTCTTGAAAACTTGGTTATCCAATAACAGCTTATATATATATATATATATTCAGAAAAAAAAATTTAATAAATGAGTTTTGATTTTGAATCAAACTCAAAGATTTATTTAAAATTTTTATTCTTATTGCAAATTTTTTGAATCTTTGAGTTTGAGCTTTGAATTCGTAATTATGAGTCTATGAAATCAAACTTACTTCATTTTATAAATATTGCAACATATAACATTGATCGTCAGGAGCTAGAGCAGACAAGCATAGAAAATATGAAAAAAACAAAAGTGAAGAAAAGTCATATTTGAAAGGCTGATGAGGAAGCATCACTATCCAAACCAAAGAAAAAAAAGGCTCAAAATACAATGTTTGATGCACATTTTTTGACCATACAATTTAACATTACCTTTTATATTCCATCATTAGAGAATAATTAGAAATGTTTGATAATTATTACTATTGTGTGTGCATGTGCATGGAGGACCACTTCAAATATTTGTCTTCTTTTCCCATTTCTCATTGTATTTTTTTTTTTTTTGGGTGAAAGGTCCCATGCATGAGGATGTACCTATATTTATTGATATTGAATTTTCATGTGTGGGCCATTTTTTTGATTGAAGAAATATTGAAGGAGGGAATGAAGAAGTTTTAACTTAATTGTATGGGGTTTGATAAATAAAACTGTGAGATTTTGAGTTTAAATTTTAATTGGATGGGTAATAATAAATACAACTATACTCTCAATATATTATATCATATACTATAAAAATATGAAATGTATCCTTCACATAATTTTTAAAAAGTATGTCAAATATAAAACTCGGTGATGGCTAGATTTGCTCCCCTTATTCTACAATTAATTCTTTTTTTACCCTTAATTATATGATTTTCTACATTCAATTCTTAGACAAGCGACAGCATGGAAATAACGTTACCACCTCATTCAATAAGAGTATGTGAAGATGGAGGATTTTGTAACAGAATAGGAAGAGGGATGATATCATCCTCTTCAATTATCCAACCATTTCATATACAATTGGATCAAATATTACATGCCCACGTTTTATTTCATTGTTTATATTTAATAAGAGAATAATAGGAAAAAAAGAAAAAAGAAAATGGCATATTTTAGTTTTTAAAATTTTTGAATAATTAAATCTCTCAATTGAAATTTTTTCGATCAACTCTATAACTATCAAATTTATTCAGCTAGCTCCTTCAACTATCAAATTTTAAATCAATTAAAATACTTTTCGCTAAAGCGCATATACAGATTCTTATGAATTCTGAATGGTCCAACTTCTTTTTACCTGCTTTTCAACTTCATGCCTTTTTGACTGCTGGTTTTTTTTTTTTATTTTCAATTTATTTTGATATTAGGTATTTAGTCTAAATTCACACTGGACATATCCATTAAAAGATAAAGTATTTTTTTTCAAGTTTTAATGATACTCATGAACTCAATATTTCTGATTAAAGAAGAATAAATCATTACCATCTTATCTCATAATTTAAGGTTTTATTTTCAATTTATGATATTAATAATAAATCTATTCTATGCTCTTCCTTTTGCTTTTATTTCTTCTATTCTCTATCGATCTTTTTTTTTTCTTTGCATTGGAATGATTCCGTACGTTCTGGAATGTAATCAAAAGAATGGGACATATGCTGAATTGAGAAAAAATATATTTTTTTATTTGTTAATTAAACAAAGATTCCTGTCATGGACATAATCTTGCAATTTTTTTCCTGAAAAAAAGAAAAAGAAAAAGCTGCATACGATTAAAAATAGGTAAATGAATGGTGTAAGGCAGATACACATTTAAGTACCTAAAAATATAATTAATTTCTGAAAATGTTATTTGGCTAATTAATCTCCACTTTGGAGATTATTAAAATAACTATAGAAAGAATAATAAAATTAAAAGAGATAGATGAAGTTAGAATAATATAATTGTTTTTTGACTAATATATATCCACGTACACGTTTAAAGTTATTATTATAATGAAATAAATTTAAAAAAAAAAAGATGGCACTGTAGATAATAGAAATTAGAGCAGATAGCACATAGCTAGCCTAGCATGGCCTTTAATTACTAATTAAGTAATTATTATCTTATGTCTTATAGCTCAAAGTCTTACATTAATTTTTTATTTTATACATAATTGATTAATCTTATGTAAAATTACTATAACTAATTATGTCTCATCAAATTAAGATCAGAAACAAATTTAGCTTACTGGGATAGCTGCTTTATTTATATATGCTCTAATAGAATGATGATATGCATGGTAGTTAAGTAATTATGGCATGGAAAGTTAAAAATAAACCTTAATAAGCTTCGATTAGAATAAAATTAAAGTAATATAATTATTAATTAATGATTTATGGTTCGAATTTTCATTATTGTATAAGCAGCAGTAATGACCACTTATGTCCTTCCATTATTAATTATGTCATTTCAGCTATAGAATAATAGAAACTAATCACTTTAAATCATCAAAGTCCATTGATAGTGAAAATTACAAAGATAGCTGCCTTTTAATATGTTTTGTCTTCAAACCATATGCTTCCAACTAATGTGCTTTTCGAATTAAGTTTTCTTGCTGTGAAACTCTAAAATCGTTAATGGTGGCCATTTTACTTGCAATTCTTTAATTATTCCTTTCCATCATACAAAAATGAAGATTCCTATTCCTATTACTGCACATTAATGGTTAATTTCAAAGAATTCGTATTCCAGTTTTATAATTAATGCAGATGAAGAAATTCGCAAGAAGAGATTAAAAAAAGAGAGAGAAAGAGAGAGAGAGAATTATTCTATTATGTATTCCAATAAATTTTTCTTCTTTTTTAGATAATTATTTTAAAGAAATTTTAGGATGTCATGGATATGCATGAGTGGCTAAATATTTTAATAGTTGATACAAGAAATCAGTTATATATATATATATATATATATATATATATATATATATATATATATATATATATTGTTTTTCAATATACAAGAAAATAATGAAAACTTTGGTTGATTTTGTTAAATAATTAGAGGCTATTTGCACCATAGATATTGTCTGTGTGGCTAAAGACATATTTTTGTAGCAAAAACTTGCTAGGATCGAAATAGTGATGACTCGTTTTCTCTTATCATTTCCTCACAGATTGAGATTAGTGACATAATTTCTTAATTTAGTTAAGGAATTAAGATGAATTTGGATATAATTTTAATTTTCTTATTCTTGTATAGTGAATGTAATTAATTATTTAATACTATCATTTTGACTTTCCATGAATGGTACTGTACTGGGTCAACAAAATCAGACAATTTCCAATATAGATATATATTAGATAGATAATGCAGAAAGGCAAGAGCTAAAACCCTAAAATCCTGCTGAAGGTGGGGAAGATATAATTAATATAACAGCTCATATTAAAAGACTGACATGAAATGTGATGGAACTAAAGTTATTGGGTCCCAATATCTGAGATTAACTGAAAGGCAAACACAGAAATGTTGAATAAAATCACAAGTAGATATGTAGAATTAATTGATTATATAGAGATTAGAGTTAGGGTTACTGCTCTGGCACATGTTTGATGTCACCCATTACTAATCTGATACATGATCACAATATCAATGTGACCTTACTCTCTTTTTTTTTTTTTGGGTTGGATACAGCTGAACTAAGTGTCTCTTTGGTACATAGGTGGCAATCAGCTCTTAGCTAGTAACAATGGTGATCAACTGTCGATAGGCTGCAGAATCGTGGTAGCTACCAAAGTCAATGATTTATAATTAATTTTTAAAATGTTTAATGGTTCAGTAATTAAAAATTAATTACAATTTATAAAATAACTATTTTAATTATGATATTATATTATTAATGTATAAAATTATACTAAAAATAATAATTTTTAGTCGATAAAGATTTATTATACATTAATATAAGTATAAAAAATAAAAAAACTTATATTAAATATTTAAAAGCGACTTGTTGGTATGAAAAACTGAAAAGATAGTTTTTTTTGGTAAAAGTTCTAAAAATTTATGATTGAAATTTATAATTATTGGTTTTTTCTTTTATTTTATTGACCGCTAAAAGTTGAATTAATCAAATTTGATAGTATTTAAATTTTATTAGTATTATGATGTATGTTTTTTAGTCTATTTCAAATTTTTAATTGTAATTTAATACTTACACTATTAAGAGTTTCTCATGATGATGGGAATATGAGACCCTAAAACATTGCACACAAAAAATATTATGAGAAAATAATATCATATTTAGATTGGAAGGTGGACGATTTATATATAAATATATGCAGCTGGTTCCATCATCATTAAATGCTCATAATAACTATACGAATATGCTTTACTATGTATATTTTTTTATTAAAAAAATTGATAAGTAATTTAATTAATGAGTGATCAATTTGAAGTGGGACCGGGTTAATGATTTTTCAAAAGTGTGCTTCATCATCTTCATAAACATGCATGGTTATATATATATATATATATATATATATATATATATATATATATATATATATGGTAATTAAGTGGGAAAAGATTAACAAAAAAATATATATAAGGTTTGATGCAAAGCAATAATTATATGCTTTTTTACATACAAAATGATTTTTTTTCCTTTAGAAATTCCATATTACTTCTCAAAAAGGGTTATAATTATTTTGACATTCGAATGCTGAAAGTGAATATGGCAAAAAGTTTCATTTTATTTTTTCTGATATATATATATATATATAATTTGTTTTATGGGGTTGCCAAAGTGTGAAAATGTGATTTCAGCCATTTTAATTTTCCTAAAATGCATCATTAATTGTTACGAATGTGATGCATGGCTTATGAATATCACTATGTGATGCATGGCTTATGAATATCACTCTCCTCAATTACCTCTCTCTCTCCTTAATTATTAAACTTTTGGGTTGGAAACTCGTTTATATATATATATATATATATAAAAGGAAAAAAATTTGAAAATTCCCAAACAGAAACTTCTAGCAAATTAAGTATATTTGACAAATTGGTCCTCTATAACATGGCCTTGATTATGCGGCAGCTAAGCTAACTTCCTTGCAGCTTGCTTAATACTAAAAAGAAAATTAGAAATATCACTTATTAATTTAATAGAGGCTGTCTAATGTTTTTGAAATCAATCATGATTTTTTGGGTTTGAAAGTAAAATAAAGATTTAATTAAGGTCCACTCCATTGACTTTTGTTACTAAAATGTCTTGGAACCAGCAAAAGGAGGTTTTGATTTTTGGACATCAAAATATTTTTTGTAATTTAATTTGATGTTTTCTTTGCGTACCCTTTTCCAATTAGTAATAATAATTTGATTTTCTTGTAATTTAGTTTACTGAATCAACTATATTTTGGTAAGAGGATGACATATTGGTGATTTATGGTGATGAAATTCTTTCCTTTCTTCCCTACCGAACAAATATACATTGTTCACTTTATATATATATATATATATATATAAAGAAAATGTGCGTAATGCGTTGCTGTGATATCTGCCCTTTATATTTCTTTTTATTTTTTCTATGAGATTGCTTTTTATATTTATTGAGAAGTAAAAAACCAAAAAATAGCAATAGTTGGTCTGCTATGACAAGTGTTAGGTTGGAAGCTTACTTCATTGAGGTCAAATCAATGGAGCCAATACTATATATATATACTAGTTATAACTTTATAAGTAATTATTATAGTTAAATAATATTAAATTTTTTAATTATATTAAAATTAATTAAAACTATTATATTTTTAATATAAGTAGTAACTATTTATAAACATATATATATATATATATATATATATATATATATATATATATATATAAAGAAAAGAGTTTTAATTGATAATTGAAGAAATCTCACATTTTTAATTTACGTACTAAATTAAAGCTATGGAAACATTAATTCAACAATATATAAGAAAGCATTGTAATCTGTAAAGTTTAAGGTAATATAAATTACAAATTAAATTGTAATTATTTTTAATTGTAAAAATTAAAAAAAAAAAGTTTGAGAAAATGGGGAATGGGGGAAATTACAAAAATGTCCTTAACGTACCATTGTTGTGATAAAAACAAATTAATTACAGATGGAGGAAGGGGTAGTGGGGACCCATGGATCACCCATCATGGGAGACATACATACATGTTTTGGCCTTTCACAATGAGGGAAGCAGCAGTAGTTTGTTCATTTTTTAAAGAGAATACGATGCTTTCCTTTTCTTATGTCTTTTCTCATTTTTGTTTCTATGAATCAAATCTCTGCCTTTTCATTACTTGTTTAGACCCACTCCCCTTTTAGCCATTTTTCCCTCTCTCCTCTTAATATTCTTTACTTTCTTGTTACACTTAATTAATGATAATATGAAACCATGCATTGACTGTGTTTAAGGGTTTTTGTTTTAATTTTAACAGTCAAGACTCAAAGACACTGACACATTATGCTAATTATATATATATATATGGTGAATTTTTCTATTTCATTTGAATTATATGCTATTTTTGTCGAGCTATTGCACACTAGCTAGTGTGATATTAACAAATTAAATATGGTTTGGCATATAATTATTGAAGGCACTGATTATCTAAATCTCACTTTAAACAAGGTTAACAAGAATAGACATAATTGGCCAAACAATTCTGTCTGTATTCAAACTATATGCGTGCACAATGTCCAATCTAGTTATATCAAAATTTTAATTTCACAATTTGACATATGATTGATTGAGAATTATATAATTCTAAATTATTGAATCTATCATATTTGCTTACAAGAATATTAAATTAATTAATTATGAATACATTATAATCCTTAATTTTCTATATATGGTTATAAAAATAATTAATTATGAACAGATTATATATAATTAATCCGTGAAAGTATTATACAACTAGCTGGGCACCCAAAAAGAAGGTGTCTCTGAAACTCAATTTATAGGCGGAAAAAGAAAAAGAAAGCAAAAGAATAAAATCATAAATATTTTTAATTACTGATTAGGGTTCTCCAAGTCAAAGAAAGATTTCTTGGGGAACCAGCCAAGCAAGAAAAAGCCACCACCTCTCTACTTTTCTATTAATTTGGTGCCACTGGTTTTACCTTTCAAGATTCTTTAATATTTGATTTACAAGGATGACCCCATTATTAAATCTTTCAGATTCATGTTTCACAATAAGACTATAACACCCTTTGTTCAATATTTCCATTTCTAATTTTTTCCTAAAACAATGAATTTCGTACAATATATATATATATAGTTTCGTAGAGAAATGAATATAATTAATTAATATGTAGTGAAAATTAATAAGTAGTAAGCATTATTCGTCCTGCTAAATAACATTGTTAGATTATCATACTAGTAATATATAGGTATTGATTAATTAATTTGTTTTATTCTACAATGTTCAAGTGCATTTTGGCTTTATATTGTAAAATATTAATGACCATCCCACGATAGTTTTTCAAGGAAAAAATTCGGCGTTATTGAGAACTCACAAATAATTGGAGTGTACAAACTGTATCGATCCACCCAATTAATTAATATTTTTAACTTGATGTTTTTTTTTATAGTTTTCGTGTATATATATTTAAGTAAATATTTTTTTCACATGATATGAGAATCTCAAATCAAAATATTTAGAATTCGAATATGGATAAACTCTAATCCAATTAATTTCAGATTGTAATGTGAATATGTACTTATTCATCAATTGGGTATTCGAGGGCATAGATATTATTAGAAATAAATAATTATTTGAATAAAATTTATTAAAAATTAATTTATTTATCAAGAACTTGAGCAATTAAATTGAATATTTATCATATGCCAAGTAAAAATTCAAAAATCCCTAAATTTAAATTCCAACCTAGATAAACCTGGAGCTATAAAAATAATGTCATATATATCTTAAAACAGGGACAGAATGGTCAATTCACAAACTCAAAGAAGCACCTTTATTATATGCTTCCATGCTAAGCTGGTTCTTGTTGATCTTCAGAAAAAAAGAAAAATGTGTATGGAATTTCAAAATCTCCTTTCCCATATTCACTTTTGCTGAAGCTTCTTCGCCTCCTATCCTTTTCTTTCTTTGTTTCTTTCTTCTTAATCTTCTTCTTTAGGTAGCCTTGCCTTGGTGTGCAGGTGGTTCATGGATATTGAACCCTTGTGGGCTATTGGGGGGTGGTGTTTTTTAATTATAATTTGCATGGCAACACAATCACCAATTGCTCAATCCAACACTAAATCATCATCATCATCATCTTCTTCCCACCATTTCCTTCTCTTACTTGTCTTTGTCTTCATTTTTGTTTTGTTAATTACCCCTACCCCCAAACCCATTAATCCCACCTCTATCACCTCTTCCTCAATTTCCATCAAACGCCTTCTCTTGGTTTCCTCATCAACTACTATGAACTTGCATCCTTCTTCTTCTTCGCCATCGTCCAAATCTAATAAGGGTTCCAAGTTTGGGACTGAGGCTCATGAGGTTCCTAGCGGACCAAACCCTATATCAAACAGGTAATTAATCAAGTTTATGGGCAGAACTAAGGGATACTAAAATTTGCTTCACCAAATTAAAAACGCAGTCTGGTTCATGATCGATGAAGATGGCAGAAAGAGTTGTAACGATGAATTTATTATGAATCTGTCTATTTCTATTATTATGGCTATATAGTTTTAGTGCACCAATTAATGCTGCCTGTCTTCATCAGTAAGAAGTTTGTTAAGTTTGCTGCTATGTCGTCACCATTCTTAGCCTTACTTCTTCTTCTTCTTCTTCTTCATTTTTTTTTTGCCTTTAAGTTTTCGTTTTTTTTTTTTTTGTATTGGGGGAGAAGGGTTTTTTTTTTTTCTTTTTTAATTAATAGAAATGTATAGCAAGAGAGACACTCTATTTTGATATATTTATGTATCCATGGATCTCTTTTTCATATATAAATATATGTATGTGTATATAGATTATATATGGTATTTGTCTTCTATATGTTTTTTGAATGTTAGCATTTAAAGCAAATATAATCTCAAAGATGACTGATTATGGTTTGGTTTGGTTCATTTTTATACATTAATTCTTAATGGGTGACTTTTTCTCTAGATATGGCCGAAATCTTGAAAAGTTAAACTTTAGTTATTAATTAATTAGTTCTTCTGCTTCTTTTAATCTTTTATTGTTATTATTTTTCTTTTATTTTATCTTAATTTCCTTGGTTTGTATAATTTGGAGGGCTTCATATATAAGCTTGGGAATCTACAATTTCATAGAAATCTTGATTGAATTTTTTATTAATTGCTTAGTAGGTTGCTTCTTTAAATTAAACTAAAATCTAGCAATTGATTTGGGATGTTTCTTTAGAAAAAGGAATTGCTTTTGCCCAATAATGTCATACAAGTAGGGAAGAGTTTCTTGACGAGTTTACTTTCGACAAAAGAAAAAAAAAAAAAAATAGGAGGAGGGCAGTATATCATGGGTTAGCTTTCATTGATTCTTGGCGAGGGTAGGAGAAGAAGAAGAAGGATCTGTTAGAGGAATACAACGGTACGTGTCAGATCTGTGACACACAGTGAGTTAGTGAATTAGATGGAGAAGTCATTGCGTTTGGTTTGCAGATAAATTATTTGAACTTTTTTGGATAATTAACTTTTGTATGTCTTCTAGAAATTAACATAAAAAATTAAAAAAAATACATTATTCAAGTAAAGCTTAGATGCATATATATCATTTAACAGTAATATTTATTTCTATAAATTTATTATCAATTAATATGAATAAAACAATTAAATATATATATATAAAATTTTCTCCCACCGACTAATTAGTCATCACTCAATCAGTACTTCTTTATTAATCATCAAAGAGATAGAATGGGCAGCCCATGATTTGGTAATAATAACAGTGTCCTTCCTTTATTGTTGAATGATCAGCTGCCACCAATCATATGATTTATGATGATGTTTTCTGTCTAATAACATAATACAAAATAATTACATGTCTGAAATTTTATATATTTTACATTTAATTAGTTATTGGTTTATATGTATGTTGGTAAATTAATTAGCTTAATTTAGACATGTTTTCTTCTTACTGTTATAATATAGTAATAGTAAAGTTTAGAAATGTGAAAATTCATAATTGGTCCTTATTATTCAATATAATAAAACTAGGGTACAGCATTGGTCCTAATTATTCAATTATTATCAATTTTATCTTGAGAGTGCGAGTGTTTTGCAATCTCAACCGTAAAACAACGGTCATAAAATGGGAAAAGCTGTAGTGTTTTTATTTGAATATTGATGCCATGCATGTGTGCTTTGTATTATCAATTGATCTTTGACTAGTAAGTATATAAATTAACTGGCATTTCACTGAACCAGAACAGAAGAAGAAGAAGAAGAAAAACCCAAGTCATGAACTATAGCACAAAACCAAAAAAGTTGTGAAATTAAAGAATATTTCAATTTAATAAAAAGTGTACGAACATGAGCTTGCACTCAATTACCCAGTAGCCTACTTTAGAAGCCCTAAATCCTTAGCTAGGCTTCATCAGACATGAGAGGAATTTTCAATTCAGCCAGCTTGCATCCATATATACACATAATTAACAAGGCTAGAAGAAAATGAAAAAATAAAACTTGCAGAAAGCAGTAATTAAACCTGTAGAGAAATAATTTAAAATTTTCTGAGTCAGGCATATTGGAAATTCGACCAATATGTTAACTGTGCATTAGTCAATGATTACAGTTGAGAAGAAGAATGGTAATCTAAGGGGGATTTGAAATCACTGATTAAGCCTTGAATTGTCCAGAGTCATGTCAATACATTTGCTGGAACACACTATAATACTAATTAAGACCCTCAAGTCTCATAAATTTGGGGCAGTTGTCCTATCAAATAAAGTTTAGTAGACGACACTAATTTTTGTGAATAATTAATAATGTGGATAAAGATGAGTAATAAAGTGGTGGGTAAACTAAATCCCAACAAGAAATCATATTAATCATTATGCTGGCTTCTGACTAATTACAGTGTAAATTAATTATTGGTCATTCTTTTTTTTTTCTTTTGGAGGCAACTCGTACGGTATTGTGCAATTTGAATTAAATCATGAATTTAAACATAAAAGTAAAATGCAAATCATGGTACTTGATTTTGACTGTCTCCCATAACGTAATTAATTAGACCAGGTTGGGTATCAGATTCCTTCATATAGGCTATATAGCCTCTCCACCCAACCCAACCCTAACTTTACTTGGGTCAAACTTAGTGTAAGAGATCCGGTCCATTTTAATTTAAACATCTTCATCTTTACTCAGCAGGGCGCAACTTTTTATTTCTAATGTCCGTTTGCTTTTGCGGTGGCCATTAATTGTCAAAACAGTTTTATTTTTAATTTTTTTTATGAAAAATTAAATTAAAAAAAGATTTATCAAAATACTTATTCATAACTCCTTCAATTCCCATTCTGCAAACTTTGCTTCTGTCTCTCCATGATTGAAACATTACCATCTAATTAATTGCTAATTAAAAAAATCAAACTTGCAAGTATTTTTGCTTATGGGTATTACCTAAAAATAAATAGAAATAGTGGTAAATGCCTAATTTCTTGAATTAATTGAACTTAAAACATCCATTCTCATGAAATATTATCTAACCATAACCAAGATTATTCTTATTGTTGTCTTGGGTGGTTATCCTTGAAATTATTTTCAGGGATATTTTAAATCTTGTAGCTTCACCGTTTAACAGTCCAACCATTCACTATTTGTAGCTTCATTGATCAGCAGGCGAGTCGGTGTCCTCGAACCCCATCAAATTCAGTGCCACACCCTAGTATCCTTGAGAAGCTAGACCCACGACTTGGTGTCACTGTTTTAGGTTAAATTTTACAGGTGAGAAATTATTTTCAAGATTTAAAATATATTTTTAATTTTTTTCCCATATGGACTATCATTTTTCCACGTGGATGATGACTTGCACACGTATTACCATTTTTATTGGTCAATAAAATCATGTCATCACGGTACATGCATGCGTCTATCTTTTGTATTCTTTATATTTATGAAGGCGGAATAGTATTTTTTTAAAAAAATTATTAAGGAAGACTAAAAACGAAATATAACAGATAAAAAGGATAAAAAACAGTTTTTGAGGGTAAAATAGCGAAAACAAGACAACTACAAGACTGGTATGTGTTTTGACCAAAAATATTTATGTGAGTGCTGAACATTATACAAAGCCCAATTCAATCACAATCAGGAGCCTCAAGATTTTAAATTTTACTTGTATTCATAACAAAGAGGAAAAAGAAAAAAAAATGCCAATTTGTATTTTGTACTAAAATATTCAGGCGGTGCTACGTCGTTTTGAATATTTCGGCCACCCGCCATTGTTCAGTGTAGTACCCTCTCTCGGCTTAAACCCTACTCGGTAAAATGCTTAGACCATTCTGCATCTAACTCCAACTAAGGGGAAATATTCTGGGAAAATTTTCACTTTCCTGGAGAAAATGTTTCTGAGATATCGACATTTGAGGCCAATTTCAAAACTTTGGCCTCGTATTTTAAAAGGTTAGTCTCTCTCTCTCTCTCTCTCTCTCTCTCTCTCTCTCTCTCCACACCCACCCACCCACCCATATATTCGTCTTTCACAATTTTTAATCGATTCTTAGGTTTTATTTTATTTATTTATCCTCAGGCAATCATTTACAGCAAAACGGGGAATCCATTATTTTGCGCTCGGTTTCCTCTGTAACCTCTGAGCCACATTCACGCAATTACAAAATCTGCCACGACTGGATTTTGAACAGAGGGTTTTATTCTCAGAGGTAATTGATTGCAATTCATTTTTGTCATTTCCTCCTGAATTCGTTCAGTTCTTATTTCCCTTTCTTTTTTGTTTTTGTTTTTAGTCATATGATTATTTCACAGAAAGGACAGCGTGTATGTTTTTTAGGCATTGTTGGTAGTTTTGGGTAGTTGGTTTTGCCTAATTTATGAATGACAGTTATTTTCAGGTACCCAACAATATATTACAAGTGTCTAATGAGCCTACAGCTCATCCGGTGGATGATATATTGACCTTCATCGAATCCACATTTAATGATCTTCAAGGTTTTCTCAAAAACTAGTGCAACTCTATAATTAACGTTTTTTTTTCTTTATTAACCAGTTTCATATATGAGATGTAAGAAATGTAGTCGATTAACAGACAAGTATAAGTTACACTCTTCACAATCAGTTGAAATGGTTTCCTATCAAACTTTGAAACAGGCCCGCATCATTGTTGGTTAAATAAGGTTGAGGGAGATAAAAGTTGTTTCAAGAAAGATGGAACATTTTTGGTCTTTGCCGGACAATTTCTTGAGAATTCTCAAATAGTTAGTATGCTTGAAAAAGTCAAGATACTTCATCAGAGGCAAGACAAATTAAAAATATTTGCTTCTTTAGTTTCACTGAATTTGGACACATTAGGTCTGGCATATGTTTCACTTTGAGAATTTTATTTACTTTGTCATGCCAGATTTCCTCAACTCTACATTATGGGCTTTCATTGTGGAAGTTCAATGAGCTCTGCTGCTGATCAAACTTACCTTGTTGAAATGATAATGAAAGAATACATTACTTTTCCCTTTCTGTTGTCGAACAAGAACTTTTTAGAGGTGAGGTAATAACACATTAACTCAATGTTATATTAGTGAAATGTCAGCATCCACAAATCATGGTTTTCAATATTGCCATGCAATACAAAGCTGCTAAAGTTACTTGAGCGACTGATTTTCATATTCTAGGAATGTATTATTTCAGAATTGTTTGTAGTATAACTAACACATTATTTTATCTATGTATTCAGATGGAAAATGGGGCATGCTACATTTTGTTCAAAGATTTTCACAATCCTGTTTTTTATCTTGAAAAGGACTTGGATCTTGGAATGCTCAATAAAGGTACATATACATATGTATGTGTCTTTCTTTTAATGTCTGAGATGGAAAAGGTTCTCTTGCAATGAAATATTGTCTCCCTCTTACAAGTGAGGAATTTTCATCTAATATTTACTTTCTTATTTGATACCTTTTGCAGCTATTGAGGAGATACAGGTACAGCAAAATGGGAATCTCAACAATGGAAAATCTAATAATCACAACTTGAAAAGCACTTGGGTGAAACAAGCTGAGGTAGTTAAGGAACCGGACTTGCCTTCTTTTCTGCAGAACTTACTCTTCTACTTCCCAGGTAGGGGCTACCTTGGCATGGTCTTTTGTTGCCTTACCATGTAGACATGTATCACTTGTCAGGATATAATTTGAGTCTTTTGATGTGTACCCAAAATGAAGAAAGTCCACTTAAATGTAAAACCAGCCAAAATCTCCCTCCAACTTACAAATTGAGTTACTATATCATGATGGAATCCGTCCACTATACTCAATCAATTTTGTGATTTTTTTTTAAAGAGTTGAAATGACAGTGGGACATTTTGATTTTTAAAGACCATACATGTGATAAGTTCATTGTTTTATTTATTATTATTATTTTCTTATGATCTGATCCTTAAATCTATCTTAGAGAATAGGGTTGATATGCCTGGATAGGCTGTTAATTGGAATCTTAACTCTGTTTAAAAAATGGAGATCATATTCTACTTATTAGCTGTAAATTGTGTAATAAGACACTAGCATTTTCTCATAACCTGCAATCCTTTTTCTGCAGGCTGTGTTTCTGCAGATGAAATTGGCAACCGACTATTCCTTTCTGATGTCAACCATCATCGGATTATCATATTTGATGGAAACGGAAAGATCATTGACTCTGTATGTATTGAAGATTTTATCTATTCAGTTAAATTCAAATCTCATTGTGTTCCTTGTCCTTTAATACACTTGCAGATGTTCAGAAACTTTTGTATGGCAGCAGTTTTCTATTCTCTGAAATATTCAGTCGTCCTTATAAATATTGATTTGTCACTTTCATTGTGTGGCCATACACTTACAAAGTTTGAGAGTCTGGATATCTTCCAGTGGCACTTGTGAAGTGGGTCTCTTTTTCACAGTTTAATCGATCATCAACCTATGTTGTGCTTACTCCACGCATTTATCTTCCACTGGCACTTGTGAAGTGGGTCTCTTTTTCACAGTATAATCGATCATCAACCTATGTTGTGCTTACTCCATGCATATAAGTTGGTGAAGTAATTTCCGATGTGGATTTTTTTGTTGTTCTTTTAAGGGGCTTCACGGATATCACTTTTGGGCTCTTTTATATGGTTTTCTCATAATTGATTGTTTTGCTTCATTTTCACCCATATTTGATAGATGTGATCACAATGCTGAAAGGTGAAATGCTGGTGAATAGTTTGACTTACTTTTTTTTTTTTATGTCAGATTGGTTCTTGGCCAGGTTTTGAGGATGGAGAATTTGAGTCTGCCAAGCTACACCGACCTGCAGCTTCTTTTTATGATGATGCTGAGGATTGCCTATACATTGTTGATTCAGAGGTATCAATTCATAAGTTTTTGAATGATGATTTGGGATATTGTGAGATTAATGGGCCTTAATATTTGATGCATAAATTTGGGGATGCTCAAGTGTTTTCCAGACCATTCAGTGATCCAAGCCTATGCAATAATATTAGTTTGAAAAATTATAATTAATCTGCTGAACCAACTATCATCTTAAATAATGGTTCCTGGTTGATTTATAATGAGAAATATGCAGATTTCAATTATATTGGCATTCTTGAGCCAATGCATAAGAACCTTTAGCTTTTCCTGATGTTGCATTTTCTACATACTGTGATAATTGTGTCAAAGAAACACTCAATCTGAAAGCTCAAGAGTGTAGGTGAGGTTCCCAAGAATAACTTTGTTTCTTTGATAGACCTGCATGCAAAAGCCCATTGGGCTTGATATGAACTAACAGAGGCTCACTTTTCCTTGTGTTGAAATATATGGGAGTAGTTAGGATTTGGAATCTATACTTTTTAGTCCGAGAGATGCTGCTACCATTTCAAAGAATCATTCAACGTAAAAGGTCAAGCTTGTATGTGAGGTTTAAAAAAAATAGTGTTATATCCCCTACGAATTGCTATCAATATGTTGCATTTAATGATTTGTTCGTCATCAATTAAGTAATTGTTCTGTGCATGTGTATCATTGTCTTTATGAATTTTTTGCCTTACTGCAGTGTAGCTGAATAGTCATGTAAGTTGATCCTTAGTAGAGGATCTATTGTTTATGAACACTTTATAGAAAAAAGAGTGAAGTGTCATTCATTTTATACTTTTGACATTTTGTTTAACTTCATTTATTTCCGTTCCTAAGAACCAAGCCATCCGGAGAGCCAATCTGGAGAGGCGGGTTTTAGAGACTCTTCATCCGACGTGTAGCATCAGTAAAGACAGTAGGAGTATATGGTCCTGGATTGCAAACAAACTGGGTTTTTCAAGGAAGATTGATACAAAAGCCAAAGAATTTGATTCCCAAACACTGGTGTTTCCTTGGCATCTTATGAAGTCAGCGGATGATAATTTATTGATCATCAACCGCAGGTAAAGGATGATGTTCTTGTTATTAGTTTTAGATAATAATCAGTAGGCAATATGCTTATTTTCTATGTTTTTCCATGGTAATTAAGTAATACAGTGCTTGATATTGAGGGGTATTGGGAGTATGGTTGATTCTAGTTTCTGCCTATGTCCACAATATTTCTTTTTATGATACATCACTGATGTAGTTAAGTCTTTTAGTTTCACTTGAAGATTGCAACGACAAATAAAGATTGTAGTTCTTACAAGAGATTTATAGTTAAAAGAGAAAGAATTGTAAAAGTGGAATGATTCAATCTACAACCAAAATAAATTAGTAAAAGAAAGGGAGAGGCATTTGATGGAACTAGTGAACTATACTTATTTTTGGATAGAGGTGTGGGACAGAGGGCTCATGCCTCATGGTACCTTCTGCTCACCTTTTATTCCCTGCTTTGAGAACTGTGTGAACAGGGAGTGGGCAGAAGGGAAGGATGTCCTCATATGGATTTGCACGTACCTTCTGCTCACCTTTTATTCTCTGCTTTGAGAACTATGTGAACAGGGAGTGGGCAGAAGGGAAGGAGGTCCTCATATGGAGTCACACACTTACTTAGGCAGGGAGCTAGGGGCCTGGGAATGATATTAGTCCTCTCCTCTGAGGTATTGATGCCTTCGAAAGTCTGGCTTATCTGTTGTTTCATTGATAGTCATTAGACCAAAATTTGCATTCTTCCATTCCTAACTTTAGTTCTTGATAGAACAGAGTTTTATGATTGTTTATTTTAAAGTTTGATTTGGCAATCAATGTTCCAACAGAACAATCCATAACTTTAATGCCTTCTTTCTTCCAGAAATCTAATCAGGTATACAAATTTCAGAAATGACTCACAAATTTCACATAGACAGTTTTGTTTTGTCTCAGAAAGGCCAACCTATTAAATGCTTCAAGCCCTTTCGGTTAACCAAGGCTGGCCAACTTTTGCAGGCTGCCCATTTCCACAAATTGTTTTTATATGTTGAAGTCTCTGCATGTAAATAAGTCCTAACATTTCAAAGACTCATACTTTTAACCTTCATATCTTATGCTTTTCCTGGCTGAGTTTGGGTGATCCACAACAAGGGTCTATATGATTTTGTTTTCATTTTCAGCTTTGAAACCCTATGGATCATGGATTTGGCTTCAGGGGAAATAAAAGAAGTTATCAAAGGTTTGAAATTGATTTTCTCTATCATTTTTCTATTATTATGTTGTATTCAACTATTTACTCTGATATGTTCCCATCTAATGGCTGAAAAGATTTTCCAAATATTATGGAGACCTGTGGGCACTTGATCATGGAGAAAGTATCCCTCTTGAAGCAGATGCCTAAAGATTGGCTGCAATTGCAAATCGATGCAAATTGCTCTCCCAAGGGGCTTCCATTTTGTAGTCACATATCATCTGTTACACTCTTTCAGGATCAAATAGTTGTTTGTGATACAGGTATCAAATATATTAATTTGTTTTAATTTTTCTGTTCATCTATTTCTTGTTTTGGGTTTTAACCCATCTATCCCAATATCTTCTTGAAGTTGCCCAGAGGGTGCTGAGAGTAAATAGAGAATCAGGAGTCTGTTCAAGTTTCCAGCTTTCAAATTTTGGGATCCTTGGATTTCCTTATTGGGCATCATTTCCTTTGGAGAAAGTTCATTCAGAGTGAGTTATTGCTCGTTAAAACTGATGGCTTGCATGTTTCTGTTTTCAACACGTCCCCCTGTTGCAATTTCATTTAGACTTCCTTTTTTTTTCATTTTATTTAAAATTTTTCCCAAATTTGACAGAGCTCCCTCTGGTAGAGGACAGACTGATCGTCTTCAATGTTTCAGCTTGTTGCCAGGTACTATGTTGTTGATAGATGATCTTTGTGTTTCAGACAGGAAAGAAGGCTTTGTTGCTGTATTTTGCTGCAATCACTTCAGTTGGAGTGAAAATAGAAAGTTAGCGAATACGGAATTTTCCCATCTCTGATAATTAAGATTTTCGTGATGCATTTGTAAATTTAATGCCTCCATATGAAGTTGGATGTTAATTGAAATTCTCAAACCTATGGCATATTGATTTTCCTTGTAGATATCATATTGAATTTACATTGTCTCTAGGATAAGAATCATCACATCTATGCATCACCTGGGCACGATATCTGATAATACTATGAGTTTTATTTTTGCTTTCAGTTTTCAAGTTGATTTATCACAATCTTAATGAAATGATATCTTATTAGTAATCCATTTAAATTTGCTCAAGCTATCTGATTTTTCATTTTGGTACCCTCTGAGTTCTAAATAAGGAAATGAGTTTTGGTTTCTTCTTAAACTAAGCTTCTTGACAACTGTTTGATTTTCCCATAAATGGTGCAGGAAAAGGGGCTTGATGTGGCAGCTCCGTCAAAATTTGAATTATCGTGTTTAACATGCAATGGCAGCCATCTGGACTGCTGCCACTCTGATTTGAATAAGAAGTGGTTTTTATATTTTGTTTGTGTGAAAAAAAGGGGTGTATAGATAGATGTTTGCGTCTTAGCAACTCATATGTTTCATATCCCAACTTTATTGATTTTTATGTAATACATTGACTGTGCTGCAAAACATTGAATATCTCGTGTTTGTAACAGGTAAGATTGACTTAAAGTTAAATATAGACTTCCCTGTTGATGTTGAACTTGTCGAGCCATTGCAAGAAGAATGTATATGGCGGCAGGCAAGAGGTGCTGCGACTGAAGTCTTGGGAAAAGAGGGTGTAGAAGGATCCCCAGAGAAGGTTTTTAGTTGCACAGTTATTTTTTTAATCATGTCCCTTACTTTTGATTCCGTCAAATTTTCTTTTGGTTTGGTATTTTCCTCTTTATTTTTCTTTAAGTACCTTAGAGCTCTAGCTTTTGGGTGCTCAAATGCAGGTTGGTGTTGCCCAACAGTGGTACGATGATTTGGATAATCTGGCCTTTTTAACTCCTGAATCAGAGCTGAATGTTGAAGAGGGTACCACAACTTCAGTTGTCAAATCTGAAGATAATAGAATTCATATTGGTTGTGCTATCAACACAAGTCCTGGAACAAGTGAGGTATGCTTGTTCTTCATCTGTTTCCTCACTCTTTCACACTCTTAATTTAAATTGAGATAAGACAACTTAGGAACACAGTTGAAATGCTGGCATCATGTGCTTTAGGCAATGGAATATACATAAAGGATAACCCAACACAGTTTTTTCTCAGTGAAAATGGGTTATCCATATTCCATAAGCATATTGACAGAATAGAAAATATTGTTGATGCATCTAAATCAATTTAGGCCGCTCTTAGGTGGTAGGTGAGCTAGACTTCCTTTCAGATTGGGGTTTTTTGTCTGTTGCATTATTGAGGATACTTTGTAGTTTTTTTCACCATGAACAGAGGCCTTTTTTTTCTCCTAATGGGAAAGCTATCCTGTCGTGTCATAGTAAACTCTCCCGCTCTTTATTGAGTAGAAATTACAAGAAAAAGAAAATGATTACTTCAAAATGCTGAGATCAATAGGTGGAATTTGGAACAGCCTGATAAAATTTTCTGCAGGTTCACAGTTTTTACAAACATCCTTTTATTTTATTTAACAGGTTATTATTGATGTGGCTTTGTATCTAAAACTTAGAAGACATCCTGATAGACAAGAGGAGAGTCAGGAGAAGTATGCAGCGAGGATAGCTAATATGTTGAACCTGGAGAAAAGAGGAGGAATTGGAAGAGATTCATGCATTCAACTCTTGTTAAAATCGAAAGCTGATTTGAGGGACCTCATCTTTGTGAAACCATTGCATGTGAGGATCAAATTGGATTGTCTTGATCACCCAAAAGCTGACAATGGAAAAGATATCATCCTAACCAAGTCCACCATTGAAGTCAATGTCACACTCGAAACATGATTGCTGCTAGTGCGCTAATAGAATGATAGTTACATTGGCACATGGAGTGGAAAGGGGAGTTTTGAAGTGAAGACTGGATACATATTCATCTCTTTTTTATAGCAGAGTTCCCAGATGGAAAAACTGAAAGATGGGAGCGAAAATGGGATCTGCCATGGAGCTCTTCGAGTTGAACACTTCATCAGGTACTAAAAAATTATTAGAGTTGCTCCTGAACCGGATGGATCATGTGTTTTAATATATGAAATCTTGGATGCCAGTAGGTTGATTCTTCGGAAATCACGAATCAGAATATATGTGAATTTATTTGTCTTCATGTCCCTGATCATGTGAAAATTGTTAATTGGTATTCTTCATCCTGATTAACCTGTTGTTAATCTGCATACGAATTGTTATTGTATCAATAAGGAGGAAATCATGTAAAGAAGTAATTTAATTTGTAACAGTGAGACAAATTATTCTTTGATCTGGCAATCACAATGCCCTTCGTATGTTTTGATGAACGGCAAGTATCTAGATTGTCATCTTTTTGAATATTTGTGAGACCATTAGTTTGATTGGAATCTAAGTTTTCAAAATGATTGTTCTCTTACATTTTATTTATTTTGATTTTCTTTTTATTAGTGGATTACTATTTCTTTTTTCATATGCAGATGTCAAAAATCTCTTACAAAATGAAAAAGAAAATCATTTAAAATGTATTTATTTGTCCTATTCCCATATTTGATTGATCGGAGGCAATTGATGATGGAATTGTACGAGGAACGCTATCCCTCACTAATGTTGTGCCAAAGGTTCTCTCTCTAATGTAACTAACAAATTCAATTTCTACTACCAAAATTTACTGAGCAGTTACAGCATCACTTCTCTAATCTGTCGCCTAATCAGAGAAAGAAATTAGATTTCTTTCATTTTCTTGTAATTTATAGGTGGAAACTGGAAAGAGAGAAGGTGAAATGAGAGAGAAGAAGAAGAGAGATTTTCAGGAAATAGATAAAAAAAAAAACTAATAAGTTGAATTGAAAGAGTTTTAAAATTAAGATTTGAATTACCCATAATATTGAATTCTCTTGTAAATTTCATTTTTTTCCTAATGTTTCTTTAATTCGTTTTATGATAGTTGGACTACATCAGTCAATTTCCTAAAACATAACGGTATTATAACGGCTTCGTATTATTATTAATTACCTTTAAACATAACGGTATTATAAGTTATAACCTCAAAAACTGAATTTTGGTTGAGAATAAGACTACGTGACGGTGAATGTAAGTGCAATGTGTAAATTAAAATAATTTTTATGAAAAAATTCCTACAAAATGTCGAATGAAGGAAAAAAAAATGAAAGGATTTTTCTTGCTAACATTACTTTCTTCTCAATTTCCACGCTAAATCCTAACAAAAAAAAAAAAACACCCATTTCTGTTGCTGGCGGACCTCACACCCCTCCTTAAACTTTTCCTTTTTCCTGTCGAAATTTTCTTAGCTTTTTTTCAAATATCCTTTAATGGTAGTTTTTTTAGTTTTTAATTAGTTAGCATGGTGTTATTGGCAAGCACCAGCTGTACCCTTGTTTTAATTTTGAGTTTGATAATAACTGCAATATTCTTTTTCTTCGATTCGCTAGTAGGGTGGGTTTGTTTTGATTGAATTCGGTTTGTTCTGCTTCTTGGAAATATATTTTATCATAATTGAGCTTTCTTTATATGTTCTTTTTTGTTCGTCTTCAACATTTTGCCACAACATTCTTGAAAAAAAAAATGTATTGTTTTTCTTCTCACGAGGCAAGAGCAGCTAAAAGTCCGCATAGCAAAAGATCGCCGCCGCGGCAGCGGCCCGCTGCACCTCTTCCCCATTCTCCCCTATCTGGTGAGTATATTTCAATATACATATATTTACCACACAACAATCTTTTTCAGAATCATGATTTTGGCTTTTATTGTGCAGCGGATACTAAACCAAAGCCCACAAATCAAGAACAAAATAAGAATAATAAGGAAGGCATTAATAAGAAAGAAGCAACCAACAATAATATTGCAGCACAGACATTCACTTTCAGAGAATTGGCTACAGCCACCAAAAATTTCAGGCAGGAATGTCTAATTGGTGAAGGTGGATTTGGAAGAGTTTATAAGGGAAAACTTGAGAATAACAATCAGGTAATATATTGTTTTGTAATATTTTCAACCCAAATTTGATTTCAAACAGAAAAAATAAAACTTGTATTAATTAATTGTTTACTCAGATAGTGGCTGTGAAACAACTTCATAGAAATGGGTTGCAAGGAAACAAATAATTTCTTGTTGAGGTGTTGATGTTGAGTCGTTTGCATCATCCCAGTCTTGTAAATCTTATTGGATATTGTGCTGATGGAGAACAAAGACTTTTGGTTTATGAGTACATGGCTTCAGGATCTCTTGAGGATCATCTCTTAGGTATATTATTTCATTTATTTAGTTATTTCTCTCTCTCTCTCTCTCTCTCTCTCTCTCTCTCTATATATATATATATATATATATATATATATATATTCAACTATGTAGTAACTAAGTTATTTACATGCATAAATTGAATTTTACGTTCAGATCTAGCGCCGGAGCAAAAACCATTAGACTAGTTCCCGAGAATGAAAATATCATTAAATGCTGCTAAAGGTTTAGAGTATTTGCACGATCAGGCCAGTCCACCGGTGATATACAGGGACCTCAAATCATCCAATATATTGTTGGATGGGGATTACAATGCCAAACTCTCAGATTTCGGGCTTGCTAAGCTGGGACCTGCAGGAGACATGACGCATGTATCTTCCAGAGTTATGGGAACCTACGGTTACTGTGCACCTGAATATCAACGAACTGGCCAATTGACTGTCAAATCTGATGTCTACAGTTTTGGAGTTGTTTTGCTTGAGCTGATTACAGGAAGAAGAGCAGTTGATACCACCAGACCAAGCCTCAAGCAAAATCTAGTTAACTGGGTAAGTAGTCATCCTTTTCGTTACAATGTAAATATGGTACGAATAGAAGAATCATAACCATATTAGCCTAGTAATGTCTTCAGATTCTAACCGATTGCAATTATATTAAAACTATAGCTGATAAAAGATAGAAGATGGGATCTTTTTTTTTTGCTTATTTTTCTTACGATGTTCAATCCATTCAATTTCTATAAAAGAATTATTAATCCGTTAACATGTTAAAGAACTCTTCATTAATGATTGTGAATGACCAATTTTTCTTTCTCTTATTTTGGTACATTAAGTAAAAAAAATGGTAAATAGAACTGTATAATTTAATTTATTCTTAATAGCTATAAGAAGATCATCTTAGTACGATTGTTTTATCCATGAATGCTCTTATTACATTCATAGTCTTTGAAGAATGGAAACGGCATCAAGAATTTAAACATGCATATGTCACTAGTCCAATTTTTTATAGGAGGCACTTGTTATAGCAATTGTTAATTCCCTATTGTAAATCAATAGCAACGATTTTAATTACATGTTGTACTGTTAAGTATTTTTTGTTGTTGTGTTTTTTTTAAGGGGAACAATATTGTCAATTTTGATGGAGATTAATATATATTGGCTGAACTAAACAGGCACAACCAGTATTCAAGGATCCAAATAGGTACCCAGATCTTGCAGATCCACTTCTAGAAGGAGAATTCCCAGTGAGAGCCCTAAATCAAGCAGTAGCAGTAGCAGCCATGTGTCTACAAGAGGAAGCAGCAGTGCGACCATTGATGAGCGATGTAGTGAGTGCTCTAAGTTTCCTAGGAGAAAATATCCCTAGAGTAGGTAGTAGTACTACTACAGCACATTCTAGCTCTTTGCCTTCTCCACTCTCTGAACCAAACGTCGCTGGATTTGGAGATCACGATGATGAAAATAGCGCCCGCGAACGCCAGCCAGCAGTGGCCGAAGCCATTGAATGGGATTCCAATTCAAGGCATGCCCAGAATGCAAGTGCCTCTTTTTTGCAGCTATAATTATATTAATTTCTTACCATCTTAATTATTTTGTGTTATTATTTTATATATTGACATTCTTTAATTCTTTCGAGTAATGCCACAAATATTTTTTTAATAATTTTGTCACACACTTATTCTATAATTAGTCCATATCATCAAAATTTTATTTTATAAAATCTGATCCTTTATTTAATAAATTAAAAGTAAACCAACATATAAAATGAGTGTTTAGAAAAAATGTCTTTCTCTATTTTTTAAATAACATGGTCTCTTAAGACATTTAGGCACAAACCCTGTAAATTGGAGTTCAATTTTCTCTTCCAATAGTCGTACAAGAAAAATCTCCTCCTTTAAACACTCTATTAAATATATGCTCTATAATTTATTAACATCATTAAAATATTATCAAGAATAAGTGTTTAATAAATTGTAAAAAAAAAAGGGTGTTGTATGATCTCATTAATTGACGAAAGAGATGGAAATTAACATGGACAAGGTGGACCTTTAACGTAATTAATTAATTGTTTATTCTTGTCCAGTCAAATTAATTTAAGGCTCTTTCTCTTGGTAACTCTACACAGTCTCTCCTCACTATTCCACGCTCCAAGTAATTGGGTACATATTGCTAAAAGTCAGATTTTACATACGTTCAATATAAAGGAACCAAATCCACTTTTTTAATTTTTTATGAACCAGAAAAGAAAAGACGAAATTTTACCAATGGCTGTGGTTTAAAAATCAAACTAAAAATCGCAGTTTGGTTGACTTTTTAACTTTCTGCGGACTGCTCAACAAACAAAATAAAATTTAATTTGATGCTTCATAATTTTAAATTTTTTTATTTTAATAATTAAAGTCTTTTAGGTGTAAATAAAATTGCTTTTATTTATAATTTTTATTTTGAAGTTTGAAGAATTGCTTATAATTTATTATATATATATTATTTTATTTTATTAAATAAATGTTGTTTTATTATATTTTTGCATTTGAATTTGATGGCTTATTAATTTTTTTTTATTTAAGAATAGAAAATCTAAGCTAACCATTAAAATCAAATTGATTAATTGATTAATCATTTTTAACCATTAGGTTTATAGATGAAAGTTTTTAAAAATTAATCTTTATGAATTATTAAGTAAAATAGGAGGATGAACCGATTAAGCTGTTCATAATCTCAATAATTTTAATTAGAAAAAGAAATCCAATGTCGATACTGTATTTAGACCGTCATGGATGGGCTGATCTGGACGGTTGTAGTTATACCCATCCAGTAGGATCACCTAAAAGACCCGGCCCATGATGAAAAGAAACCACCTCGATGGACCAACGTCTTTCAGTTTCAGATCTATACATATACTGATCAGTCGATGATGGCGTCTCGTCGCACGGAGCTCTGCTTACTTTCTCTTTCCTCTTTCTTCGCAAACCACCATCATCACCAAATTACCACTAGATTTTCCGGCAGGCGCCTGATCCCTATCTCAATTTTGTTTTTATTACACTGCATGTTGTCCGTGCAGATATATTTATATATCTGAATTTCCAACTCGCTGCATTTCTAAAGGTTGCAATTTGATCACTCAATTTCAAATTCATGTCTAAAGATTGCCTCTTTTTCCATTGCATTCTTGCTATCTTCGAGGGAAAGAAAATCATTTTTGTTCTGTTTTGATTTGTCATTCAGGGTCATACTTGGGTGTAAACTAATTGTGCAGAGATTTTCTAATTGAAGGGATTTGTCCGATTGGGTGTATACCAAATTTGGAGTGATATGAATATTTGAGCTCTCTGGGTTCCATATTGGGTCCTGAAATAATGCAAAGTAAAGTCTGGAGATGGATAGTAGGTTTGATATACATAGTTGCTGTTGCAACTATCTGGATAGCTGCTAGTTTTGTGGTTCAATCTGTTGTAGATGCTGGTGTCTCTCCATTTCTCATTACATACATTTGCAATTCATTGTTTGTTATCTATATTCCATTAGTTGAAGTTGGACGCTATTTAGAGGATTCTTATGAAAGTTTATTTTTTTGGAGAAAGAAAATTAGTAGCCCCTTGCAAGGATTGGGAGAGTCAGAGCAGGCCATTCTTCTAGGAGAGCGTCAATTAGGTGAAACATCCGATGGATATAATCCATCTCTTCTCGTAGAAGATGAGAGAAGCAATTCTGATGGAGTTGGTATTCGTTCACCAGTAGAACCTATTTCATCTGCACTTGAAAGGATCTTACATGTAGAAGAGGCTAGTAAAGGAGTAGATGAGAAAGGGCGATGGACACGTGCTAGAGTGGCAAAGGTGAGCCTGTTGATATGCCCATTTTGGTTTTTTGCTCAGCTGACATTTAATCTATCGTTGAAGTATACTACTGTTACGGTAAGCATCTATCCAATTTGTACCATATGTGTGTCTATTGCTGTGTTGGTGTTGGTGCAATTAATTCATCCTCACGTTCCCCCTATTTTCTACAGTCAAATACCATCTTGAGCACTACATCCAGCCTTTTCACTTTTTTGGTATCTCTGGCATTCTTGGGTGAAAAGTTCACTTGGCTGAAGCTTGTAAGTGTTCTTCTATGCATGGCTGGAACTATAATTGTCAGCTTAGGTGATTCAAAAATCGGTTCAAGTACAGTTGCTTCAAGCCCTCTTCTTGGAGACTTTCTTGCTCTAGTCTCAGCAGGGTTGTATGCCATATATATTACTCTTATTCGCTTGAAATTGCCTGATGATGACGGAAAAAGTGGCCATGTCAGTATGGCACAGTTCTTCGGATTTCTAGGGCTTTTCAACCTTATCATTTTCCTTCCAGTTGCCCTTGTACTGCATTTCACCATGTTGGAGCCTTTTAATATGGTCAATGGCAAGCAGTTTGGTCTAGTTGTTGGTAAAGGTTTGTATTATACTTATCCTTGTGGAGTGTTTGAAAGTTTTGCTGCATTATTTCTACTTCGTGCTATTGTCTATGCCTTGATATCATATGATGATATGTATCATGTTACTAGGAGGACGTCTCTAAGGCCTTGGCACTTCCCTTAATGTTCTTTGGACTGGAAAAATGCATTATTAACGTTGCAGGCTTTTGAAATGCATCATTGGCACTATAGGCTGTTGAAATTCATTATTGACATTATAGGCTGTTTAAATATACTTTTTACTAGTGATGAATTATGAATCATTGATTTTATGTTATATAATCCAGTCATGGCTGGAGCGGAATTTGAATTACTTTTTGGCACCCTTCTTATGATAGAATTGCCATTTTATACAATCCATATATTTATGTTTACACAATTTGATTCCACGAATGTCAATGGAAGCATGTGCATTTTTCAAAAGTGACATTGGTTTGTGCTTGTTATTTGAGGTAAAGTCATTGCGGTTCTTATTGTTTTACCTAGTTTTGTCATACGTAATTTCCGAAGGCTGCTTATGATTCTTGCCTTTCCTTCCTTCGAACAACTGTGTATGTGTGTGTATATATTGTTCCCAATTACGTGAACATAGTTGGGAAATGAGAGGATGCAATATCTATCGGCTAATTCACTCCTAAAGATAGTGTTCAAGAAAAATTATGACCATATCTTCTAGATCAGGACAATATTGTTTGATTGAGGCTATCTTCTTCCTTAAGATGGTGATATCCTTTCATATATTAAAAGTAGTGATGGTAATAAATATAAGTGCAAAGTTGTTGATGGCTTTGTCAGTAGTTTACTGCTACAGCATGATATAGTTTATTTGAAAGTACTGTTATCAGTGCCTTGGTCTGTCTCGTGGTTTCCTTGCAAAGAAATCTTTTTCAAACAACTGACCCCTTTTTTTCCATTCATTTTCTCTGTCCATCCCAAAACAGGTTTGCTAGACAATGTGCTGAGTGACTATTTGTGGGCGAAGGCTGTCCTTTTGACGACCACAACAGTTGCAACAGCTGGTCTTACAATTCAGGTTCCATTGGCAGCTATTGTGGATTCACTGATGGGCCATCCCCCTCGCCCCATGGGCTACCTTGGAGCTTTAGCTGTGATGATTGGATTTGCTGGAATTAACATTCCTTCTGATGCTTTTACTCCATCCATAGAAGCAAATGTTGAACCAGAAAATCAAAATATTAGCTCAACTCATCAAGATCAGTCTTCACTGCCTCCAATAACAGCTGCCATTTCCTAGCATTGTTTTGCTGGTTTTATTGAATCACTAAATGTTAGGTTGAATATATAAGTATTCCTAGCGCCATTTATTTGTGCTATATGAGGGCAGTGGACCATACAGCATCCGCCATTACAGACCACCTCTGATTTTGTTTGGAGCTCTCAGAACTCGAAATCAGTGACTGCCACATACTGAGTTTTCTGGTGAGTCATTGGCTTTAGACGGCGGCAATGTTCAGATTTGGGCTTCTGGGCCGTTTTCTATTAATACAAAGTCCGCTTAATTCATTTAACTTGTCAAAATTAGATGTCCAATGCTCTTTTATAAATGAACAGAGAAAGAAAATGTGATTCTAATTAGCAATAAAGATTACACTTTGGAGTCTCCAAATTATTCCCAAATTAAGTTCAGATTGTCAACTTGATCCCTTTGAATTTATTCTCACCTAATTAACTTGTAATATTATATGATGAATGATTTATTACTGAGGGCATTCAGGTGGAGCTGTAGGATACCTATTCCTATCAGAACAATAATCATAAGTTAGATACTTGTTCTTCACATTCTTATTAGCCCTCTGTTGTGCAAAATTCAATTTCCAATATTTCTGCAAATTCCACCAGAATTTTGGGGAGAAACATGGTTGAATATCGCTAGAGCTCTCTTGAATAGAACACCCACTAATGTCAAATCCTTGAAAATGAGCTTTAAATGGTGCATGGCTCCATTTAGTCTTCGTTTGGCCTTCATCTGCTGCCCAATCATCTCCATCCCATAAGCTTGCCTCTATATGCATTGGACGTGATGGATAGCTTACTCAATATTTGTCTTGTTCTTGAAGACTCTTATGGGACTATCATCCACAAAAAATCTGATCACCAATCAATAATATAGGAAGCGAATTAGTACGTGGCATGCATTTGATGAATAAAATAACAATTTAATGAGAAAGGGATTCTTACACAATCTGATGTTTGTTCCAAAGGACTTCGTAATCATGAAAATCAGCTCTAGGATCAAACCAAAGATCAATTCTTTGCTCTCTATTCCCTACACCGTTTGCGAGCACATTTGTTTGTAAGGTGATTGGCTTACCTTCTCTGTTTCCTAAGAACTCAAAGTCAAGCTCATCATGGTTATCACCCTTTAAAGTTAGCTGCCATTTAAAACCAACCCATAATTAGTATATAAATATACCAAGAAATTATCCACGATAAAGTTAATATAGATTTTGTTCATCACTTCTCATCAAGCTTTACATGATGAAGTAAGATAATAATAATAATAATAATAATAATAATAATAATAATAATAATAATAATAATAATAATACACTCAGATATTGGGCATGCAAGGTCAGGATAAATACTCACATAGAATGCAGTACCGATTCCTGCTGAATCCTTTTCAGGTAGTTTTATATTCAAATGAAAAAATCCTGAACCATAACTAAGCTTCGACTAAAATCCTGCCTCTGCATGCATTACAAATGGAGGGTGCATTAAATAATTTCTCAGATGAAATTAATATAATTAACATGCAGAATTGTTAGAGTAAAAGTGCAGATTGATGTTTTGAATGAAAAGATATAAATTGATTCTCACATGGTAATAAAATAAAAAAATTTATTAGGGGAATAAAATTAAAGGTGCATATAAAATTTTATATATATGCCATATAGTAGGAGAAGAAAAGATTGAGAATAATTAAACAGAGGACTTGTCCAGGGAGAGCTGAATTTCTCTTCCTTGATTGAGAGACAAGACATGATTATAACCCCAAGTAACCTTATAATTTTGGTCAAAACTAATGTTACTTATTCCATTTGCAAGCACACCACCAAGCTGCAGGAGAAATAAAAGAAAATTTGCTACAGAAAAACCCATTAATTAATTCTAGTAAACTGCAATAACGTTTATAGTATGTGAAGTATATATATGATTGGTTGTTAAGATGGCACTTGTTTGAAATGTGAGCTGGGTTCAAAGAGAAGTAGAATGGCCTAAAATATGAGAAGATGATATATTTACTTACGAGAAAGAATCCACTATATATATATTCTTCATATTTTCCAAATCCATACTTGAAGACTAAATATTATTTTTTTTCCTCTTTAAGATGTTTTATTTTTTTTAATCCATACTTGGATACGACTAAATATTTTTCTTGCTTAAGCTGCTAAAGCAAAGAAAAAAAAAAAAGGTAATCTGTGAGATTATAGATTATAAACTTCTCCGCACGCTAGTGACTTCTCCATACTACCCCCATAACAAACTTCATCATTTCTTCTGTGTTTAGAAGGAACTTGAAGCAAAAAAGTTGACTACATATTAAATCACGTTGTTTTATGGATTAACTTGTACATGCATGCTTTGAAAATTCCTATCAAGAATTAATGTGTAAAAAAATATTAAAATCCACCAAAATTTTGCAAGACTTATCATGAAGTGTAGAAAATTAATTACTTGTCACTGCATTGTCTAAACAAAAACAGATTTTGGCGCAGGGATGGATTTTATTAAATATTCAACTTAAATGCATGGATCAAGGTGAAGGATTTCTTGTATATATGAAACAAGGAAAAGGCGTGTATATTAAGAGGGAAAAATAAAATCATAAGAGTTGTATAGTATTTATATGCATTGTTGGTTGCTTTTTTTTTTTAATAAAAAAAAGGCATTTCCTTAAACCAAGAAACAAAATCCGATCAGAAAAATACTTGGACAGTATCATACTCAATAGAGCTGACAATTCATATCTAACACATGTAATCGTATCATATCGTTATTTGTATCGATTTAACTATGTCATTTTATATTGTATAACACGTTTATATATATATATATGCACAAAATAAAATTTATTATTATATTAAAATTTAAGCATTTAATTATCTATGTGATTATTACTAATACAAATTATAGATAATTTATTAATTTTTATTCACATATATTAATATAATTAATTATAATATAATATATTGTAAATTTATTCATATATAAACTTATATATTGTTACAAGATTATAGGCAAATTTTAGGTAGATTTTATGTATTAGCTTAATTAGGAATTATTCTTTGATTTGTTTCCTAGTTAGTCTCTACAAGCTTGTATATATACATGTACTTTTCATTGTAAAAATTATCAATTTCTTCTACTCTATTTTCTATTAGATGGTATCAGAGCTAGGTTCTTGTGAAACCCTAGCTGAAAACTGGTTGAGAGCTTTCTGCCCAAGTAAGCAGCTTTGTCAAATCTAGGTCCCCTTTGTGAGTGATTTGTCAACCTAAGTCACCTGTGTGAGTGATCTGTTTTCATCACCGCTCTTACCTGGAGGAGCACCATTTTCAGTTCGGCGGTGAGTGAAATCTGATTGTCAGAAGTATAGCACGTGGGTGTTATGCACGACCATAAATTTCTACATGTTTCTCATAAGCTGGCACATGAGACCACGTGCCACTGACCCATCTTTACCTGTTTTTTCTCTGGCAGTCGCCTCGATCTTAATGACAACCCGATGGAGTTTGTTTGCTGCTTAAGAAAGTCGTTCTGCCTTGTTCTCTTTACACGGTTGTTATTGGGTCTGTATTTGTGGATTTTTGGTGTTTGTGATTTTTGCTTATTAATGGTCTGTGGTATTTGGGTACTATTGCTTCTAATCTTATTTGAGTGTGGGTTGATTATTTGCTTTTAGTGATGATGACGGTTGAGCAAAAGAATATGATTATGCCTAGTATTATCTATATTCTTTCTAAAATTAAAGAACAAAAATTAAATAGAACCAATTATTTAGATTTGAGTAAGACTGCCCATTTATATTTACAGAGTATCTTTATGGACAACCATTTAACTGAGGACTCTTCTATTGATGAGACTCGAAATGATTGGCTAAAAGTTAATGCTAAATTATTCTTGCAAATTCGTAATTCAATTGAGACTGAGTATATTGGTCATATTTCTCATTGTGAATTTGTGAAAGAATTAATAGAGTATTTGACTTTTTTGTTCTTTGGTAAAAGAAATATTTTCCGTATTTTTTATGTTTGTAAAACATTCTATCACATAGAACAACAAGATCAGTCTCTTCAGACTTACTTCATGAATTTTAAATGCACTTATGAAGAATTAAATGTCTTGTTACTTTTCAGTGTTGATATCAAAGTTCAACATGAACATATGACTATTATAAGTTTCCTGGTTAGTCTTAATCCTCAATTTAATAGTGCTAAGTCACAGATAATGTCTAATCCTGAGATTACCTTTATGAAAGAGGTATTTCTTAAGGTTCTTCGAACATACACTAGTTTTTATGTCTCATCAGTACAATCTAGTGCTTTTGTCAGTCATAATAATGGATCAAATAGTTGCTCTCAGAGTAGTCGCAGAGGTGGAGGTAATAATTGATGTAATATTGGAACTCATGACACAGAGGTAATAATCTGCTACTATTTTCATGAATCAGGTCATACAAAGAGGACCTGCCAAAAATTGTTAAAGAGAAATCATAAGTCTTTTGAATCTCAGTCAGCTCATGTTGCAACTTCAAATGGTGCTCTTCATTAATCTTCAGATCAGACAATTACAATATCTGCAAATGTGTATGCAAAACTTATCCAGTATCAAAAGGCATTAAAGAATTCCTCTTCATGCATCAGTGCTCTTGCCGAGATAGGTAAAACCAATATATATTTTCTCTTTTTTTTTCTCTCAGTGGGTCATTGATTCTGGCGTCACAGATCATATGACAGGTAATTCTAATATCTTGTCCATTTTTAAATCCCACACTTTTCCTTCTTCAGTCACCTTAGTTGATGGTTCAACTTTTTGTCATTGGTTCTGACACTGTCAATCTCACATCAATATTGTCTTTGTCATCTGTATTGAGTTTACCAAATTTTTCTTCCAATTTGGTATTCGTTAGTAAACTCATTCGTGCTCTTAATTGTTGTATCTCATTTTTTCTTGATCATTGTTTGTTTTAAGATCTTATGATGAATTCTGATGAATATGATTATTAGTAAATGACAAGAATCGGGAAGTTTATACATTTTGGATACTCAGATACCCAAGACCGTTACATGTTTCAATACTTTATCTCATTTTGAAGCTCATTGTAGTTGGGACATTCATCATTACCTTTGATTAAAAAGTTATGTTCTTAGTTTCATAATGTGTTATCTTTAGATTGTAAGTCTTGTCAGTTTGCAACACATCATCGTTTATCATATGTTTCTCGGATCAATAAAAGAGCTAGTCATATTTTTGAGTTAGTACATTCAGATGTTTTGGGATCATGTCCTATTGTGTCTAAGACTAGTTTCAGATATTTTGTTACCTTTGTAGATGATTTCTCTTGTATGACTTAGTTTTATTTAATAAAATCTCATTTTAAATTGTTTTCACATTTTCAATCCTTTTATGCTGAAATAAAAATACAGTTTGATAAATATGTACAAACATTGAAAAATGATAATGTCAAATAATAATTTTTCGAGTCTTTTCAGACCTATATGACTCAGAATGGAATTCTTCAGCAATCATCTTGTATTGATACTTCATCTTAAAATGGAGTAGCTGAAAGAAAAAATAGACATAATCTTGAAACTAGTAGGGCTTTTTTATTTCAAATACATGTTCCTAAACAGTTTTGGGCTGATGTTGTTTCTACAACTTGTTTTTTGATTAATTTAGTTAATGAAATCTCTTTCTAAATTGTTTTCACATTTTCAATCTTTGTGTGCTAAAATAAGAACACAGTTTGATAAATTTGTACAAACATTGAGAAGTGATAATGTCAAGTAATAATTTTTTGAGTCTTTTCAGACCTATATAGACTCGGAATTGAATTTTTCAGTAATCATCTTGTGTTGATACTCTATCTCATGGAGTACCTGAAAGAAAGAATAGACATTTTATTGAAACTACCAAGACTCTTTTATTTTAAACACATATTCCTAAACAGTTTTGGGCTGATGCTATTTTTACAACTTGTTTTTTGATTAATAGAATGTCTTCTACAATTCTAAATGATCAATTTTCTTATAAAATTATGTTCCCTAATAAGTCTGTGTTTCTTGTTGAATTTTGTATATTTGGATGTTCTTGTTTTGTTCGCGATGTTCATCCGCATATTTTTAAATTGGATCTTAAATCATTAAAATGTGTCTTTCTAGTATACTCTCGCTTTCAAAAATGGTATAGGTATTTTTCTCATTTTCTGAATATGTATCTTGTGTCGGTTGATGTTACCTTCCATGAATATTTTCTTTTATTTGCTGCACCATCAACGCCTATGTGTCCATAAGAGAATGATGATTTATTAATGTATCATGTCATCAGTTGAGATTCTAATATTGTTCCAGCATCATCACCACCGTTTCACCCAAAACCACCAATTACTCAAGTTTATTCTCAAAGATTTAATCCTCCTATGACAACTCCAACACCGATAGCCTCTTTGTCATCAGATCCAGTTCCCAGTGACATTGATTTATCCATTGCTCTTTGAAAAGGTAAATGTCAATGTACTTATCTCATTTCTTCTTATGTTACCTATGATCGTTTTTCCTCTGCTTCCTGTTCGTTTGTTGCTTTTCTTGATTATATCGGGATTCCAAAATCTATTCACCAAGCATTATCTCATCATGGGTGGCACGATGCGATGTTTGAGGAACTAAATGCCTTGAATGAGAATGAGACTTGGGATTTGATTGACTTAACTGTTGGCAAGAAAGCAATTGGATGTAAGTGGGTGTTTGTAGTCAAATTTAATTCTTATAGATCAATGGCTCGCCTCAAGGCTCGTTTGGTAGCCAAGGATTATGCATAGACATACGGGGTGGATTATTTTCATACTTTCTCTCATGTATCCAAATTGATTTCAGTTCAATTATTTATTTTTCTAGTAGCTACACATGATTGACCATTTTACCAGCTTGATGTTAAAAATGACTTAGAAAAATCATTAAAAATAGCAGCAAAAATAGAAGGAGAGAACTCTTTAATCCAAACGGTTACAAAAACAACAATTCTTCGCTAAGGTGTGAGCTGCTGCATTGCAGCTAAAAGAAAAATGGCGCCATACATAGTTATGCAGCCCTCCACTCAATATGTTGCAGTCATCCAATACTATACCCAAATCTGTTCTAAGTTTTGTACCTTTTGCCAACTTGTCACTTATAAATTTGAAATCTGATTTGGCAATAATATTTCAAAAAGACAATTTACCAACCAATCTTATCCCAAAGGAAATAGTCATAGCTTCATATATATAGGGGTTAAAAGACTCAATAATTTGTTTCGTTGCACAAGCCACAACAATACATGTAGTGTCTTTGAAGATCACTCCAACACCAACATGATCATCGCCTAGAATTCCAACATCTATGTTCATCTTGATATAATCAATTGGCGAAGGAGATCGAACGGCTAAATTGGTAACCACTTGAACGCCAAAAGAGAGAACTTCAGCATGACAAGAAGCATAATTTGAGACCATGAAGGATGTTGTATGAACAACTTGTTCCACATTGAACTCAATTTTATCATGAAAACACTTGTTTCTCATGTACCAAATATTATAAACAACAAAACAAAGTTTGTTAACATTTTTCATTGGCTCTAATTCCATCATCGAATTAAACCAGCTTTTGAAATTCCCATATCTTCTAGCATAAACCCGAGACATAACACTATAATCCCATACTTGTCTAGCTTTGACAGTCCCAAAAAACGTGAAATCCAAGTTCAGATGCATCACAGAAGTTGCAGGTCTAAGAAGCTGACACTATAAGTCTATGTAGCACTTCCTTGAGTGGCAAGGAGCTTAGGCAACTCACCGATAAAAAAAATATTGTTGATTCACCTAATGGGGAAATTAGTGTTGATCGAATGCTTTTGTTTCAACATGTTTCTGCATTCTTGTAAGTAGAACAGAAGAGAACACCAAAAATTCCAGAGGAGAATATATATAAGAAACCGGGGAATGCAAATGCATAGTTATGCATCCATAAATTTAGCAGTACAAGGCAATATGCCTTTCAAGTTCAGCGGTACAGGGGAATGTGCCATTCAATCCTCCATGAGGCAACGGCATAAAAAGGGAAATCTAGAGAATCCCATTCACATAGATCGAGTATAAGCGTACACTAACTGCTGATTCATAATGTCTGACTACGAAATTTATCATATTGAGATCTTCAAAATCGAATTTGAAGAATGACAACAAGAATTACAGTCTAAAATCACTTTGGTGATATTCTAATTCTGTTGCACTACAACATTGAAATTCCCATATCTTTGCATCACTCTCCTGGTAGCAAGAGCTGCAGCCTCACTGGCACGCAGCGTACCAGTAGCCATGATTGCAGCAAATTCACGGCTGATCTCCTCCTGCACCTTGCCCCGGGCATCCCCAAGAGGGTCTCCAGCAGCCCCATTGACTGAAACTGATTCTGAAGGTTTGACTTCTGGAGGAATAGACTTTTTGGATGCTGTTGAGTCCCAACATTTGATCTCTTCAGATTGCACTTCATCATTGGCTGTTTTGACTGCTGTGTCCATGGATGGGCTAGGACCATTACCTGATGATTCATTAACAGCAGTTTTTGCTGCAGGGGGTGAAGGCTGTGTCATAGGTGTGGGCCTGAACTGAGGAACTTGTGGTACAGCTCCAGCTCGCAGCGTAGTTTCCAGATTCTGGATCATGGGCACTAAACAATGCAGAAACTGCTATCAGGTAATCAGCCAACAAAACAATAATGATGTAGTTAACCATAAATCACTAGAATCAACTGGAGCAATGGACAATTGATAAGAACTATAATGACATGTCCAGAATTTGATTATTTAACTTCCATATGTACCACTAAATCAGAGAAAACAGTTCAATTATGATATTTATAACAAAACAGAGAATGAACCTAATTCTCTAAAACCAAAATAGTTTTGTGAAGCATATCTCAGAACCAAGGCTGTTCATTAAGAATCATGAAAATCATAGAAAGACAAGAAAAAATAAGAGACATTAACATATGAGTCATGAAAATCACAGAAAAACTAGAAAAAATAAGAGGCATCCAAACTTATGAATATTTCCATGATAAATTATACCATACCGAATTGGAATTTGAAAGTTGAAACTACCATACTGGACCGTTTAAGGCTATATAACCGAATTATACCGAACTGATATATTATGGTTCGGTTTATTCGGTTCTAAAGGAACATTCCATGCTATAATATCAATCGATCACAACCATAATCACCGTCTTTGGCTTTAACGATGGCAATTAAAGCTGTAGGAAATATAACTTTAACTTCATTGTAGATGCAACCTTCATCAGTGTATCAATCATAATTTAAAAAAAAATTTAATTGAACCTTTCTCTTTGAGACATAATCTCAAACAGTTGGTGGGTATCCTTTATAAGAAAGAGCAAAATAAATGCATGTTCGCGAAAAGCAAACGATTGACAACAATCACCCAAAAAAAAAACCATTAAAACATAGAATCCATGAATGTTAAAGCAAAATCCATCTTAGTGATCTCACATTTCTAGCCCTAAGACATGAATTAGAATCCAAATAAGAAGACAAAATAAAGAGAATCAATAGTTAACTTGCTGGAATTAGAGAGATGGAGGTCGCAGACTCGCCAGTGGTAGGCTTTGACAAATATGGAGGTCTGTGGTGGTGGGAGACATGGAGAAATATGGATTAGAGGCGCCACTGAAAGTGAAGGCTGAAGCAAACACGTTTACAATTTGGGTCTTCTTTACAATTTTAGAGGAAATACATAAAACATATATAAAATGAAATAAAAATAGTATATATATAAAACATATATATATATATATATATATATATATATATATATATATATATATATATATATATATGATGGGAGTTCGGTAGATTTGATATTTCGGTTTTCTGATATTCCCAACCGAACCGAAATAGATAACCAAACCAATTAAACCAAATACCAATATAATCAAACTGTTTAGATCGAATTCGATTTAGTTCGGTTTTGCACGCTCTAATGATAATAATATAAAAGCAAAATACTCAAGAATAAATATAGATGGTGACTTACTTATAAGAGCACCCATTGGACTGCTCATAACTTCATTAGGGAGCTGAAGAATATATTCTGGAATGGTTGCACCCACCAAAAATTGAGCAACCTCATTGCTGAAGTTGTTACAGTTGTGAGTGAGCAAACTGTAGGTCTCAGCTGTGTAACGGGGGCTAATTTCCTGTAAATACATTTCAAATAGATTCTGTGGCACATGTGTGATGCCCAAATCTACCACTTTAACAGGGGTTCCATATGGAGTTCTTCCGGCAGTGTCATGCTGTATACCTCCCCCAAAATAGTATTCGTTACCATATACTACCACTCCTGTGTGCCTATCACGCACAAAAACACAAATTAAACAGTAAAACAAGAAAAAAGAATTACAGTTGCTCACAAAATATAGAATTTAATGTCACACCAAAGAACCACGTTGACAACTTGAGCAAGTAATAATCTAACTCGAGCAGAAACATAGAAATCTACACCCTTAATCTACGAAATTGATTTTTAATCCTATCTACGAATTATCAAACAATGACCAAGGAGTTCATCTTCATATAGCAGGAACCTAGAACAAAACGAGGCTCAAAATACTCCATTCTTAATCAACTAAATCCCAAAGATGTCACTTTAATTTGATACAATAACCACAATGAATAGCAGCACAATCTCGTCAACTATATGCAAACTCTTCCCACATCAATAATAAGTGCCCATCCATCTAAGAATGGGAATGAAAAGGAATAAACACGTTGACGTTCACGACTGACAATACTGCATAATTTTGTATCAGGCCAACCAACTCCCACATGAGCACAATCGTCAATCCCCCCAAAAAAAAAATTGCACCAGCAATCAACACGTATAATAACATATTAAAATCACTTGTGAAACTACGATAGGTGTAAACCAGCACTTTCAATATTGGAATAAGTTTTCCAATTCAGACTACGGCACGCAATGGGTACAGAAATTCTGATTGCCAATAACAAGACGGAATCTAGCCAAATTAAAGGGATTCAAAATACAAATATTAAATAACCAGAAATAGCAATTTATTTTCCTTCCTGTACTAAAACTTACCAAATGCCCTCAATAGCTTTCCCCAAAAATGTAGTTGAGAGCTGCCGTGCCAATCCTTGACTGAGATCATACACATTCAAAATAACCTTGTGACCCTCCTGCCACCGATTTAAACTCGTGAGCAGATAATCAAAGTATTACTTCAACAGCACTGCCACACGCATGATTACCAATATCACAGCATGTGGACATTATAACTTTTCCGAGGAAGAAACAAAATTCCGTACCTCAGCCATCTCTTGGTTAGGAATGAAATTTAGCAACTGCGAGTCCTTAGCTCCAGAAATATCTATCAACGAAAAGGAATGGCCTCTCCAAATCAAGATCAAGCAGATTAAAATGTCACCTTCACATCACAAATTCACAATAAGCAAACGCAAGTAACATGGCTAAGCATAACATGGGAGGAAAAGATAAAAAAAAATATAAACTAAACCATTTACGCAGAAATTGGCACGAGAAGGGGAAAAAAAACAAATCATCACTGCAAACAATACAAAACAACATAGTATAATTAACTTTTCCGCTAAGGCAATTAACGAATAAATGCCCAAATTCTGGGATTTCCGAAGAAAACTCAAGCAAAAAAATCAGGACTTAGAAAATTCAATTTACGATAAACACATTGCAATAGAAAAACAAACAAAAGCATTCCAAATTTTACAGATCCAAAACATATTTCATTCAAGTGCAAAAGAAACACGCTTCTCAACCTCAAAATGTGTTAAAATCTCAGCGTTCAAAGAAAAAGCCTGACTTTCAACAACGACCGCAGAATCTCCAGTCGCTAAATTGCACAAATTTTTTTTTTTTGTTCTCTTGCACAAATTAAACATAACTTTAACATTCAATTAAGAAACTTAAATGACTCAAAATGCAAATATTACAAAGATTATCGTCCATTGAGATGAACAAATAAATAAATAAAAAATGAATAAGAAGCAGAGAACGCACCTTGAAAAAGAAGAAAACGCCAAAACGGTATCGGAGTTATGCTCAAGCAACTTTCCCTTTCTCTGTTTCTTTTATAGTTGTGAAATTAGAGGATTGGGCCCCAGCCTTCTCCACAACAATTTGGGAGGCGCGACCAGAGGTCGGTTTCTTTCTATGACCTTCTAGAACTCCCCCTGCAATTGATTTTTGACACGTGTCCTTCGGAACCAGTCCAATTTACATGCGGGTGTGATTGGCGTTCAAATATTTTACAAGAAAAAGATTACAAAAAAAAAATATTATTTTTAACTTTTTAATCTGTGTAATAAAATATTCGGTAAAAATTTACTAATAATTTCCTTTGTTTTAAAAATAAATCAGTTAGACAGAGAGATCGGATTCGGACCAATTAAAATATAAATAATTTTTTATCTAAAAAATACGTTTAAAAGAAGTTGGGAAATGAAAACTGGCGAAAAATAACCCAGATTCAAGGCAAAATGTGTTCAATTAAGGGCAATTTCTATCTCAAAGGGTACCTATTTTTGGGAAAACAGGGATGAGATATGGGCTGTGACTACTTGTGAGCATGCAGCGATGTCAGCAGACAGGGTATTGCTATTTTAGAAATTTTACCCCTATTATGTTATCATTTTAATCTTATATTCGTTTACAATTTATGAATGCATATGATAGCTTGCGGTTTTTATGTATTTGTTTTTTTGGTTATACCATAAGTATTTTCAATAAATCAATTATAATTATATTCATACTTAATAAAATATCAATAGCGGCAAAATACTATATCATAAATTTTAAAATATCTGTATAGTTAAAATTCGAATTCGAAATATTTGATTAAACTGTAAGAGAGTCTATATCATTTTATTCACACCCTTATGAGTATTTATTTGTTTTTTTTTAATTTTCATTTTGAATGACATTTTTATATATTGTGATTTATTATATATATGTGAAAAATAAAATATCTTATAAAGCTATGATTTAGTTTTATATGTTTTAATTTGAAATTTTTTTAATGGTTAAAATTAAAAATTAAAAATCTAAATGAAATTAGTAATTAATCAATTAATAATTGATCGATTTTAATCGGATGATATATGATTAATTTGTATAAAAAAACCGAACTGAATGTATTGCACTTTAAATTTAATTCATGGACTGATTATTTATTCTATTAAAAAATCATAAATTGGCTCAAAAAATAATAATTAAAAAGATGGATTGAACAATTTTAATAGTCAAGACTTAAGAGAACTAATTGAAATAAATTAATAGTTACTAAAGTCAATTAAAAAATTTTAATTGAGAAATTTAGGAATCAAAACGTATTTTTGACAAATAAAAACTCAATAAATTTGTAGAATACAACAATGAAAATACGTTTCCAAAAAAAAACAAATAAAATAAATTGGCGCATTCATAATTCCTCGAGTTCACATTCAAGCCAGACTTATATTAAATGATGCAGGAGGCAAGGGTTAATTTCACATACAATTATTAAAGTTTCGTTAACTTAGCTGTAAGATAAATATATAATTTTTAGTTATACTATAATAACTAAAAAAGATTTCTCCACTAAAATTATTTTCGGTAAATGAACCGAAAAGCTGAGATGAATGTTAACGTGGCACTGAATTTTGCCACATCAAATGATATATGACATACTTTTAATTTGATTGTGACATCAACTATTTACGTGAATAAAATAATTTTATAAATTTATACTTTAATTTATATAAAAAAATTTATTTTTCAGTTTTTCTTTATTATACTCGAAATATTTAGGTAGATATGACAATTTTTAATATCATACAATTAAACAATATAAAATAACATAAATTTAAATATATATGAATTTAAATTAAATGAATATGTATTATAATTGTATAAACATGAAAAATTTTGAATCGTAAAATGATTTTTACCATTACACTTATTTAGAGAAGACACAAATAAATTATAAGAAATTTTTTATTAAAAAAGAGAAATTAAAAAAATATCTCAAAAATTTGAATACATGAAAAAATTAAATTTTTAAACTAAAATTTAATTAAAATACAATGTTGCACTAGCTATATAGACATTGGATGCGACAATATGAAATTAGTGTTTGTGTCACATATCTGATGTGATAAGATATTAGCACGTCACCAACTATATCACATTTTCTGTTACTGACTAGTAAAGATTATCAACGAAAAATAATATATTTATTTTCATGAAATTTAACGAAAGTTGAGTAATAGTTGGTAAAATTTAAGCTGAGAGCCAATTTTCTCACATGGCTTTTGCGTCCTATGTGAATTCAGCCCCACGCCTTGGTATATAGAGATAAAGTTCTTTACAAGGTAATTCCGTTGACAATAACAATAGACTATAAAAATAATCTAATTTGACATATTTTGATAAAATAGTTTATTTAGAAAAAAATTAAATTATAATCTCTAAAATAAAATAAAATTAGTACAATTAGTTTTAAAAATTATTTTACCTTTATTTTTTATTATTTTATAATAATAAAATATTTATTAATTTATATATAATATAATTATAAAATTATATATAATATAATTGTTAAATTATAAAATTATATATCATATAATTATAAAATTATTTAATATGTATATAATAATAATAATAATAATAATAATAATAATAATAATAAAATATTATATGATAAAGATAAATATTTAATATAATATTTATATTATTTAATCATTTATATTTACAGCTAGATTATAAGTTACCCAAAAAAAACCATAAATGAGCTCTCCCCGAATGTCACTGCATGCTACCGATTCTGTTCTGCTTTTTATCTCCCACTGTTAAAGCTCGAACTCTTCTTCACTTACACTCTAAACAGAATCTTCATTTGCACAATTTTCGCAAGTGGAAGCAATCTAAGAATCTTTACTCTTTGAGGCCGATACAAGGTGTATGGAATTCATAGTTTCGGAGTAAATAATAATAATATAATAATAATAATTACTATTGTTATTTTTTTATTTTGGGTGCTGTGTCCTGACTTTTTGTTTTTTTGGCTTATTATTCGTCGTGTTCTTTGGTTGATTTTTCTTTGAATTTAGGGTGCGTAATGCGGAGATTTTGCTATATTACATTATAGGTGTTGATCCATTGCTAAATTGTAGTTTTGAGCTCAGTCAGGTATAGTAAAAGGCTTAACTAATTTGCTCGTTTAGGAAATTATGGCAAGATTATGCGTTAAGTTTGATTAATACTGAACTAATTTGCTTGTATTTAATATTTCTCTAAAAATTTGCTGTTATTTTATTTAGAAATTTAAATTTTTCGTAGCAGAGCTTATTTGTTTAAGTAGTTTGCTTAATTAATTGATTTTTTTTTAGTTGAATTTCAAATATTCTCTTCGTGAGATATAAAGTAGTGTTTCTCCTTCCCGCAGATAAGAGTAGTGATCGCTGGTAGTTCTTTAATTTATTTTAAGAAAGAAAGATGGGGCAGAATAATTGGGAAGCTAATAAGATGTATGAAACTAAGAATTTAATTAATAAATTCTTTTTTTTTTATCGTCCAAGTGTTAACTCATTCTTTCTCATTTTTTTCTGTTAGGAGCCTTTTAGCATTATTGTCATTATAGTGACATTTATACATTTCTATATTCAGGCTTGATGTGTATATTCATGACTATATATTGAAAAGGAAATTGCATGATACTGCCAAAGCTTTCATTGCTGAAGGAAAGGTCGCCACAGATCCAGTAGGTAATGTTATTAGCTACTCGACAATTTTCTTTATGCATGAATTAGGTGGTTAGTTTGCCTGCTGGAAGGTATGTTATTGTCACGACCCTAGAGTTCAACTAGCAATCGTGTGACACTTAGCACGGTCCGTTTCACTAAGCCTGCCTTTCAAACCGATAAAAGCACTCCAAGCAGAATAGAACGGAACTTAGAGATCGAGAAAATTCAATAGCAAAACAAGAACACAAGAGTTTGTGAAGAATGCTTTGTATTGCTTGAAATGATTGAATGATTACAAATGAATTTACATAAGGTATATATAGGCCTCCACCTCCTCAATGGATGACCGAGATCAATTCTCACCTAACAGATGGATGGTTAGGATTAACTCCCACCTACCAAATGAATGGCTAGGATTGATTCCCACCTACCAAATGGAGGGCTAGGATTAATTCCTACCTACCGAAATGGACGGTCACGATCTATTTTAATCTAACGGTTTACAATGGCTTTTTAGAATATTACATATGTGTGCAAAAATATAAATGTGCGGGAAATCCCGTATGAACCTTTGCGGGGCGTGACATTCTTCCCCACTCAAGTTCGCGATGCCCTCATCGCGCCTTCAAGCTTGAACCTTTCTATGTCATCTTTGAACTGCCACAAAGTGTCTTCAGGTTCCCAGCTTGCCTCTATGTCCGGGGTATTCTTCCATTTAACCAAGTATTCCCGATAACTTGGTACACCTCTTCGCCGAATTAGGCGGTCTGCCAGAATAAAATCCACTCATCTATCAAAGGAGGTTACTACCGCAGTGGGTGCCCTTTTCGACTCTCCTCGACTTGCATCTTCTTCGTCTCCATGATAAGGTTTCAACATACTTACATGAAAGACTGGATAGATTTTAAGCTTGGGAGGAAGTTGTAACTTGTAAGACACCTTACCAACCTGTTTAAGGACAGGAAATGACCCTTCGTATTTCTGTACCAACCCCTTATGAACCTTCCGCAAGGACTTGAACTATTGCGGTAATAATTTTACAATGACCAAATCTCCTTCCCGAAATTCAACCATCCTGCTTTTCTTGTCAGCCCACTTCTTCATCTTTTTGGATGCTTTGTTCAAATAGGCTCGGGCTAACTCAGTTTGCTCATGCCATGCCTTAGCAAATTTGAAAGCTGCAGGACTCCTTCCTTCATAGCTTGTGGCCAAAGCATGAGGAGTCATAGGTTGTTGTCCCGTAATGATCTCGAAGGGACTCTTGCCAGTGGATTCACTTTGCTGCAAGTTGTAAGAGAATTGGGCTACATCCAACAACTTAGCCCAATCATGTTGGTTGGCACTAACAAAGTGCCTCAGATATAGCTCCAGTAGTGCATTGGCACGTTTCGTCTGCCCATCGCTTTGCGGATGAAAACTTGTGGAAAAGTTCAAGTCTGATCCCAACAGCTTGAACAACTCTGTCCAGAACTCCCCACTAAATCGTGGGTCTCAATCACTCACGATATTTGATGGAATTCCCCAATGCTTCACAACATGTTTGAGGAACAACCGTGCAGTCTCATCTGCAGTGCAATCCGCCGAGGCAGGTATGAAGGTTGCATATTTGCTAAAGCGATCAATGACCACTATTATACTGCCAAAGCCTTCTGATTTTGGCAAGCAAGTGATGAAGTCCATTGAGACACTCTCCCATGGTCTCTCCGGAATAGGCAACGGTTCTAGCAAGCCACCTGCACGCTGCTCTGTCTTGTCTTGTTGGCAAACAAGACAAGTTCTTACGTAGGCTTCAATATCATCCCGCAGTTGAGGCCAATAGTAAATAGACTTGATCAAGGCAAGGGTACGTTTCATGCCTGGGTGTCCAGCCCATAGTGAATCATGACATTCCTTGATCATCTCTTTTCTCAAGTTCCCCCACTTAGGAACGTAGATGCGATTTTTCTTGGCATAGAGTAGTCTGTCACTCTGCCAAAATCGCCTTGTCTTTCCTTATTTGATGAGGACAAGGAGGTTTTGAGCTATGACATCATGCTCCAACCCTTCTTTGATCTTTTCCAGCAAGGGACTGCTTGGTCTACTCAAAGCTGCTAACTGCGCTTTTTGACTTAGTGCATCAGCCACCACATTACCCTTACCAGGCTTGTATTCAAGCTTGTAATCGAATTCTGCCAAAAAGTCTTGCCACCGAGCTTGTTTGGGACGTAACTTCTTTTGAGTTTGGAAGTAGCTGGTTGCTATATTATCCATAATGATGACGAATTGAGAACCCAACAAGTAGTGTCGCCACACCCTTAGACAATGGATGATAGCAGTCATCTCTTTTTCCTGCACCGTGTAGCGACGTTCGGTGTCATTGAGCTTGCGACTCTCATATGCTATCGGATGCCCTTCTTACATCAACACTCCACCAATGGCAAAGTCTGATGCATCAGTATGCAACTCGTACATCTTACAGGGGTCTGGCAAGTAAAGCATTGGTTCTTCGGTAATGACCCTTTTCAAGTCATCAAACGAGGCTTGACACTTGTTTGTCCACTCCCAAGTATTGTTCTTCTTGAGTAGGTCGGTTAGTGGAGCTGCTCTTGCTGAATATGACTTGATGAATCTCCGGTAGTAGTTCACAAGTCCAAGGAAATACCGTAACTAGGGGACCTTAGTAAGAGGTTCCCATTCTTGGATGGCTTTCACCTTGTTTCCATCCATCATAAGTTTCTCATCTTTTATCCCATGACCCAAGAACATCACCTCATCTTGGGCAAAGGAACATTTCTCCATCTTAACATATAGCTCATTTTCTCTGAGGACCTCGAACACCTTCTTCAAATGCTCAAGATGTTCTTCCAAAGTCCGGCTATATATTACAATATCATCAAGATATACTACCACGAACCGATCGAGGTAGGGATGGAAGAGTTTATTCATGAGAGTGCAAAAGGTAGCAGGTGCATTAGTGAGACCAAAGGGCATAACAAGGAACTCATAAGCATCGTACCTTGTTACACATGTAGTCTTCGGCTCATCCCCTTTTGCTATGCGCACCTGGTAGTATCTCGACCGCAAGTCCAACTTCGAGAAGTATCTAGCATTTTCCAATTGATCAAACAAATCAGCAATGAGTGAGATAGGATACTTGTTCTTTACCATGATCTTGTTTAGAGCGCGGTAGTCAATGCACATTCTGAGTGAACCATCCTTCTTTTTCTGAAAAAGCACCGAGGCACCAAATGGGGCTTTGGATGGTCTAATGAAACCAGCATCCAACAGCTCATTGAGTTGCTTTCGTAGTTCTGTCAACTCCGAGTTTTCCATCCGGTAAGGACTCATTGCTGGTGGTCTTGTGCCAGGCTCTAGCTCAATTTCATGGTCCACCTCCCTCCTTGGGGGTAACTGTTTTGGCAATGCCTCCGGCATCACATCCTGGAACTCGTCCAAGACAACTTGCACCTCCGTCGGCAAACTTAGTTGTGGTGATGCTTCATCATCATCATACTCCTTTATAATGGCCAAGTAACTCTCTTCCTCCCTCTTCAATCCCTTTTTGAATTGAAGTACTGAGAGAGCTTGGGTAGTAGGCTTGGTGGTCCTTTCCGTCGGTACTAGACAAGCCTTTGGTCTATCCATAATGCACATAGAGTTTGAACATGGAACAAGGAAAGCTTTCACCTGGTCCAAGAACTCCATGCCGAATACCACCGAGAAATCATCCATGGGTGCCACAGATAAATCCACTTGGCCAGTCCATGCACCAAGACTGACCTTCACTCCGCGGGCAATTCCTTGGAGAGGTTGTGCCGCTGAGTTAATTGCTTTGAGGGAGCCACCTCCATTGGCAACCTTGAGACCAAGTCTCTTGGCTTCCTCTAGTGAAACAAAGTTATGAGATGCACCTGTGTCGACCAAGGCTTTGGCGACTTTCCCATTGATAGTTGCATCCACAAACATGAGTCCCTTGGGGGATGTCGGGGCACTTTGCAATGCACTAAGCAACCGCAAAGATCCCATCTTCGCACCTTCATCAATCTCACTTCTGTCTTGATCATGAGTGGAGGCAACTAAAGCATTCAATGTCTTTCTTTTGGGACATTCTCGTGCCTAATGCGGTCCATCGCATATGAAGCACGTCACACGGGGCTTTGAGACACCACGTTCTTCCCTTTCCTTCCCCTTGTCTCGTGGCTTGAATGAGGAGCTTTCTCTGTGATTTTTGTAGCTTTGACTCTTAGCATGGCCTCCCCCATTCTTTGCTCCAACAAACTTTCTATCAGCTGGCCTCTGGCCTTCTTTGTTTGAGGAGTAATCAATAAGACTTTCATCAACGACAATGGCCGAAGATAAGTCTTGGACACCACGTCGTTTGAGCTCAAGGTTAGCCCATGGTTAGAGACCATCCATGAACAAGAATAATGCATCTTTGTCAGATGTGTCAGGGACTTCTAGCAGCAAGGTTGTGAACTCCTTCACATATTCCCTTATGCTACCCATCTGCTTTAGTCGTCGAAGCCGGCCCTTCGCCTCTTTTTCAGCATTCACGGGGAAGAATTGACTTTTGAACTCCCTTTTGAAGTCCTCAAAGGTGTCAATTGTGCACACCCCACGTTGCACATCTTCATGCCTTCGTCTCCACCACAACATAGCAGTGTCGGTCAAGTACATGGCAGTAGTTCGGATTTTGCTGGCATGGTTCGTTACGCCAGTAGCCTCAAAGTATTGATCCAGCCCCCATAGGAAGTTCTCAACTTCCCTAGCATTTCGAGCACCATTGAAAGTCTTTGGCTTAGAAACTTCCACTTTCTTAGCCTCAATGATAATGGTTGTATTGGTTCCCGAAGCCATAGCCCGTTTGCATAGTGCTAGATCACCACTCATATCCTCAACTCTAAGTAACACATTAGAAATTTCTCTTTGGAAGAGATCACGTACCTTGACAAGTTCGGATTTCATCCCATCAATCTCTTGCCTTAACCCACCATCTAGCTCGTTAAGGGACATCTTGACCGCTGCATGGATCTCCGCATCCTCGGCCTCCAAGCCGCTGCAACGTTCCTCCAAGTTGTCCACTCGGTCGAACAACTATCCCAAGTTGTCCTGAGCACTCACAACACGTGCTTCCAAGCTAGAAATCATGTCTTTCGACTTGGCTCGAGATTCTTTAGATGGTTTTCGAACTTCTTCACGACCACGTTCCATTGATGGAACTTCCACGTTAGGTGTAGCTGGGGCAGTAGCCTTCATTATGCCAAAGGTAGTAAAGCTTCGAACCTTGGCTCTGATACCAACTGTCACGACCCTAGAGTTCAACTAGCAATCGTGCGACACTTAGCACGGTCCGTTGCACTAAGTCTGCCTTCCAAACCGATAAAAGCATTCCAAGGAGAATAGAACGAAACTTAGAGATCGAGAAGATTTAATAGCAAAACAAGAACACAAGAGTTTGTGAAGAATGCTTTGTATTGCTTGAAATGATAGAATGATTACAAATGAATTTACATAAGGTATATATAGGCCTTCATCTCCTCAATGGATGACCGAGATCAATTTCCACCTAATAGATGGATGGTTAGGATTAACTCCCACCTAACAGATGGATGGTTAGGATTGATTCCCACCTACCAAATGGAGGGTTAGGATTAATTCCTACCTACCGAAATGGACGGCCACGATCCATTTTAATCTAACGGTTTACAATGGCCTTCTAGAATATTACATATGTGTGCAAAAATGTAAATGTGCGGGAAATCCCGTATGAACCTTTGCGGGGCGTGACATTATGTTGCTATAGGAATGTTGGATTAGCGTGCAAATTGCAAATCATATCAGGTCAATTTAGATGATAGACATTGACTTCATGTCGTGGTTCTGGCTCCCCAGATTGAACTTTCTAAAGATTCAAGGGCTGATGAAGCTTTCTGTCGTGGTAATTTGTTTGTGCAGCTATTGAAACACCTGTGGGATTTCTTTTTGAATGGTGGTCTGTATTCTGGGACATTTTTATTGCAAGAACAAATGAGAAACACTCTGAGGCTGCTGCAGCTTATTTTGAGGTGTGTTTAGCTATGATGTCTGTTTTGTTACCTTCAATTAGTGTTTTTTTCTCAACACAGGAATTATGAAATATGCTATCATTTTTTTCCGTTATACAACTTTTATTTTTGTAGAAAATAGGCCCAGCAAATTAAGGCTAGAGAGTAGCAACAGCAGCTGCAAATGCAGCAGTTGCAACTACTGCAACATCGCAATGCTCAGTTGTAATGAAGGGACCCTAATCATCCAGCTCTTGCTGGTTCTATTAATGTATGAAGAACATATAAAACACCCTCATTCAATGGACTCGGAGACATCAACAACTATAATTGATGCTAATAGAGTGGCTCTTTTCAAATCGGCCAGTGGTCATCAGGGGTATGTTCCATTTGGTCTTCCATTTTAATACGCATACTTAACCTCTAGTTTGACTCCATTTGAGTAGGTGCTTAATTCTTCTAGTTTTTCTTGATTCAGCCAGGTGGCACAGGGTAATTCTGGGAACATATCTGGAGTTTTGTAGCAGATCCAAGGAACTCCTTCGGCAACTGTAACTACTTGGACCTGACCCTCTACTTAAATTTTTCGTACTTCCTGCTTTTGTATATAGCTTTGTTCTTTCAGTCATGTCCACCCCACCGATTCTGACCTGTTTTACACATGGAGTTTGTAGGACATCAAAAGTGAACTTGGGCCCAGCTCAAAAAAGTTTACCCATGGACCCCTCATCTATCCATGGACTAGCAATTTTACAATCAAAGTCCGGAATACGGGGTGCAGGTAACGAAGGGAAGAGTGTCTTATATCTCAAGGAATTTGTTCAGCCATGAAAGTAAAATGTTGCAAGCAGAACTGATGCAGCGGGAATCTATCAATTCCGTTCATTTGTGCGCAAATACCGGAGATGATCTTCTAAAACCTGTTGATTCTATGAATACCAGGAATTAGGCATCAAAATTCATTGATTTCACTAAGAAATACTGAAGTTTAGAATAAATTAGTGTTTTTTATTCAATGACATCAAAAACTAAAAAAAAACTTATTCACAATATAAAGTCCCACATTAACCCTAATTATTAAAAATCAAAATAAAGCCAAATAGAATAAAAATAAATAAAAATAACGAATATGCATAATGCAACACGTCATGCTTGTGACACGAAGCTGTGTACACGCATCCTATGTCATGCTAGTGACCGAAGCATGTTCCTTCGCAGATATGACTTTATCACGCCTGTGACACATTAGCGCTCTCCGCAACACAAATAAGCTCTCCCTTGACATCGTCGACCGTGTGATCCTTCAACATGCCCGTGACAACAATCTGATCTGCATCATTCCCCCCTGGGTAGAGAAAAATTCGCCATCGAATTCACAACAACATCATCATCAGATGCTTCACATTAAACACATTAGAAGTGCGAATATCCCCAACAACAAAATCCACCTATCTATGTTTCTGATCTGCATTCCCCTTATAATTGGAATTTGTCGAAGGTAGATTCTCATGCACTGTCTCGTGAACATCCTTGTTGAGGATAGTACAGGTAGACTGAAAAATGTTGCTCCTAAGCCAATTATCATCATTTACAACTTTTGGTGTTAAGCAAAATCGCTTAACTACTAAAGCAGTCTCAACATCTTCTGTGACTAACTCCTCTTCGAATTCTCCCTCATCGTCAAAAATTGGATCATCAGAGATTACTGCATCCTTTTCAATTAAATCATCCTTTTCAACAAACAAAACCCTTTTTCAAGGACACTGCCATGGAATTCTAGAATTTAGTCCTCATTCTAACCTCCCATCACCTTTTGTCTACTTCCATGGCAGGTCTACAATGCCTACGTGGAACCTTGATGCAAGCCAAGACAACGGAGATGATCTTACACACCATGGAGGAGGAGTTGGATTGGTGATGCCACCTGGTCCAATCATAAGTTCAAGCGCAAAAAAACTCAAGACAGCCTTGTAAACGTATATTCAAAGCTTGGTGACAAGAAACATCAAGAAAGAGCCTTGGATCAAGCTTGAAGAGATGTAACAATTTCTTCCACATGATGGAGATGGAAGGGATTTGTATGGAACACTAAAGCCAAGCTCCACTGAGCATCAAAAAGAGTCCACTAAAGGTAATCCACTGTGGTGAATCCTTTTGTGCTTCATGTAGTTGGAATGATTATTATATTTCTAATTGGGCTGTGGCCCCACTCTCAATTGAAGGTTTTACTTTTGGTGAGGTTGGTCGCATATGTGCAAAAAATAGTAAAGTTACTTGCCATCATTTTTCTTCAGATGGAAAGTAGTTAGCAAGTGCTGGACATGACAATAAGGTATATATGCATGATACTGTAGATTCTAAATCCATGTTTCAATACAAAATTTACAATAGACAGGTTATTTCCATTAGGTTAACCATTGTAATGTCTCTGTTTGAAAATAAATTTTGTTTGAAATCCTAAGCTCGCAAAGCCAATGTGGAAGCTCAAATCAAACTCCTGCTGTTACCAAACTTAAAAGATCACTTTTTCATGAACCTGAACATGCCTCGGCACTGTGTGCTCATGTTTCAGCAGATACTCTCCTTCTGGATAGTCCATTACTGCTTTCATGAATCCAATAGCATGCCTATCGGCTTGAACTGTTAAATAAAATTGGGTTCAGTTACTTTGTCAACCGATGAGTAGGAGAAAAAATAGTTAAATAGAAATAAACCTAATGATTATTAAGTTACTTCTTTGCTGTATGCATTAGGTTGTCCTATGGAACATGGATACCTTGTAGTCTGAGACAACCCCTGAAGAGCACAAACTAGTCATAACAGATGTTCGTTTCAGGCCCAATTAATCTCAGTTGGCTACAGCATCAGTTGATAAATCTGTGAGATTATGGGATGCAGCCAATGTGATTATCTTTCCCTACTGTTCTTAGAACCATTTTGCTCCTGAAGCCTTTTGGTATATATAATATTTTGACTGCAGTTGCATCTTGATCCTCGTTTTGCTTGCTGTGCTTTCTGTGTCTGCAATGTGTAGTCCTTAGCATAAGTTGGTCATGCATCCATTCCTAGCGCAATGGTTCACTTTTTTATGTTATTTTTGCAGCCTAGTTATTGCCTGAATGCATATACAGGGCACACGCTCCTCATGTCCCTGGACTTCCACCCTAAGAAGACTGATCTTTTCTGTTTTTGTGATAATGACAATGAAATTCACTATTTTTATGTACTCGTGTTTCTAAGGTGTGTTACTTATTCATTCTAGCATTACTGTTCAGTCTTTCATTTCCCTTAGTACGCTGTGTCTGAATTACTGTTCCATTCCAATCATGTCTTCAGGGAGAAACTGCACAAGTGAGATTTCAACCAAGAATTGGACATCTACTGGCAGCAGCATCAGACAAAGTAGTTTCCATCTTTGATGTTGAAACTGACAGGAAGATACACTCATTCCTGGTATTGCATTTGACATAGTGGGCTGTTGTTGTTGGTCTGGGCAAATCTCAAGCAAAATGGAGGTTTTTACTGAGATAATATAATGTATGAAGAATAGCATTCAGACTGTATTTCATTTATATTTTATCCATAATCCTGATAACATCTTACTTATAGGGGCATTCTGAAATGGTAAACTACATATGCTGGGATGCAAGTGGAGATATTTTGGCATCTGTTATTCAGAACATAGTGAAGATTTGGTCTTTGGCCTCTGGGGAGTGCATTCAGGAGCTTGGTTCCAACGAGAATCAGTTTCATTCTTGTGTTTTTCATCCAAGTTACTCGACTCTTTTGGTGATAGGAGGAATCTCAGTAGGTCTTTTCTGGATTACTCTGTAATCTGGAATGAACAAACTTATCATGAAATTTGTTATTGTGGATGGCATGGCTATATGCATTCCTTCCGTAATTTATTTACAGGATATTGTTGTGAATATAATTTATGATCTTTAATATTAAGTGATATTTTTATGCCGTAATTGCAATGCTACTTATGGCCATGGGAACATCTCATGGAAATGGGGGGTTTGTACACGTCCTGCATGATATATAAAACGAGTTTGGTTTTTATCTAAAATTACTGAAAAAACTGTCATTCTCCATTCCATGTAAGATCAGTTCTTAAGTATATTTTGGCATTGGAATCTTTTGCCCCAGTCTTCTTGCTACTCTAACATTGTAACCACTTCAGCATGAATTTTATGATTCACATTGTATCCAGGGAGCAAAAGCAAATTGACATTGCCACTTAGTAGTATCAAAATAGATGCATGGTAATGAACTTGGATTACCAGATTGGTTATTGCTGCAAAATACTGACCATTCTTAACTGGCTGATATGCTTCTAATTATTTTATTGCTTATATATTTTGTTTTAATTGTGGCTGCAGTCCTTGGAGCTCATGGCAGAGAATAAGAGTATGATAATTCCAGCCCATGATAACATAATCTCGGCCCTGCACAGTCACCCGTCTCTGGAATGGTAGCTTCTGCAAGTCACGATACTTCTGTTAAGCTATGGAAATGAGAGCTATATTGTTGTTGGTTTTGCAGAAATCTGGGAAGCAAACAGTGAAATGGTGATTTGATCGCTTATGCAATATACATACAAATTTATTTTTCCTTTTTTAAGTATTTATCCTGCATAAATATATCAACTGCCCCATGTGTAATTTGTTGTAATTTTCTTTCCTAATTTGTTGTGATTCCATTTGGTTGAAGATTGTTATAATCCAGAGAAGCATAAAGGGCAGTTTGTGTGGCGGAAGATTGAGTAGCAGATTCCTAATTGGCAATACATCACATGTACAGAAATCCAAATCTTATCGTTGTCCTCTCTCTCTCGGGGTAGACTTTAGGTACGGGTACAATACTAGGGAGTAAAAACCATCTTTTTCTTTTCTCATCTGATACAACTCATCCAAAACGTCTTCAAACTCCCATTTGTTAGTATAATCAATGTGACCTTGTAACTGTTTGAGATATATGCACGATGAGAACACTGAAAGGGCAGATAAATTTAAAGAAATATAACATGCGTTGAGCATTTTGTTCTTATCCCGGTCTTTTTTTTCTAAGCGGTTCACAGTCGACAACGGCGCTCATCAAGTTTTTATTACCTTGATCAAAGCAAAACCATTTATTTGCCACCCTTATGTTTGGGAAGAAAGAAAATATATGAAAGAAAGAAAATAAAGATATAAAATAAGAGATATTTTTATTTTATCCTGTTTATAAATAAAAGAAAAAAAAAGGAAAGAAAAAAAAATTTGTTTTTCGCCCTCTTATTTGAATAGAAAGAAAATAATGATATAAAATAAAAAATTATTTTTATTGGAAAAATAAAAAAAATAAAGAAAAAAACTAAAATAAATATTATTTTTTCGTTATTTATTTTTTCTTGATTTTATTATCACTGTTACTAATAAAATTATTTTTTTATTTTTTATTATTAAATAAGATATTTATTATTTTATAAAATGATGAAAAAAATAATAAATATGTAATATTATTTTTTTTATTTTTCCATAAATTATTTAAACTGGAAAAAATAAATTTTATTTTACTTTGTTACTCTTATTATTTCACTTCAATTCAAAATATGAGTAAGAAAAATAAGGAAAGATAATAAAATCTTAAAACAGAAATCGTCGAACATGATGAAAAAAAAGAAAACAAAAGAAAAAAATAAATTTATTTTTCTTTCTTACTTTCATCTCTGGTTGAAAAATTGCCAAACAAGGCTTAAGAAAATTTTTAAACACCCAAATGGAGGAAAACATGAAAAGATAATTAATTATTTTTAGTGTCCTTTGCATTATCCGTATCCGGACTGGACAGAAATTATCTGAATGTATTTTGTTTATTACATATTAATTTGAAAAATGACAGCTGATCGAACGCGAAAAACAGATAATCAGTCACTCACCAGCTTCGTCCAGCAGTTATTCGCATTTGCTTAATAGTAATATCACATCATCGGAACTGTTATTTTTGAATTTACTGATGCAATAATTATTTCTGAGTGAATTTCTTTTCTTTTCTTTTCTTTTCTTTTTTTGTACGGTACAAAGAAATAAAAATAAATCTGAAATACCAAACCCTGCAAAAAGTAAAAGGGCACATTTGGGGGGAAGATAGTGTCGCACCTTCATCGTCCACGTCCGGTCCGGTCTCTCTCTCTAGATCCATTAATTCACGATGGGAAAAGGTGAATCCATCGGCGACGCCGCTGAATCGGAGGAGATTTCTGATTCATTTATCTGTTCCATTTGTCTGTAAGTTCTCTTCCTACCCCGCGGAAAAATACTTCAGCATCTGGCTGTTTTTTTTTTTCGAATTCGGCTGAAATTACGTCATTTTTTTCTTTTCATGCTTTATTGTTAGCTGATTTCTCTATTTCTGGTATTTGTCTATAAATATGTAATTTATGTCCAGAATATATATTTTTTTTCTATTGGGGGAAATTGTTGCCGGTAAGATTCAAACACACTTCTGATTATTTTTCGTCATTATACGGGGAAGAGAATGGAGAGCTGATTGATGGGCAAGAAGATTATTTTTTGAAACGGAAAAATTGGAGCTTTGAAAGCTCAGTTCTAAGAATTTAAGAACTTCATTTGGAATATTATTTAGGCTTAATACATAATACGCCCCTGAAGTTGCTTAAAGTTGAGGTGTGCGAGGTGTTTTTGTGCGTGTTCATGTATTATGCCTATTATTTATCCAAACTACTATGTTATTTACTTATATTTTGTGACTTAAAAATATCAATTATAACGAATTTGTATTTTATTTTAGTTTAATTTAAATTGTTCGAATTAAGCTTAATTTTTTATTAAAAAAAAGGTATTTTTGTTGAAAATTTATTTGGGATGCACTAAAAATTCCAGTTTCAATTTTCCCAATTTCAAATTTTTGGATTTGAGTTTGAAAGTTTTTGCATAAAAGTTTAAGCTTATATATAAAACAATTCCGTCCATAGGGTATCCCCAATTCATGGAGCCTCATATGCTTCAGTTGTCAATTCTAGCCTTTTGAGAAAATCTTGACCAAGGTCTATGGGTTTCTCATTGCCATTAACCCTAGCTTAAGACCATGGTATGTTTGAGGGTTGGGCTGGCATAGTTTTGTGAAATGGGTATGATTTTGTAATAAATGTACCTTCTTCTACCAGTATTTGGCTTGTGTTCAATAACTTTATCTTGTATTCTGATTTCAGTTTCAAATTCAATAATGCATTTATTTGGGAAAACTAAGTTTGAAACCATGGTGAGATATTGAAAAATATTATTAAAATATATTGAGGGCTATGTTAATATCCTCTTTTCCAAGATATGTCCAACAATATTTCTATTTTTTTTTTCCTTGGAGAGGGAATCATTTTGGGAGTATCCCTAGTCAAGCTAACTCAATTCATTTATTACAATGATTAGGGGAAATATACCAGAAATAATATATATTGGTTGGTTGTAGTGCTTACAATGTTTTACGCCATTTGTGTATTAATATGGCTTCTTAAAGCTAGTATACGAGAGCATGAAATTAAGAGTTTCTTAATGCATTTCTGGATTTACATGAAGAGAGAATTCATTTTATTTGCAAATGACATGCATTATAGAATTTAGCTAGTTGAATTATATGAAAAAAGGACGCATATTAAGAATTCAGTTGCTGATGAATTCTTGTATTGGGTGAAATATACGCCATCATCGAAAATTTCAATGATTTATATTCGCAATGTATGTGTGCGACTGCATGACGCAATTAGAAAAGAAAATCACGTTAAAATTGAGATTATATATGTTGTTTTTTGCAGGGGATCTATAGTAAATCAGTTAGGATGGATGCAAGAGCATACCTGTACTAAATAATTGGAAATCAATCATTGTTGTTAGTTGTATTATCATTTGGTCACAGGTTTGTAAATGCAGCTATTGCTTAACAAGGGATGTGGATTACTTGTGTTCTTGTTTGTGTAGTTGGTCCTCTTTTTAATTATTTTGTGATTTACACTGGCTGACTCTAGATTTGTTTTCTTCTTTTGGTTTCAGGGATCTTCTATACAAACCCATAGTACTCTGTAAGGCACTGTAATACTTGGGAAAGATGTTTATCTTGATTCTTGAGAAGTATCAAGCATTAAATTAATGCCTTTTTTCCTTACCCTTTTTGGTTGCAGCTTGTGGTCATGTTTCGTGTTTCTGGTGTGTCTTCCGTTCCATGGATGGTGTTTATGAGTCCCATTGTCCAGTTTGTAGGAATCCGTATTATCACTTTCCAACCATATGTCAGATGCTGCACTTCTTGCTCTTGAAGATGTATCCCATTGCCTATAAGAGAAGGGAAGAACAAATTTTAGGTGGGCTTCATACTTTAGAGAGCTTACCTTCACATAGTTCCATGGTGTACAATATACACACAACTGTTTACTGGGGTGGGGACTTGATTTGCTATTGAAGATCAAAGATAAAAATTATAACCTAATGAAGGAAACAATCCATGCATTTTTTAGTAAACAACTTACGAAAAAATCAAATCTCAGTGGAAACATTTTGTTTTTGGAATGACATTCATAAAATTTTAGAAGATTGTTTAAAATTTAAACAAAATGATGCCAAGTATAGAACTTCATGTGCAGATAAAATCACTCTTTTGTGAAGTTGTTAATGATTAATGATACTTAAATTTCAACAGGTTTTAAGTAGGCATCATTCCCAAGTGGAACCAATGAAGTTCTCACACTAACTTACCTCTTGTTGACATAGCCTATAGTCTTGTGCAATTACATTACTGATATGGAAATAACTCAGAACACACTATAATTTGGAATAGCTAGGTTTTGAGATAACAGGAAAAGTAGGAGTTTATGTTGCTGAAAGGAAAGGGACAAGGTATCTTTGATGACACCAAGATATAGCTTAATTTGTTAGTGAACTCAACCAAAAGATTTTAAGCTTGATAGAAGATTGATGTTTACATGACTGAAATGGAACCGCCATTTCAAATAGCAAATGAATAAATAAATAGCAGAAAGGGACAAAGATAAATTAGTAATTGCTTAACATTGAATTAAATTATGAATTGTATTTATCTAGCCACTTGTTAATTGTATTTTGTGTCTACTATGTACTGTTTTCTGCATTGGAATGCTAGTGATGCAATGCATGTCATTTCACATGTAATGAACAGGCACTAGCAAAAGTTCATGAAATTTGAAAATTGAGAGTCAACGAGTACCTGTGCCACCTCTAGGAATATATTCTCAAATACTGTTTATTGATGCTAATTGTACAGCAAAAAACTTGTTTATTTTTTGGAGGATGTTCCCAGCACAGGCATTCAAGTTTCAATTCAATCTCTCATATTCTAACTGTACAAAGCAAAGCGGTGAATTTGCCAATTAACTTTTGGTGATGGCATCATCATGTCATTAATGTTATTGCTCAGGATTAATAGAACTCAATATCACTTTGTTACCTTTTCATGTTCTAGTGGAAGAAGAAAAAAATGGCTTTTCCTCACCACAATTTGATTGCAACGGATGTGGATCGCATGTTGAGCCAGGATATGATCATCTGAAGGATCTTGAACGTTCTTCAACCACTATTTCAAAGTCCAACTCATGCTTAGAGTCTTGCTCTACTGGGAAAAAAGAGCCTAATGGAAATTGCAAGCAGTTGTCAATCACTGATGTACAATGCACTGCATGCAAGCAATTGCTTTTTCGTCCAGTCTTTCTCAATTGTGGCCATGGTAACCTTTTGTACTTGAATTAGACCATTGATATACTATCAGGTACTATCACCTACTGGCTTGAAAATTTTGAGAATGTTTTTTTACTTTTGTGGCTCCTTTGTTGTTTTTTTCTTGTTTCAGGGTTTTGTGAAACTTGCATCTCATGTCCAGTGGATGAGATGCTTAGGTGTCAAGTTTGTCAATCTCTGAATCCAACTGGGATGCCAAAAGTCTGTTTGGAGCTAGATCATTTTGTGGAAGAACTATTCCCTAGGGATTACGCCTTGAGAAGAGATGTTGTTCAGCTTGAACAAGCACATATCAACCCTGCTAGCTGTATGTCTGCTCTTTTTCCCCAACTGTTCAATTGCCCCTTTTATTTTACTGTGTTGATTACATTATGGGCATACAAGTCCGACTGAATTGGTTCAGTTGTGACTTGAGTGGGAGTGATGGAGCCAAGAAATCCCACATCGGTAAAACTAAACAAAATGGGCAATTTATGAGATTAAAAGGGGTCAAACTAAAATGTCTTAAGGCATTTTAGTGAAAAGGTCTCCCCAACAATTTTCAAACCCACAAAATCAACACTATTCTCATTTGCAATGGACGGATCCATCAATTTCAACACTTCAGAAGACATTTAGATTTTTTTTTTCATGTGTTCCAGTTTTTTTTATAATAGCATTGTTCCATAGTAATCTTTTTTTCAACATCACTCCATATTGCTATGTCTGATAGTTGGGAGTTGGGAGATTATAAGTTAATATTTGTCTGCACCAGGTTCTATGAGAGCTAGTAAAAGAGGTTTTCCATTTTCATCAATGACGAAGGAAGAGCTTTCCCATGTAACGCTTCATTGGAATTTTGGTTGCGATTCTTGTGGGGTAATTTCTAGTCCTCCATTCGTGCATTTATATAGATTCCATCATTTTAGAGATATGATATATTCATGGTCTAATGCACTGGAAAACTTGGTTATACAATGTAGATATCTTGCTATAAATGGCTGGAATGTTGAACTTGGGAGTGTACACAGCTGTTTAGAAATCACAATCATGCCCATCTCTATTGCTTTTATGTGGAATTTGCTGAAAGTAAGCAAAGCATAATGTTCTAAGACAAGGATGTATTTATTTTCTTGATCATTTACTCCATGGAATGTCAATAATATCATATCAAGATTGCAGTAAATTGACATGCCACGACAGAACTCTTTCCAGTACAAGCAAAAACACAAACACATTCAAATCACATGCTATGAAGTGCACATGAAATTTCTCCGTATTTTTCTCGGGAAGTTATGCGTTTGAACACAAGTTATTGATCAGATGATGAACTTCCTCCCTACCCCCTCCCTCTCTATCTGTGTGTGCGTGTGTTTGTGCCCATGTGTACTGCCTAGAATATGCTGTATGCTATGATTTTAGTTCATAGGAACAACATGAATCTTTCTGAGTTTGTTCTGTGCACTTGAAATGACAATTCGACTGTCTGTTGGAAACTGAAAAACTTTACAAGGCAGGGTGCTAGATTAACCTTTTGATGGATCATTACATCTTTCAAATGTAGCGGTGCTTTCAATAAATGTGGTTTTATTGGGCTAACATTATCCAGAGCACTGTAATAATAGATTTGTATCAACAGATGAATCCCATAATTGGAGAGAGATACCAGTGCATAGATTGTTTTAAGATGCGTCCTAAGATTGGTTATGACCTCTGTGGAGACTGCTATAACACTCGCTCTAAGCATCCTGGGAGGTTTAATCAGCAGCATACCCCGGAGCATAAGCTTGTATGTGTAAAATCCAACGATCCCATCATGACGCTGGATAGAGTAGGGCATGGGAATGCTTCCTTTGCTTTTACCAACCATGATCATCCTTCAGAAATACCAGAAGATGAATCCGAGGATTCTCATCTGTCCACAGATGCTGAAGACAATGCAGGAAACAGTTTGGTTGCTCCTGATATCCGCACTGAGAGTGCAGATGATCAAAACGATGCCCAGTCCAGCAATTAAAAGCATCTCCTTCAGAGGGGGTTGGGTTGGACCTGTAGGTGGCATCGCCTTGCTTAAATGCAGAGTCAGGTGTACCTTGTTCTTGTCAGAGATCATTTTTCCAAATTGTGAATTGCTAGTTTTGCATGCAATCATAGCATCTTTCTGTTGCTAGTTTTGCATTGGCATCCGCCAGCGTAATGAGTAATGACTCGTTACCCTAAAAATCCTCCTTGTGAGAGGATTACCGATTGCAGGAGCTGGTTTTATGTTGGACCTTTTGTACTTCAGTTTGTCTGATTACTAATTTACTCTACATGGGGTCTCCATTTTTTCTTTCCTTTTTTTAGTTTATTTATATTTTGTTCAAAATAAAGATTATTTTCTTCTTTAAAATAGACAATAATCTTATCCGAAAATTTGTCAATAATTTAAGTTATTAATTAAATATGTAGCTTTATTTTTTAAAATATATTTTAGTACGGTTATGTAAATAAAATTTGGAAAATATTGACTGAGAGAGGCCAGGAAATGCAGTAACGAGTCAATAGGGAGGCCACGTTGCATGCAGCCGGTTGTGAAAATGGGCAGACATCGGCACCCGTGTCATATCATACCTGAAAAAAGCGGGAGGACGTGAAAATAGATTATATTAAAGTTAAATTATTTCTTAAAAAGAAAAAAAAAAACTTCTACGGTGTTCATAGAAATCTGAGCAGAATGATGATTGGGTGACATGCCAATTCACACATCGGCATTTGTACGGCCTTTGGAACAGGTATTTTAGATTTTTCTCAAGACTAAAGTTAAAAATAAAAATAAAAAATCAGACAGAACAGCACGGTGAAATTAGTGTAAAATAAAAATAGTAATAATTTTTGAATAAGTTGGAGCAATTAAATTATTTTATTTGAATAATTTTAAGGGCAAGCAGGTATTGGAGGAGTAGAATTGGGTTTTCAGGAGATTCCCTTTGAAAGTTTTGAAGAAGTTGGGGGAAATCAATGTAAATGATAAGTATCCAATGCCAAGGAATAGTCGTAAATTTGTTGTTTTCTCAGCAATTATTCACATTTTCCATTTTTTTGTGTTGGAAGAATGGCATTCTCCATTTTTTTAATATTTATTTTTTCATATTTTTTATAAGAAGAGAAAAATTTAACAATAAGAAAAGAAAAAAATTTTAAAAATTTCTTTTTACTTACCAATCATTCAAAAAAATAGAAAAAATATTTAAAAATGTATAATATCTTAACATTTCTCCCTTTTGACAATAAAAAGATGAAAAAAATTAAGGGAATAATAAAATCCTAAATGACATCATAAATAAAATTCATTAATGGCATTTCTAATTCAATCAATTCAATATAATATATAAAGAATATAAATTAGTGTTTCAATCAAATTAAACTCGTTTGAATTGATTACCTGACTAATCTTTAATTCCAATAATCTAATCAGTCAATCAATTCCGATTTTCATAATTTATATGATATTGATTTTTTTTTACAAACTAAATAATATTTAGTTTTTAAAATATCACAATTATAAATCACTCAAATTTTTTTATATTAAAATTAAAAATAATTATAAATGCTATTCATTTTATATATATTAGGCGTCTTGTTTTTTCTATTTATGAATTTTTAAAATTTACGGAAATAATAATAAATCTAGAACTTCACCTAACCCTAGTTAAATCTTTGATTTGTAATTATATGATTTCAGATTGAATATGATAATCTTGACTATATTAAATAGTTTGTCATTTTTGTTCTAAGTACAATTGCAAAAATATTATTTCAAATAAAAATGATAAGTTTTGATTGGTTGCAAACTCAGGAAAGAAAATATAAATTCAATTTGAATAAACTCAGCCTAAAATTTTTAAATTTATAAAAAACAATTGAAACTCGATATAAAATAATAAAAAATACTATTTAATCCAACAATTTAAAAATTAATAATTATTAGATAAGAACGGTAGATATTATAAATAATTATATGTTCAATGATATAATATTTTTAATAGAAAAATACAACAATATTTATTTAAATTTTTATGAATATTAAAAATTTGAAAAAAAATACTTTATACTTTTATTAAATTGCCCGACGATATATATCAAATTTGTTTTTTTAAATAAAAGAAATAAAAGAGAGGTGAAATCATTTCCCTAATCCCAACCCTAACTTTTCTCTCTCTTAATTCAGATTAAAAAAGGAAAAAATTGGTTTTCCTCATTTTCCTTCTTCACCTGTCTTCTTCTTCTTCTTCTTCTTCTCCTTCTCACACCTATGTTTTATGTAATGTCCCTTTTCCCCATGAAACCTTAGATAGCATTGTAGAATAGAAGAATCAGCTATCCAAATGGGCAAGTACATGAAGAAATCTAAAATCGCAGGTGATATCGCCGTCACCGAACTCTCTCAATCCACCACCTTTGGTGTCCGTACTAGAGCTAAAACCCTTGCCCTTCAGCGTCTCCACTCTCCTTCACCTGCTGATACCTCATCCTACCTCCAGCTCAGGAGCCGCCGCCTTGAAAAGCCTCCGTTTTTTAAAGAAACCAAAAAATCACAACTACTAGAGGAAGCTGAGCAGAACCTGGATACCAGTTCTGACAAAAAATTGAACTCTAAAGCTGGTTCAAAAATGAGCAAGAGTTCCCTGCAGGTTGATAGTGATTGTGAAGAGGAGTGTTTCAGTAATAAAGGAGAAATGCTGGATTACAAGTGTGAAGCAGAGGATTTGAGTGGCGAAGCTTCTTTTGGGGAGAATTGTTTGGACTTTGAACCAAGAGAAAGGTATATTCTTTGCTTTCTCCTTACGTTGTTTGTTTGTTACAATGGTTTTCTTTTCTATTATTTTCTTATCTTTCTCCTCTAATTTTTGGTGTCGAATTTCCAGTGGAGCTCTGTTTCCTCGTTCCTTTTCCTTCCTTTTTGGTTATGTAGTTTATGTTTGGTTTCCTTTTTTTTATTTTTTTTATTTAGGGATTTTTATTCATCATTTGGTGAGGTTTCTGATTGATACCTCAAGCTGTTCCTTTAGGTCTGTTTTATTATTATTATTATTATTATTATTATTATTATTATTATTATTATTATTATTATTGGTGTAATTTTGAGCTCTTAGTGTCCTCTGTTTTCTTTTCCTTAAGAAATTTTCAACAAGTTTCTTTTGTGTCTGCCTTCTCCAGAAAGCATCCCTTCATTTTTTTTTTCTTTTTCTGTTTTAAGTACTTCCCCTTTTCACTTGAAAACGTCTATGCACTTAAATTATTTCATATAAAGTTTCTGATGTTCTGTATTACTTTCTTGAGCTCAAGTTGAACCCTGCATGCTTAATTATTTGTTCTTCACAAGGTTCGATTTCTTTTGCTTGAGTAATTTTTATGTTCCTCAATGGATATCTAACTGGGATTTTGTTCTAGTCATTAAGTGCTAAATGTGTTGTCTACCTCACTTTCTTTTAGAAACCAGGTTACTACCTTAGTACGACAATGATAAGAAGCATATTATTATTACTTATTTTTTTCTTGAAAAAACTTCATTATTTTATTATTACTTATTTTTTCTTGAAAAAACTTGATTAAATTATGCTCAGATAAACTAATGGGTATTTATATTTATCATTTCTTACCGCAAATTGAGAAAAAAGGTGATTTTTTTTTTAACTGAGTCTCTTTTGGTTTGATTAGTTTTCCTTCTTTGGCTTTCATGTGATACATTATTACTATTGCCACTGTTCAAAATTGCTCTCACAAAAGGTTATTGATGTCTGTGACCTGTGGGAGTTGGTTCTTTTAATTTATGTATATTTATGCAGGTTTCCAATTGAAACATTTGTGTCCGTGTCGGCCAGCAGAGTTATTAATATTGCAAGTTGTTTTTCTTTTATATGGTGAAAGCTGACTTATGAATTTCCTTTTTTTAAATTTGTTTTTTTATCGGTACCACGGAAATGGATGTAGTCACTTGGAATAATTTCTGATTGTGTATACTGTTTCCCTTGAACATCGCTACCCTGAATGCAAAAATCTTGGTATGCTTTAGTTGCCGGGAGCAGTGGTGGACCTAAAAGTTCAACTTAGAGGGGTAAATTTATATATTTTTTTTCTAAAATTATATTATACAATAAACTTATATAATAAATTTCTTATATCTAAATTTAAAATAAGAATAACAAACTAAAGAGCTATTGACTAAAATACAAAATAAATATATCTAATTTTTTTTCTTTAAATCCAAGAGGAGAAGCTGAAATTTAAAAAAAAAAAAACTAAAGTAATTTTAAAGATCCGCCAATGGCTGGGAGTATTAGTTCACGAAATTTTTTTTAAGGGTCATTATTTGGTATTTGGAATAATGCTTTGGATCCATAAAATAAATGGAAATATGGATTTAATTGGTTTAATATATATTACTTGCACCACAAAAGGAAAAAAAAATACTATCATTTAGAATGATTTCTTCTGAATTGCCGCAATTGAGACTTGGTTTTGCTCAGTAATTCTTAGGTTTTATTTTTATTGTTTTGCAATGTGGTGCTAATAACTCTTCTGTCTTATTTGTGTTAGAATGATAATGGATATTGATATATCATATTCATGGGGTCTAGTTGCAGACTGGTACATTTATTTGGGATACTCTGTTTTAGGGCTATCAGAATGCCACAAAAAGGTTTCAATTTTCTTGCTTTCTCTGTATGGTTTCTGACTTCTAAATTGGTTGCTGTCCTTGTAAATAGTGCCGCTTACTTTCTTTGCGTAAATTCCTTCTCCAAAATAATTGGGGATACTAATTCATTTCATATTATTTTTAGTTTGATTATCTTGAAATTTCTCAGTTATTGCTTGAAAAGAAATTTGGTGAAGCTAACAGGCATGTTTGAATTTCACATTGCAACTGATCAAATATAATGACATTGTTTAAATATATTATTAAGCAGGAGCACTCGGGAAAAGCACCCCATGCAGTTTAGTGAGGATTCAGATACCATTGGAACCCCAGGTTCAACAAGGCAGACAAGCTTGACTGTAACTAATCGAAGAGTTAGGAATGACATACCAAGAAATATCCCAACAACACATGAAATGGAGGAATTTTTTACCTGTGCAGAGCAGGAGCAACAGAGACTCTTTGTTGAGAAGTATGATGCTATACTTTTCCCCACAAATTAAAGAAGATGGTGTAGTTAATTTATATTTATTATTGATACAGTTTCACTGAACCCCAAAAAAAAAAGGGAAAAACATTGAAGTTAGCTTTGCTTTTTACTTTTACAAGTCTTCTCATTTGTTTTCTGGAATGTTGCAGGTATAACTTTGATGTTGTGAATGATTTGCCCCTCCCCGGTCGCTATGAATGGGTCCAAGTGATTTCATAACTAGTATATTATCTCTAGGAAACTTGTTTAAATACTAAATAGTTTTGAAGGAGGTGCTGTTAATGGTCACTGTGGTATGTTCTGTCATCCTTGTGAGCTGATATAAACAGAATTGGAGACATGGACAATGGATAACTCAATGATCTGAAACGTAAAACAGCTGATGAATTATACATTTAGCCAGATAACAAATCAAAAATATTGTGTTGAGCGGAAAGGGCAAGAAATAATTGAAGACTAAAATGGGGGAGAACTGATAGCTTAGGATTTAGATGTTTCATTATTGTAATATGTAGGAGTAAGAGGTGTATTTAACTTAGGATTTAGATTTTCTTTTCCTTTCTAGGTTTAAAATGTTACTTTTGTCTGTACTTAGGGATGAACCATGAATGTTCTTTTTGGGCAATAATTGTAACTCATCTCTCGTTTTATATGCCTTTCTTTCCTTTGTTTGTACCTTCACATATTATGTAATATATCTTGTGCAACAAGACATCACCTGCATTCATTTTTAAGTTTTGATAGTGATGTTTCTAAACCTCTAAATCTAAGATAAGATTGTTTTCTGCCCTACTCATCATATTGACTGTACTGTATGCTAGATATGCTGAATCTGACAATGGTATTGGTGGTGGTGGTCAATGTTGCTGAGGGCAGCTGGACTTATTAGTTAGAGGGGACTAATGTTTGATTTTAGTAGATAACTACTGGTTTAGGTTTCGAGTGCATCCTATGTGTCTTTCTTGAACCTTTTCTGTGACATGATTTTCATGGAAATATATGCTATATGGGACCAGGACCACTCCCTATTCAACTGCCTTTCCAAGAACACACTAGGTTTTACACTCAAAAGTACTATTTACCCTCTCTCTCTCTCTCTCTCTGTTTTTCTTTTTCTTTTATATTCTTTTTCATGGATTGGTTATATTTTACCTTCCAGCCAACATCTGTCCTTTTTCTTTTTATTTTTACCGGCCTGAATTTTTATTTTTTATGGCTTTTTTCCCTTTTATTATCTTTCATTTCATCATGGTCTGGCAGTGGAATAGAGAGCGTGCCTGGCCTCCTCTTATGATTTTATTCATTTAAGTCTCAAAATGACTGGTGGAGGAGATGGTGATAGAGGCGTGGAGATGGTGGTGGGGTTCTTGCAGTCTTGGATTGTTCTGTAGAATCTTACTTCAGAATTTAGAGTCTTTTTGGCAGTGGGGTTTTCTTTGTTTTTTTTTTTCTCTTCTTAAAAAAACAAATATTTTTATTTTATTTATTTATTTGTATGTTGCCCTTTTCATTGTCCCTCGTACCTCAAAAACAAGTGGCGGTAAAGCTGTAGAGCTTGTCAAGTGGGGCATTAATTGAATGTGGTAAATGCTCAGACCATTGCATTGGTGAATTTGGCTATTCACATGGGACATTGTACGTTCTACAAAATTTTTCATCACAGCCTGCACCCATTTTACAGTAGATTTGATTGTCTTCTTTTCTCTGAATTATTTATTTATTTATAAAAATATTTGCTGAAAGCTGAATATTTTCTAGTAACTTATTTTGAATTCAACCAGTTGCATTTTGCTGTTAACATACCACTATTGTTTTGCTTAGTTGCTAATGTTTACTTGATTGGCATTTGCACTGATCATCCAATCCTTGACTTTAATGCTTTGTTTGATCTGGTGAAAATGCGTGAAAAAGAAAAGATATAAATACATTTTAATTTCTTCTTCATTGTTGAAAATAGTAAAAAATGAAGGGAAATTAAATTTACTAATTTACCTTTATTACTTCATCACATATAAATTTTTGAATGAGAATAGAATAGTAAAACATGTTAAATTTCCTTCTCTAAAAATAGAGAAATGATTTTTTTTTCTTTTTATTACCTTAATTAAAGAAAATGAATCTAGCTTGCGCCATTTTTTACCAAAGGTAAAAAAATCAATATTCTGCCTTGTCTTTTGAACCTTGTATTGCCTATATTGAAACATGCATATCCAATCACGCAATTATTTTCGTTTATTACACGTCTAAAGGCAGCTATATTTAATGAACTATGCTTCTTCTCGCCAACATCCTTGTCAACTTACATAAATAAGCAGCTGAAGAAATCACGCACCATAATAAAAATCCAAAAAAAAAACTGATAATTTTGGCTACTTGATTGAATATTATAATATTTGGTTAATGGGATGAGTCGCACTTTATATAAGACCCCCAACCAGTGAAATTTAGTTCATTTTTTACTTTCCAAAGGGAGAGAATCATTCATGAGTAAATCTTGATACGTTAATTTACAATGAATGAAGCATTTTAACAGAAATGGACAGGCAGACAGCCACCAGTACAAGTGATATTGGTAAGTCACGGGATTTGAAGTGTTGATGAAGGTCACATCCTTGGACATTTCAAGTACCCGTTGCAGCAAAGTTTGAATTCACCCGAGCATAAACCAATCAAACAAGTTTCAGGAGCCAGATCTCTCTCCACATTTGATGATCTCTAGCCTATTCATTCCCGTTACTTGCAAATGATTCCAAGAAGATTCAAAATAAAGCATGTTGTTAGAGCCATTGACAATGGATTCGTGTAAGGTCAGTATAAAGCATGTCATTAGCCCAGTGTCAGGTCGACAGCTGGACATGAAAAATACTCAACAGATTATTATCAGCAATAATTATATTCACTGGGTATGATTACAGCAGAAGAAATGAACATACGAATGAAGTAACTTCTTTTCCTATAAAATTAGGGCAATACCTGTTGACAACTGTGTTCCACTCAAGACTAAGAGAGACAATCTCATGGAGATGGAGAGTCTGAACTAGCTGCTTGATTTTTTTTTCTGCCATTTCAACTTCAAATCCTCTAGTTTCTGAAGATTTTCCTTTCTCCATTGCCATCCTTTTAACTTTTGCTACTCGTATGGCCCGCAGTTCATATCTGACATGTGTTGCAAGTAATATTTTGCATGATAGTGCAAACTGATGTATGGAGATTTGTTTGTGAGAAAGATAGAGAAAGGCTACGCTGTTGGCAAATATATCACACGCAGTTGAAAGAGCAGGAACATCCATAAGGGGAAAGACTTGATGGTGCTTATCATTAAGTTGGGGACCTTAGGTCAATTAAAATATCAAGGAAAAACATGCAGATCTAACTATTGTAACAGGAATAAAAGAAGAAAAATGAATGCAGAGTTAGACCCAAGCATAAAAGAAACAAAATGAATGCAGAGTTAGCATATTTGACCAGAATTCAAAATCAAACTTTTGGAGCAACGGCCTTGCATTGGCAGAGATAGAATTAGGAAAAGAGACACAAGTCACACCTTTAAAATTATTTTGCTAAGAGATATCATCTCCGGTAAAGGCCTTCTAAAGTATCTAGCTTGCAGTGAAGGATTTTCACTCAGGTCAACTATTAAAAGGTCAGGTGGTTTAGTATAGTATTTCATTTACAACTATCAAAATATTTTATACACTTACTAAGACTTATTAACAATGTTGTTGCATGTTTCAAACGGGCATGTTTAGCCCCTGATCCAATTGCTTATTATTATTATTCAAATGATTCTCATGGTGAGACAGCTCAAACTATGAGGCCCACTTAAAAGTTTTGAGAAAAGCAGTTGGACAGTTGCATGAATAACAGAGCTCAGAATTCTTCTGCATTAATACTACCTAGGAGAGTCTGCAATTTACAGAAACATTCTCTTCCAAGTTATGCAACTGAATTGATACCTGCACCACCAGTAAGTTTGAGACAAGATGAACATAACACTGAAAAATAGATGGTTCTTTTCTCCTGCAACAAAGAGTCAATTACAAGAAAAATTTTGCCCCTTTTCTAAAGTTGCTAGAGAACTCTATCTGTAAATGACTAATTCCTTGGTTTGATCATGTAAGGTCTATCCCAAGCCCAAACAAAGAGAAGGGCAGCAGATATCAGCCAATTTAAAACCTTGTCACAACTACATAATATGCATTCAAAATAATTATAACGGTAGTCCTGAACTGAGTGGAATGGTGTGAAATAATGCACAGCCAACCCTCACTAGATTGAGCATAAATCTAAATTGAGCTGAGCATGATGATACTTCAGGTGTCAGCTAGAAAGTGACCAGTCAGTCTGCCAGCCTATAATAAAACCTTTTTGTGTGGAAAAAATTAACGAAGATTTATTCACTTCTTATTCAGCAAAAATTTTTAGCCAACCAAATCATACATGCAGATTTTTAGCCAACCAGAGAGACTCAATGGGAATAACATCAAGTACTGACACCTAACCCTTTTAGTCCCTTTTTCCTATGCGTTTTTACTTACTTCACCAACTGTCCAAGATCTCTTGCCACCCATGCACACCACACAGGAACCACATATTCTTGTTACAGAATTAAACTTCCACATACACCAACTGCCCGTATATTCTTTATCGCTTAATTTACAATTTATTCAACTGATTGAATGTTCACTTTAGTGGTTCTGTACATAAATAATGAATATGTCCAGAATCTAGCATACCAATGGCACTGTAGAAATCGCTATTTGTATTAAAAAGTTGAAACTTTTGCCCTATTCATCTTTCATGTGCGAATTCAATCCACTTTCATAGAGTGCATAAGTTATCTGAAAGTAATATTTCTACAAATATAAATATCCAAAAAAATTCAGTTGACAGTAGAGACAATTGCATCTAAAAGACAATAACCTTGGTGAATTAATGTAATATTGAATTCTGGAAAACGGAATGCAGTAAATCAGTGTGTATTCCTTTAAAGCTAGATCTTCTATATGAAACTAACGTGAGGGTAAGATAACCTTGAACAAAATGGATCAGGTATAGGTTCCAATCCATAAGATAATAGTGCAAATGGAGCTTCTAATGCAATAAATTTCAAAATACTATAATTAAATCACCAAAATCTGTAGAACTTACTCAGCAACATGGCTCTTGACAAGAGTAAAATAAATCCTCCAAAATTCTTGTTCTTTCAATTGGCGAGGGCATAGCTTAAATCTAAGTTGTGAAAGTTCCTGGAGAGAAAAGGAGGGAGAGAAATGAAAGTCAAAAACTATTAAAATGAATAATCAAGCAAAAACCGTCATTCTTTATGCATGTTGAAGTACAGATGCATGTTGAAGACAGAAACTGCAATGACAACAGGTAAAAATAACTTGCAGAAATTCCCATTTATAAATGCCACATTAATGTACCCATATGTAGTCTTTCTTTCATAGGAAAAAACTGTCCATAATTATAGATAGTGGACGGATTTACACCTTCTAAAACCCCTATTGTAAGTAATTAATGTATAATCAGGGTAGTTAAGCTTCCCTGATTAATTAAAGGCCACACCTCAGTGGCACGAGACAGAAATCCTAAGCAAACCTCCCAAGAAGTACAGAAGCAATAGTTCGAGGACTGTAGTTCCTCATTTCGCACATTGTTTATTCTATATTCACCAGGATGCAACATTTGAGCTAATCCTTCTCCAAATCTCCAGTAAATATCACAATTCCAATTTTCCTCTTCCTCTTTCTCCAACTTAGAATAATCAAAGGCGCAACCTGTGTTGAGGGCTGGTCGCTAAAAAAATACCGATAACCATTACTGTTAACAACTAAATGTCACACAAACCGAAATTTTCCTTATTATTATTATTATTTTCTGCACATTTCTGTGGCTATCATTTTTTCCACAAACATCCAGATTAATTATCAACTACATCGCAGCAATGGCAGCACAAATGGATAATAAATCAAGAAATAAAGTATTTTATCTTGGTTACCACAAGATAATTCTTACTCATTAAGCACCTTCAAGGGACTGCAATTCCAAATAAATTGTATAAAACAGAAGCAATAAATGGCATAGCAGAAATAAAACCTTGACTTTGGAAAGAACAAGAGCAGCATGTCGTTCTTACCATTCAGAGAGATCCTTCCGAACATTAGCCGATGTTGCTGTAGTACCACCAGTAGTAATGATTTCATCGCCAAAAGTAGCTCCAGCAATTTCTTCTTCTTCAGCTACCAAGATTCAATCACAATCGATAAATGTATTAGACTTTAGAGCAAGAATCAGCAATCCCAGGAGCGACGTGATGGATTGTGAAATGAGAATACTGACCTTGGAGTGGGAAATTCTTGAAGGTTTCAACTGTAAAGGATTTGACATGATCGATTAATTGATGGGTAACTCCAAGTTCTTTTTCTTCTTGTTTTTGATTCGGTTGATTTGGGGTCTTTGCGTTTCTATTACCGAGTCGAAACCATGATGACCAGCTCATTTTTTTCCCGTCGCAACCTACACATTTGAATGAATTTTCTTCATTTCTAATTTTCTACAAAAATTTACCTTATTTATTTGGTGTTAGTTAAATGAGTTTGATCAATTCATACATTGGACTCATATATGTTTGGGCCTCAAGAATCTCTTCAATCCTTTTTTTTAAGGCCCTTTGTAATTGGGTTCTCTATTATTTCCATTTTCGTAAAATGATTTTCTTTTAACAAAATTCAATATTTTTTATAGACAAAATTCAATATTAAGTTTTATAACTTTTCATTTTTTAAATTCAACTCACCTCATTTTTTTTCTTTTTTTTATTATTATTACAAAAGGAGGAAAAAATCTAAATATAACTCATAAAAAACCATAAAATATTTAACAAATTATTACGTAAGTTACTTAACAGGTTGAACTCACGTATTATTATTTTGACTTATTAAATCTTAGTATTTCAATTTTTGCTTTATAATCCTTTTTCAACTGTAAGACCGTTCATTATTTTCAATTATGTGAATCTGAATTTTAAATTTATTTCTATTTATATTTTTTTATTTCTCATACAAAATTTATACTAAGTTTCGACTTCAAAGTTTAATAGGTTTAAATCCATTTTATCTTCATAAAATTTTAATTAATTAGTGATGATTAATATTAAATTCAAAACCATTTGATATAACAAATTCCTATATATATATTTATATATCAGTTAAATTCTAATAAGAAATAAATAAATGAGAGGGAGAAATAATTTGGGCTAAGGGATGTGACTGTGACATCGGATACCTTCATCAAATGGATGTTGCGATAATGAGTAGATAGCGCATGCAAATAGACTGATGATGGGACTTTGAGACACGCTCTGTTTAGTATGGGCCTGGGGCTTGGTTGCGATGGCTTTAAATCGAATTTAGTCGAATTTCAAAATATTTGTTAACTAAGCTCGCTTAAACGGAATAGTTAAGTGAGTACATAGAGAAAAATAAAAATTATTAAATAGATATAATATAAAAATAGATCATCAAAGTCATAAATAAAATAATAGTTAAAAACTAAAAAATAATGGAAATAAATTGCTAAAACCTTAAAAAGATTCTAATATAATATTAAATAATTAAATAATAAGGAAATAATCTATTAGTATTATAAAAAATAAAATTAAATCACTTTATATATTATAAAAATAATTAATATAAGAAATTAATTTATATTGAATCGGATTGGACGCAAAACTAACATATGAACATCTTTCCGAATAAAAAATGAGTTTTTGCCTTTCGGGATTGGAATTAAGTGCCGATATTTATTACACAATATATTTATTCAATTAAAAAATTATTCATTTCCCTTCAAAAATTATAAAGCAATATGTTTAAAAATAAATGAGTAATAATTAATTTTTTTATATTATTTTCTCTATTATTTTTTTTATTTCATCACATCAAATGTACCTCTAATTTTTATGTAAATTCTATAACATATTTTTTTTAAATATAAAGAAAAAAAATCTTGGAATCCAACATATTTCCTGCATGTCTTTGTAAGAAATAATATTTTGGGCTGGTGAATACTTGAAAAAAAACACTAATTACTCATGAATTTAAGGCCGTATGTGACAAAATAATCCTAAAACTTTATTTCATAGGAATCTTTATGTTGGCCCTTACATGCCTATGTCTAAAGTGTAATGAGGATAATTGTAAATGCAATTGACCATGCATGCCAGACATGGCTTAAAGACTTTGACTTGAAACCGAAACCTTTTTTTGTTCCTATGTTCATCCAGGGAATGGTGGTAGTGGTGACAAATATCATATCAAATAATAATCCTATCAGTATAATTATGAGAGGGTGGGACCTATTGTGGGTCCTACTTGCTATATGGACCCACTAGGGGTGGTGGGCAATCATATAAAATTATTATAAAGTAGCCACTTATCCACTGCCTTTGCCTTCCCTTTTGTAGAGTTTTTGAGTGCTTTTTTTTTTTTTTTCCTTAAAATGCTTTTCTTTTGATTTTGCTTTGCTTTATTTTAAGGGGAAAGTGAATGCTAATTTCACTATGTGAAAGCAAAAGGAAATTTTGTACAATAATTAATTGCATATATTTGACAATGCTGTCAAACAAAGCCTAAATTTACAAATATACAATCTTAAATCTTTTTATGAAGAAAGTGATATAACCATTTAGGAAATTGCTACATCCAATGTTTTCATATGTGAAAATCAGCCAATTTGATCAAAAAATATGAAAAAAAAGAGGATTATTCTTAATTGGCATATTCGAAACAATCATATTAAAAAATCTTTTATAAAACAAAATAACAAGACTGTTGAAACCATGACTTGTTGGATATTATATTTAAATATTGATTTTTAGACCTAAATATTATGCAATTTTTATTTGTGACTAATTTACTCAATTTTATTTTATAAATATATTTTTACCTCTAAGTCTTTATTTATCATGAAATTTTGTTGCAATCTTATAGTGAATTGAATTGAATTGGTAATTCAAATATACAATTAAAGTAAATTTTGAAAAATTAAAAGAATGAATATGAGTGTTTACAGAATAAAATGGGATAAATTAGTTGTAAATTAAAAGGGATAGTAACATGAGTGGTATTATTCAATTAGATTACGTGAAAATATATCAATTATATATTTCTATTGTTATATTATTTTTTTTATTAGAAATTGACTTCAAATACCTGAAACAGTTTCTAAAATTTTTGATATCATTCCGTATCAATTAATAAATTTGTTACTAATTTATAATAAAGTAACAAATTTTGGTATCATATATATATTATTAACTCTAAATTAAAATTACAAGAAAATTTAATTATGATGAAAAAGTTGAGAAGATAATTTTAACCTTATTAGTTCTTTTTTCACAATATATATTTTTTTAGAAAAAAAAAAGGAAGAAGCTCACATTGTAGAAATAGAGTGAAGAGGGTTTTGTGTAAATCCTGATTTTCAGGCTTTTTATGGATAGAATATTAATTTGGTAGTGGTAGAGCATTCAAGATGCATAATTAAAGCTTGAAAAATTGACAATCAAATCAAATGCAATACTTTTCTCATAAGTCACCACTTCCTTAAACTCTCCCAAAACTATCATCCTATTGTCTCATATGCCATTTCAATCAACCCTTTTTATATGATAGCATCCACGTGTGACCTGGCAATTTAATTTATATTGGTGGTAAGTTTGTTAATTTCCCGAATTAATCAATAGCTAACTATGCTTGTTAAATTATATTAATGAAACTAAATGTTGCATTTAATTTTTGTACAATAATTATAAACTAGGTGGGTGAACATATGGTATTTAGTCATGTCATTTATAATTTTATTTTGTTTGTGTAATTCATAAAAAGGATAGACTACCGCAAGTAAGAAACTCTACAAATATTATGAAGAAGCAAAATATGAAGATCGGGTAGAGAATTTACAAATTTATTTTTACTAAGATATATAATAAACTGTCCTCGAGACTTTTAAAAGGAATTTTTTAATCCGTACAAATTTAGACAAAAAAAATTAAATAAAATTACCTAGTTACAAACGATATATATATATATATATATATATATATATATATATATATATATATATATATATATATATAATTATGATAGCATGGAAGGGCCATGACCCCTCAAAAATTATAAAGTAAAAGTAGAAAAACATGACATGTAGCTATCTAATTCTCACTGAACTTTTTACTTAACTTTCATTTTCATTAAATAACAATTATGTATGATTAGAGTGCTAATAAATTAAATTTTGTAAATTTTTAAAAATATTTAAAATTTATTAACTGCATTTTCAACAGAAAAACAAAACGCATTATTTTATAGATAACGTAATAGTTTATATTAAAAATTAATTTTTTTATTAAAATTTTATTATTGATATCTTCAAAATTTTAAAAAATATAAAACAACACTCTAAATTAGATGATTTTATTTGTTAATTTATAAATTATCTATAATTTTTTTTAACTCCTAGCATAATGATTTATATATTTAGTAGTTTGGTCTTCCAAAATTTAGAGTCAATATTGAATATATTTTGTTTAATCAATTGATTATTGAAGTGGATAAGCAAGCAATAACATATATAATACATAAGTGGAATAATGGTTCATTAGCACCCAACCATTAAATGCTCTAGGTACCATTAGGATATGGTAGTAGAGACATGTCTTCACTCTTCGGGACCCAAATTGCTTTATAAAGATTTCAATAATGAATTTGCCGTTGAAGATATGGGCTATCAAATAGGTGATGATTGTTAGGTTTCGATTCATTTCACTTGTGTGTTTTTGGTATATAATAGGCTTTTTTTTAAAAAAATAATAATTTTGAGTTTTAAAACGAATTCAGGAATCATATTTCTTCATAAAGAATAACAAAAATAAAATTGAAAATTTTAATTTATTTTTTTAATAAGTTATATGAGTTTAAAGGGTACTATTTCACTAAATTGACTAGACAATCCATAGCCTTAAATGCGCAAAAGACATTCTGCAAGTGTTAGAAGAATAGTGCAAAAAATCTTCAACAATTGCCTTTCTTTTTCTTTTTTCTTTTTTAAATTGAAACTTCAACAATTGCTGAGCAACATGAGTTGCCAGATCTGAAGAAGAAGGGGTGTTTAGGCTGTTGGGTGTAAATATATATATATATATATATTATTTTTTAAAACTTTTTTTATTTAAATGATTGATTTTTTTAATTTTTTATAAATTATTTTTTTTTTCAAATCTATTTTTTTAAATATATATATATATATTTTTTTCGAAAAAAATAGTTTTTAAAACTAAAAAAAATTATTTTAGAATAGCTCTTTTTGAAGAAGATTTTTCACCAACCATATGTACGGATTTTATATTGGCCTTTTGGGTTACATCTTCAACCGTAACAAAGATATTCCACTAAATAATTAAATCTCGGTTGTTAACAAGTAATAGTCTTCCATCCAAATCGCTACTCAACATCACCATCTCACCTTGTTGGAATTACATTCCCTTTTTGTATGTTTGTTTTTTTTTTTTACAATTAACAATAAAAATTAGTTAAGTGTCAGAATTATAAAATTTCGAATTGGACTCTAACCCAACCCTATATATAATTTCAATTAACTTTTATAATTCCAATTTCTTTCAAATTAGTTTATACTTGAAATGTCGAGATAACTTAATTATTAAATTTTACATGCTAATAATCATCTTTTCTGACCACAAATTTTTGTAAGGAAAAAAAAGAAATAATAGTAAATTGATTATCATTGTAAATTTTAGTTTAATAGTACTGGTCCGATGATCAGAGCAATGAAATTTCGAGTTTTAATTTTCAATTGGACCTTTTATACAAAATAATAATAATAAATTGATTATCAAAATATAATAGAAAAATTATCAGATTTAATCTAACCAATTCATTTATAAAATTAATTGGCATTGCATTTGATACAACCTGCTAAATAGTAAATCATTTTCTTTTTTAAAAAATAAGATGAGCAAGATTAAAAAAAAAAAATTGATTTATGAATTATGGGTAAGTAATAGTGCATGTGATGTACCTAAATGGAATCCAGTCAAAATGTGATATATTCACGGGGTGACAAATTGATATGAACACTTGACCAACTTCTTAATTACTGCCACTTAATTAAGTAAAAGGATTTATATATATATATATATATATATATATATATATATATATATATATATATATATATATATATATATAAGTAAAAGGATTTATATATATATATAAGTAAAAGGATTTATATATATATATATTATATATAATAATAATAATAATAATAATAATAATAATTTTGAAACACTATTCCGAAACCTATATATATATATATATATATATATATATGGGAAGAATATTAAGGATATTGTCTAATTTTTTTTAACAGTCTCCAATATGATTTGATTGTACAGTAAAAAGAGAGAAAAAAAATTATTAAATTTAAATTTTTTTTATTTACCAATCAATCACAATATAAGCATTAAAAATTGAAAAGTTTTCTTTACATTTCTTTTATACATATATATATATAGAGAGAGAGAGAGAGAGAGCATATTAACAGCATGACTGGAAGAAGGAGAGTAAAATGAAAGTCCAAAATGTCAAATATATAAAACTAAATTTTATTCCCGCGTTTTCTTTTTATCCCTTAATTAACTAAATGGGCAAAAGCAAAAGTTAAACAAAGCTCCGCATTATGGAGCATCACTTTTTAGTTTTCACCCGTTCAGCTTTAGCCATAGCAAAACCTGCAATAAGTAAATAGCAACAAACACACTTTCCTTCACTTTTTATAAATATAACCAAGATTTCAGATTTGATTTCGGCATATAATAAAACTTTGTTAGCAAGATTTAATCACAGCAAAAAGGAAAAGGATTGAGAAAGCAAATTTATATATACTCATAGTATGACCCACCAGTCAGAAAGGGAGGCCCATTGCTTTGGACAGTTGCAATCTATGATTTTGAACATCACTTGTTTGACAAAAATGGCCAAAGAAGAAGTTCACCTTCACCTTCACCAACAGCAACATCTCAAACTGGGTCTCTGTCTCTGTGTCATTCTCTCTCTTCATCTCTCTCCTTTAACCCCCCCTTTCTTTCTCCTATATTCATACTTTCTATCTTCACACTTTAGTTCTTTCTTTCTTCTCTGTCTTTTCCCCCCATGGACAAGCAGCAACAGCAACTCTCTTTAGCCAAGTGTTCCAGGCAGAGATGCAATGAATGGTTTGTTTTTTCTTTTATCCAAGTTGTATGCTTTTGTTCCTGCGTTTTCATTTTTCTTTATTATTTTCTTTTTTCTTCCTCTATTTTTATAATTTTTGCTTTAGCAGTGCCTGAGCTTAATTCTTCAGTTCGTTCTATTATTTGATCTCCAATTCTGATTCTTTTCTTTCTGACATATTTACTGGTCGTATGCTGGTACTTGTATTGCATATTACTTTGTCTATGTTTTTTGTTATTTTACTTTATATTATTTCTTCAAAATAATTACTTAAATTGTAGTTATTTCTTTCCAAAATGCATTCTCTATAGCATTCCTGATTCTCTTTGTATTTCGATCCACTTGATATTCGGCAGCATGTTTTTATCATTTTTAGATGTGTGATGTTATCTTTCTTAAATGCCTATGCATTTCAACTTTATGTTCTTCAATGGAATTTTTATTCAGTTCCAGTTGATTTCGAAAATATGTTCGTTTGGTTGAAAGGATTTTATATTTTTCATCTGGTATGCTTGCTGTATTCATGCAACAGCACAATTTTAAATTTTCTTGTCAATTTTTAAAATTGTGTTTCTTTTTCTTCTCGTTTTATTATTATTATTATTATTATTAAGAGATCAAACAAACAAGCAAACTAAATAGCAGGTGATTATAATTATAATAATTTTCTTTTTTGTAGGATTTTTCGGGATGTTCCTAGTGATATCACAATAGAAGTGAGTGGAGGGACATTTGCATTGCATAAGGTAGCCTTCTGCAGTTTTATGTTTGAATGTCTTTCTTATTTGCCCCTTCTTGTTTTTTGTTAATGGTGTACAATCCTAAAATTTTATATTCTTTATATTGACGTCAAAATCTTTAAATCAAGGATTTTCCTTCGATGCTTCCGTTCTATTAGATCAACTGCGAAGGATTTTCCTGTTCCTGTCAGGGGAGATGGCAGCTATTTTATCTTTTTTATAACCCAAAAACAAATGAAGGAACTTTTGTGTATAAATTTATATGAATCTTTTTTTTTTCCTTCGAGCATATTAATGGGATGCTCATTAACATGGTTTTGATGGACTTGTATTTCAAAATGCAGTTCCCTCTTGTCTCTCGCAGTGGACGAATCCGAAAGCTGGTTGCAGAACATAGAGATGCTGATATCTCAAGGGTGGAGCTTCTTAATCTACCAGGAGGAGCAGAATCATTTGAGTTGGCAGCAAAATTCTGTTATGGCATTAACTTTGAAATTACCTCAGCAAACGTTGCTCAGCTATGCTGCATTTCTGATTATCTTGAAATGACTGAAGAGTTTTCTAAAGATAATCTTGGTTCTCGTGTAGAAGAATATCTCGAGAGTATTGTTTGCAAGAACCTAGAAATGTGCGTCGAAGTTCTGCAACAATGTGAGAACCTACTTCCTCTTGCTGATGAGCTGACAATAGTTAGCCGTTGCATAGATGCAATAGCTTCTAAGGCTTGTGCAGAGCAAATTGCATCAAGCTTTTCGCGGTTGGAGTATAGCAGCTCAGGCAGGCTTCACATGAACAAACAAGCCAAATGTGAGGGTGATTGGTGGATAGAAGATCTCTCTATTCTCCGGATAGACCTCTACCAAAGAGTCATGACAGCCATGAAGTGTCGTGGGGTACGTCCTGAGAGTATTGGAGCGTCACTTGTGAACTATGCTCAAAAGGAATTGACAAAGAAATCAAGCCTATGGAATCCATCTAGCCAGACAAAAGTTGATCTGATTTCAACGGGGCATGAAAGACTTGTGGTTGAGACAATTGTTAACCTTCTGCCAGTTGAGAAACTTGCTGTTCCAATCACTTTTCTGTTTGGTCTTTTACGAAGTGCAGTCATGCTTGATTGCACAATTGCTTGTAGACTTGATCTAGAGAGGCGAATTGGTTCGCAGTTGGATATTGCAACTCTTGATGATCTTCTGATCCCTTCCTTCAGGCATGCAGGTGATACATTATTTGATGTTGACACAGTCCATAGAATTTTGGTAAATTTCTCACAGCAAGATGATAGTGAAGATGATATGGAAGATGCTTCTGTATTTGAATGTGATAGTCCTCATTCACCATCTCAAAGTGCATTGTTTAAGGTGTCAAAATTAGTGGATAATTACCTTGCTGAAATTGCTCCTGATGCAAACCTCAAGCTTTCCAAGTTCATGGTCATAGCAGAGACTCTACCATCACATGCACGTACTATACATGATGGATTATACCGAGCAATTGATATTTACCTGAAGGTATGTATCTCTGTGTTCTTTTTCTTTGGATTTTCAATAACTGCAATGAAAGTTCATTAAGTTTGCATTATAATAAAGTGAAGGAAAGAGTGATATTTACAAGATTCATCCATATGCCAATTATTAGTTTTCTAAACTTCTTCTGGTTCTTTTTCAATCATATATCCAGGCTCATCAGGGGTTATCAGATTCTGACCGAAAGAAGCTCTGCAAATTAATTGATTTCCAAAAACTCTCACAAGAAGCTGGTGCACATGCTGCACAAAATGAACGCCTCCCCCTCCAAGCAATTGTTCAGGTTCTCTATTTCGAACAAATAAGGCTGAGAAATGCATTGTGCTGTTCTTATGGTGATGATGATCGCAAACCAATGCACCAGTCATGGCGGATCAGCAGTGGTGCACTCAGTGCAGCAATGTCTCCACGAGACAACTATGCATCACTGAGGAGAGAAAATCGGGAGTTGAAACTTGAGTTAGCTCGGTTAAGGATGAGATTAAATGATCTTGAGAAAGAACATGTTTGTATGAAGAGAGATATGCAAAAGTCTCATTCTCGGAAATTCATGAGTTCTTTCTCAAAGAAAATTGGTAAGCTGAGCTTCTTTGGGCATAGTTCTTCCAGGGGATCAAGTTCACCCTCAAGGAATTCGCATAGAACAGATTCTAGAGTGATAGAGAGAACATGTGCTAGCACTGACTAGGTAATTCAAGGTCCCTGGATTCTTTTTATTCTGCATTTGCTGGGTAGCAAAGGTAGACATGCTCTTGTTCACCTTTATTTGCCTTCATAAATGTTTCTTTTTGCCCCATTGATGCTTTGTTTATCATGGATAGTGGGTTCTCGTTTGCAAGTATGGTTTTTGGAATGTACAACTTAGATATAATTTGGCTTGTTGTATGTAAGAATTCCTTTGGAATCTTGTACATATATGAAAGCTCTTTAGCATACATTTTTATACAATTCATATAACACTGATGGTCTTGTAATGGTTCTATATTTCTTTTTTGGCTGAAACAATGATCATCTCCCCCATTCAGTTATTCAATGTGTGTTCTGATTTTCCTCAGGTTTTGTGATTACCATTGGTTTCTTATCTTTCCCCAAAATTTCAGGTTCAATTAAGGTTTCATATAATAGATGTTTAACATGTTATCTCAAATCTTGGTCATTTCATTGCTGGAATTTTGTTTGCGAAAAAATGATTAAGATGATAAAATCAATCAAAAGCATGAAAGTAATTTCCAGTTCAACTTTCGTTTATCCTGTCCTTAATATTGCTTCTTCCTTTTTTGGGTTTAGAGGTTCGAACTAGAGTTTGGACTTGCGACGCCTAAGCCTCAGAGACAACTTTAGTACCATTAAGTTGTAACTCACTGATCTATTCTTCTCTGGTTCTCTTTAGGAACATAGTTAGCATATGGAACTAAATTGTAGTAAAATCATGAAACTCTTGTCTAGAGAACATATTTGCTGAACATTAGCAGCATTCCATGTTAATTTACATATTCACTGGACATGTAGCACCAGCAGGTGCAAGTAAAAAACATCAGATTATCAAATGTGGAAAATTCAGAAAAATTCATGCTATGTTGGGACAAGGCTTGCAGACTTGACAAAAAAATCTGCAAAACTGTAGGAATAATTTCCTGGTAACTCTTCTCTGGACACTTTGACTTTTCTCTGCTGCTCCTTGTCTTTGACGGATAAGAGAAACGATACCTGAAGTCGAAGGGATCTACGAGCACTGCCTGGTTTCCTTAAGCAAGATTTTAGCTTGGTAACCTCTCTGCTGCGTTCAAACTCTAATAACTCACCATCTGCGCTTTTGTGAAATTCTGCAGTCATGTTAGTGTTTGCAGACTCAAGACCATGTTCAAAAGATCTAACCTTAATTCTTGAAAGTTTCACAGGTTTCTCTTCAAGTCCAAGGTGGATGCTTTTATTCTTGGGCGTAATATCCTCAGGCCAAGACCCTACTTTGTTCTGTTTTCTGGTTCTTAAATCGCAGCCTTGATTGAGGGAAGGTATCCACATACAGGATGTGGTACGAGGTGATCGGTCAAGGCTTGGCTGACGGTTCAGATGTTTTGGTGTTGAACCAGCATTTATCTTTATAGGGGAGTCTTGGTATTGACGCTGTTGATATGTATGCTTGTTTGGAGATAGGATTTCGTGCGAAGAATGCTGCTGCTGCGGCTGTTGTTGCTTGTGAGCTTTGAGCAATTTATAGATGGTGCGATTAGGAACAACGAAGAAAACTTTTCCCAAGCTCAAGACAGATTCAGGTTTAACCACACACCATGGATACTCGAACACATCAGGCCGGGTGACAGAATGCCTCGGATACTTGTTCATCACTTGAGCAGCAGTTATAGGCTGTCTGTAAACCTCCACATTCCTACCTGGATACACCAGTTTCAGCACACCATCCTCCCTAGCTATACTTCCCATTTATGTTTTATGTGTCTTTAAATTAGCGAGGAAGAGGGGATATAGTTCAGCACCAATATCTCCCTTATACTGTGACTTCTCTCGCTTGCTGACAGAACAAGACGGTAGTTCCAATGAAAGAGTCTTATCAGAATTGAAGATTTTACTTTTTGTCATTGTTCCATTTGAATATGCTGCTTCGATAATCACTAGATTCAGCTGTATTCTTTTATAGTTATCATTATTATTCTATATTATCAATAATAAGATGCTGGTTTACGGCCTCAAGTCTTGCTTCTAATCCTATTTTACATTTTAATAATGATCATATTTTATAAATTTAACATTCAAGTATGCTTGAGAGTTGAGACTGCACAACTATAGAAAAATGTAAAGATTATATTATTGCTTTTCCAGAGTTTTCTGAATTGTGGTGCTAGCTTTCTTCTCAACACTCAAAAAGATCATGATAATTAATGGATTCTAAAATGATTCCGGTTTTGGATAATTGCAAATTTTTATGATTAATCGCATGTTGTTCAATTGAGACCAGCCGCCAGTGAGCTGTACTGCACGGAATTAACAAAATGACAAGTAGAACAACCACAAAGTTAAACTCAGTACAGTAAAGAAAACAACCATTTATCATTGATAATTAATGGGGTTATGCATACTTTTTTTTTTTTTGTTATGGATGGCTTAATTATATTCAATCTCTACAGTTTCTGAATCTGCTGTAATTGGCATTAGCCTTTCTACGAATTAATAAAATGGTTCTTCTGTTAAAAAAAAAATTCTTCCATTTGTTGATTTTTTTTTAAAAACATTGTACGAGGAAAATGTTCCTTTTTTTTTCTTTCAGAAAAATGCCTTATTTTCTTGTTTTTTTAGTTACAAATACAGAAAATTATTGAAAAATTAATTTTTTATATATGAAGCACATTAAAAAATATCAAATTATTGCAATAAAAAAGACTATTAAAATAATTGTTAATATTTATAATTGAATATAAGAATATTTTAATAACAAAAAAATACTTTAAGAAAATTTTAATAAAAAAAATACTTTTTCTGATGACCCATCAGTGGTGGTCAGTCAAAATACTAATTAGAATATACTAAAATAATTTTTTTTCAAGGAAAAATGTTTGTTAAATGCTTAGAAAAGGACTCGCCTTTTTTAAAAGAGGGAGTCTATTTCCTTAAAAATGGCTTAATTTTTCCCTCTAACCTGAAAAATTAATTTTGTCGATCAATGTTTCACAATATTTGTAGGATCAATCAAGGGCGAGAAGTAACACACTGATCACTCGACATAATTTTATGTTTCAAGCTCAGTTCAACAGACCTTGGTACTATTTTGAGGATTCTTGCAGAATTGTTGTTGGCTGCCCATAAAATATATTAGTAGAAAATCATATTACCATCTAAAATTTAAAAAAAAAAAAAAAAAAAAGAAGAAGCCAGGCCATTCTCTTTTTAATAAGGGATGGTATTGCTCTCTAAGAAATGGGCAGATCGTTCACCGAAGATATAATGTGACATGCAAGGCAGTTTTTATCAATGGATTATGAAGAAAAAGAAGCATAACAAAAAGAAATGACAACACAGGAGAGATAACATTCACATATTCATCATAACTCGCACGTACTAAGATCTCCAAAGGTAAAAGGATGACTAACTCAAACTTATTCTTCATCATATCTTCAATTATTTGTTCTTACTTGAGTGCTTATGCGTCGACTGATTTGGTATAGAAGCGGATACCGAAAGCCAAACCCAAGATTAGCAGGGGAACTAGGAATTGCAGGAGCTTGATGATGAATTCTGGGGTCTTGTCTTGGTTGTAGTGAGGTTGCTTAGGAGGAGTGTATGCCTTCCTAGAAGGAATGGTTGATGAATCAATCTCACCAACATAGAATTCATCCATCATTGCTTTCGCACTGGTACTGTGGCCGACATCCTCAAAATCATCAGTTGCGTCCTTCCCTGTCAACCATACAAGTATGAATGTTCATTCCAAATAGATCCTTATTGAGTATCAATGATCTTTAATAATTGGCACATATAACTAGTATGTATCTTAGTACCTGTGGCTGACAACAAAACCTCATCGCCCCCAGGATGGTCCTCCAAGAATTTCGTCACATCATATACCTGATATGAGAAATTATAATTTTTTATTCAAGGACATCTGAATATGATACGTAATATAACAAAATATGTCAAAATTGAATTTGCATCAGTGAAGAACCCAAAACTTCAAGTTCATGTGCCAGCAGGCAACAGCTCAAAAGCATTTCCTTGGGGTCCGCCTAAGTTAAGAATTAGTTAGGTTTTGGCTCTCTGGAAAACTGCTGGTTGAGAATAGTTTACTCGCTACCATGCTTTTGTACTTCTACTAGCTTTTTTTCTTTTCTTTTTCAATCTCATCAAGAAAAGGAAAAGGAAAGAGAAAAATCCTAAGAAGATGAACAATCTAGGATACAACTTAATAGCCACAATCACTTTCAACTGTTACGTTTACTCTAAAGCGCTTGTGCTAGGTAAGAAACTTAGGCATGAATTTGACATTTTCCCACTGCAAACTGATGTAAAATCTACGAAATTTGAGAAAATCGCACGCACGATACAAACAAGTGCTTGGATGTAACCAAGAGGATAAACTTAAAAGATCACCTTAAAATCCCTCAAATTTTAAGGTCCAAACTTAATAAACATAATCACAGAGTATATGACAAGTTGACAATCCCACTAGGCAATCAAAAGGGCAGCAGTTCAAGTCTTCCTACAACCCAAATTGAAAAATGACAAAATATCTAGTATGAAAAGTTGAGTTCTTGAGAATTATATTTAGCTAAAAAGAACCCAAAATCCAACTTCAAAAATTTAGAGATTAAACAGAACTCCTGATACAATATTACAGCTAAAAAAGTGATTCTTACCTAGTAAATAAGCAACCAAAAGAGAATCGTCGACCAAGTAAAAATCAATTCAAACACAGATAACCATATTATCCATTATGACCACGGAACCACAATATTGAGTATTTTAGACCTCAGCTATTGGAAAGTCAAAGGCTTACATCTTTTGGTACCATTAGAATTATAGGTGAAATACCATATGAGAGAATTCGCCAATATAAGTGGTTTAGCTTTGATAAACCATAAAGCATATGACCATGATAAAAAGAAATCTCCTGTAATGCCCATTTCGAAGTTCTTGATTAAAGAATGTAAAAAAACACTTAATAACAACAAATAAATATCACAAATTTTCCTGATTCAGAACCATCTGCAATATACCACATTCATCTTCCGGTTGTACCAAATAATTGTGGCACATACAGCTTAAAATTATCACAAAGAAAAAGATGCAGCAGGAAGAACATCTAAATGTCGTAGTGAACATAAAAAGGCCTGATATTGCTCTGGCCAATCAAAGAGATGATTTTAAATACCACTCCTCAAGCAATGTCAAAAATTAAAGTACAAAACCCACATAAGATTCTCAATTGTATTGATAATTCCGACGCTTAGAATAATTTACAAAACCTCAGACAGAATAAATTTGTTAAGAATAAATCCAAATTTATGCTATTGTTAAAACAACATATCCAGATAAAGTTAATTAAATACAACAATTTACTTTTCTTTGAATCTGAAAGTAAAATTGTACTCTTCCGAAACTCACGTAAGGAAGGATGGTCTGATTGTTTCAAATAGGAAGAGGTGTAAGGATACTAGTATTGATCATTGGCCCAAAATCCACACATGCAAGGAGATGAACAGGCTTTTAAAGACATCTATATGCTAATACACAAAAAGGGAACTTGTTCACATCTCAAGATCAAACTTAACAGCCAATATATAACCAAGAAATGAGAAATACCGATCTAGCAAACCAGTAAACAAAATAGCATTAAATCAATAACGTATCAATCAATTATCTATAATAAGACTAAATTCTTGCAACCAAAGACCAAAACTTCACAGATCCAGCTAATAGAATCAAATCTGATTCATACATCACAGACAATATAAACCCAACAACCAAGAAAATGGAATGGGAGCAAAAAAGACATGGGTTATTTGCAGCTGATTATTAGCTGTATTAGTATCCTCATACCTTTCCGTCAATAATAAGCCAGCAGTCTTTGGGGCTATTATGCTCAGAGACCTCAGCCAAAGAATAGACCCTCCCATCGCCACCCATTTCTTAATTTTCCCTTTTGAGTGTTTGGCTTAAGAAATTACAGAAGGAGAAGAGCTTTTTTTAGCTCTTGGAGATGGAACGAAACTGCGGGCTCTGCTCAGCAGACCCTGAAGTAGATTTGATCACACGAAAGGGAGGAGACAGAAAGTGGAGGTGGTAAGGTCAAGAGGAGTTTTTAGATTGGGTGGGCAAGGGGGGTTGGTGAGGGGCGACAGATGAAATGACTCTGTCACCAACCAGCCTGGAATTTTTCCTTTTTCTTTTGGTTTTAAATTTTTGATTAATTTTCTTGTTTTCAAATTGGTGTTTGATAGTTTGTTTGGAATTACTTTTGAAAAAAGTTATTTTTAGATAATTTTTTTTAAGTTTTATGAAGGGTATAATTTATTAATTCAGTAATTTAGTACTGATTTTTTTTAATTTTTTATAAATTATTTTGAAAAAATATTTATTTCTCTTCTACATTTTCAAATTACTAGATTATAGTACAAAATTGCTGAGAAATATCATCCTCCTTTCCAAAGCTGATTTGTCTAAATTTGGTACTATAATTCAGGATTGCCATGTTTTACTCTTTTGTGTTTATTATAATATTGGTTTTGTTAAGAGTGAAGCGAATAATGTTGCTCATTTGTGGGCAGAGCTTTGTGTGCATATGTTTCTCCTTCTTCTTTTTGAATGATTAATTCGTTTTTGGAGGATTTATTATCTCATGATAATAGACTTTGTTTTTAATGATATTTTTTTCTTTTCTCAAAAATAAAATAAAACAAAACAAAATAAATCTTAAATCTCAACTTTAATATCACCTTAAAACTTAAAGTTAGGTGATTATATAATATAATAACCGTCACAATAACATCACAATTTTATTTATGTCCTATTATACCTACTCTAAAAATGCTCAATGGTGTCCAAAAATATTTTAGGATTCACTACTCGAAATAAAAATAAAATAAATAATAATTTTTACTAATTAATGAATAATTTTATTAATATTTTCACTTGTAAAAATCAGATATCTTTTATTCTAGCCAGTTGAGTCATCAAATTCACCTATTGAACCACACAATAAAATAGACATTATATTTTTATGTCATTTTATTTTAGTTATAATTTTCAATTTTTAAAAGTGAATCCAAACATTAAATAACGTAACATATTGATAATTTGAAGACAAGAATACATCTATCTATCGTCAATTCAATTTAAAAAGAAAATCGTTGCCTGATTCTCTGGGATCAGTTGCTTTAGAAGAATCAAATGGGCTGAAAGCCCATATATTCATTGTATGGTGAGGCAGTCATGGCCCAATGAGAGGTCTAGGGCTTTACTCAAAGTTAAAGGGATTCAACAACCAACCTTCTGGGACAGCCCAACCCATTTAGGAACTATGCTATCGTAGGCGCGGCATTTGCTTTCTTTCTTTTTTAATTTTTTTTTTAACGTGGCTATTTTCACTGGCCAATTTTCCTCACTGTACCCAACCCACTGGACGCGAAACTGCACTAACTCACGATAGAGAGACTGCGCAAATACACTAGCAACCTTCCTCTGGATTGCCCCATCTATTCGAAGCAGGGTACGGAGAGAGAGAGAGAGACTGCGCAAAAATGGTGTCCGGATCGGGGATCTGCGCGGAAAAGATGGTGGTGGACGCGCGGCATCATATGTTGGGGCGGCTGGCGTCTATCGTGGCGAAGGAGCTGCTCAACGGGCAGAAAGTGGTGGTGGTACGGTGCGAGGAGATATGCTTGTCAGGAGGACTTGTGAGGCAGAAGATGAAATATATGAGGTTTCTTCGTAAGCGCATGAACACTAAACCCTCTCATGGTCCCATCCATTTCCGCGCTCCTTCTAAGATCTTTTGGCGCACAGTGCGTGGGTACGTTCCTCTTTGTCTGTCGCTTGATTTGCTTAGTTTTAATGTGTTTCTACATCTTCGTAGTTTTGATGGTCTATTTTTTTTTTCGGAAAATTTTGTTAGAATTTTAAGTAATGTACGATTGATTTTAGATCCACTAATCTCTAGTTTCTGGAAAATGAAACAGTAGATTTTGACTTAAATTCGTTCACTAGCTTTAAGGGAGCTAGATTAACTTGCTTTTATAATCATAAACTGAGATTTGGAGTATGTTTTTTAAATTTTAAATTGGCAATTCTGTGCATTTTTTTGTTGTATCATCGATCTTGCTTTCCGTTTTTGGGTTTGATAAATATGGTTTCAGTCTTGCACATGGGAGCATTGAAGAATTTGGGCCCATGTTTGATTTGCTGCTATGGCAGAATGATTCCACACAAGACAAAGCGTGGAGAAGCTGCACTTGCACGATTGAAGGTATATGACGGTGTCCCACCACCTTATGACAAGGTGAAGAGGATGGTTATACCTGACGCTCTTAAGTGAGTTTCTTGGCCCTTTAATTGTTTTGGGATTTATTTATTTTACTAATTTTAGTTAGTGTTTTTCAGTTATATTTAATAATGAAATAGGGTGTTGAGACTTCAAAAGGGACATAAGTACTGCCTATTAGGTAGACTATCATCAGAGGTTGGATGGAACCACTATGACACCATCAGGGTGAGTATTAACATCTCGGATTGCTTATCATGTTTCTTGTTGGATGTATTGCAACTCTTTTTCTTGTTAGATGGTACATGCTGTCTAAAAACTATCTATTCATTTATTTTTATTATTGGTATCTCAATGGAGGTGATGATGCCTCTTGAGCATTGCTGTGTCTAGGATTCTAAGGATTGTATATATTGCTGCTACTTATTTTGCATGGTCAAGATCAGTTTCTGTTTTCCTAAGTGACACTGCTTTCATCTTTATGGTGGAACTATCAGTATATTGGTTATTGAATTAATCTGGGATTATGTTCTTCTCTTTGTTCCTGCCAGTCTTGTAGCTTGTAACTCTATGTCTGTTTCTGCAATAGATTATCAATAATGGCTTGGCATTCATGTCAAACATAATTTGAATTATATTGACTGTAAATTTCATAATCATCTCAAATTTAGTTAGTTCAACTTCCCTTTAAAGCTTAGCTTTTTGTAAAGAGTCTATACTGTTGCTCTGCTACTCTATTTAGTTTTCACACAGACTAGAGTTCACTTTTTTTCTTTATCGCTCATAGTTTGTCTTCTCTGTCATTGTTGTAAAGTGAGGGTTGATCAATCCAACTGAATGCTTGGACTCTTGACTTCAATAATTTTCGTTTTTCAAATTATTGACTCTGTTGCTCTTGCTCCTTTCATTGTTTTAATATTATTCAACAGGCAGCAAGCTTCCTTCTGTAAGTTTATATTATTGGTTTGGTGTATGTAATTACCTGTTGCACAAACAAGAATTACATTGTTTCTTAATCTCCTTGGAGAAATACCTGAGTGTTCAGATTGACTTTGATATTAATTTGGGGAATCACATTAGTGTATGTTTATGAATAGTAAATAGATATTATCTGTTAGGATATTGATAAATGTAATGTTTAACTCTTTTTTAAGTTCTTGTTTATGCAACTTTTTGTTACCTGTAATCTAATATCCTGTCTTCCACAGGAGCTGGAGAAGAAGAGAAAGGGAAAGTCCGAGGTTGCATATGAGAGGAAGAAGCAATTGAACAAACTTAGGTTGAAGGCCGAGAAGGCTGCAGAGGAGAAGCTTGGTTCCCAACTGGATATACTGGCACCTGTTAAGTATTAAAATTCTAGTAACTAGTTAGTAACTCACAATTTTGTTGAAAATTTTGCTCTTCAATGGATCTCTTTCAAGGCCGGCCTTCTATTGAAAAAGTTGTGACTTGAAGCCAATTTTTGGACTCCTGTTGTTACTCAGGGTGTTCTTGTTGGGATTTTGAATGGCCTATATGTGAGACCTCTTACTCAATGCTCCATCTTGGTGGCGTCACATGCTTTTGTCGTTTCAGTCGATGAGCGCTTACAATCGCAGCTGAATTATTTACCTTCGTTGGATTTTAATTAATTGATCAAATGCTTTTGTATTTGATGTTCTGCCATTCGTGGATTCCTAATGTGCACTGGGCTTGGATCGGTTGGAATTCTAACAAGGACTTAAATTAATAGACTCGGGCGTCATAAAAAATGCAAGTTAGACTCTCTGATTGACCCCGTTAAATAAGCAGCTCTAATGAAAACAGTAATGAGCATTTATTTGTGGTGGGGCGATTATATTCTTATAATTACTTGATCAGAATGAAATTTGCAGTATAAAACGCCAAAATATTTAATCATTCGTAAGTTTTTGTGGTAACAGATGATAGCTTGAAAGAAGCACGTCTCGAAATAGTCGCAGCAACTGTGCTTGTATATTTGCCTTCATAAAAATTATCCTCAATTTTTTCACGGCATCTTCAATGTCTACCTTCACAATTTCGTCAAAGCTAATTCCCCAGGAACTCAAAGCTAGAATTTGTCATTGTGGCTTCTTCTTCTTCTTTTTCCTCCATTGAACACTCAGGAAAATATGGTGTATTCCTCAGTTTAGAGGCCCTGACACCTGTGACAATTTTGTTAGCCATCTCCATGCTGCTTTACGCCGCCATGGAATTATCACCTTCATAGATGACAATCTTGACATAGGAGAAGAGATCGAACCAGCAATCCTAACTGCCATTGAGACCTCTAATGTGTCAGTTATCATATTTTCGAAAAACTATGCATCTTCTAAATGGTGCTTGGATGAGCTGGTGAAAATCATGGAGTGGAAGGAAACACACAAACGGAAGGTGTTGCCTGTTTTCTACCACATAGATCCATCCGACGTAGAAAACCAAACTGGAGTCATCGTTTTGCTGCTGCAGTAAATCAATACAACAATTTCAATACATATAAGGGGTGTTTAGTGTGTAAAAAAAATAAATTTAAATTTTTTTAATTTAATACACTAATTTTTTAATTTTTTATAAAATATTTTTTTCAAACATGTTTATGAAAAAAATATATATATTTATCTAGTTTTCTTTAAAAGCAACTTTCAAAATTTTAAAAAATTAAAAATAAATTTTTTTCTACAAAAACATTTTTTCCAAACTTGACATCAAATGGACCCATAGTAATTTACGTGATAGGTCAGTTTTTGATTGTGTTACGATTACCGGTTGAAATTATTGTTTGAATACCCATTACTATTTAATACTGCAAATTATTAGTACGTAGCGTGTTTTAATCTCTTGATATCTCAGGTCTGAGCATGCTCTTGTGGAGGAAATTGTTAAAGATGCATTGAAAAAATTAAGCCATCTATATTTATACGATTTTAAGGATTTAGTTGGAATAGACTCACGGGTTAAACAAATTGAGTCACTATTATGCAATGGGGAGGATGATGTTCGCATGATTGGAATATGGGGAATGGGTGGAATTGGTAAAACAGCTATTGCTAGAGTTATCTTCAATAAATTCTCTGCTCAATTTTATGGTAGCTGCTTTATTGGAAATGTCAAAGATGAATTTGCAAAACATGGCCTAGGTCAAGCACAAGTTGAGCTTCTTTCTAAAATATTGAATGTAGGAATTATTACCAATTCAAGGCCAATTCTTATGGTGAACCAACTTCGCTACAAGAAGGTTTTTATTGTTCTTGGTGATGTAGATGATTATGAACAAATAAAATTTTTCATCAAAAGGATGATTGATTTAGTCGAGGAAGTAGAATTATCATAACAAGCAGAGATAAACAAGTGTTTCAAGATAAAGTTCATGGAATATACGAAGTTGAAGCACTAAACTACCATGAATCTCTTCAGCTTTTCAGTTTCTTTGCCATCAAAGAGAATTATCCCCGAAGAGATTATAAAAAACAATCAGACACAATTGTGACTTATGCCAAAGGCATTCCATTAGCTCTTAAAATTCTGCGTTTGTTCTTATATAGCAAGAACAAACAAAAGCGGAAAGTGCACTGAAGAAACTCGAGACAAGTCCTAACGTGAAGATACAGAGTGTGTTGAAAGTAAGTTTTGATGGACTTGATTTTGGGGAGCAGCAAGTATTTCTTCACATTGCTTGTTTCTTCAAAGGGAAAAGTGTATCTCGTGTAGAAAGATTACTGAATGGTTGTGAGATTTCTACTCTGATCGCCTTGAGAGTGCTGAATGATAAGTCACTGATAATCAAGGAAGATGGTAGAGTGGAGATGGGTGATTTATTACAGGAAATGGGTAGGGAAATTGTTCGTCAAGAATGCATTAAAGAGCCAGGCAAACGTAGCAGGTTGTGGAATCATGAAGATATCCGTCATATATTTCTCAAAAATACGGGAAACACTTCTTTCTTCTCTTATTATCACTGTAACATAAATAAAATAGCATTTATGCAATAAATTGTTAATTGTTGTCATGTAGATTAACAACAAATTCATATTCTAACCTTCGTTATAAAATGCTCAAATTTTTGCAATAACCTACAACAATAAGAGTAGATATAGCAGTTGTCCTCCACATATTGTAAGCCAGCAGCTAAATCATTTTTTTTTTTTTGGGTAGTGTATGGAAGCTAGGATTATTACAAAATGTTCAAGTAAAGTTGTGACATTTGCTAAGCTAATATGTCGTATGCTTGGTCTTGACCAGGGGACTGAAACAGTTAAGAAGGAATATCACTAGACTTGTCTAAAATAAGTAGATTACCTTTAAATCCTACTGCATTTGTTAAGATGAATCAAATCAAATTTCTCAAGGTTTATCATCGGGGCTTAAATAATTTCTACACAGAAGGGCTCGAATCTATATTGGATAAGGTGAATATCCATCAAGGCCTGGTATCTGTTCCTGAGAAAGTGGACTGCCCTCAAGGCCTTGATTATCCTGAAGAATTGGTATCTCTCCACTGGAATTTTTACCTTCCGAAATGCTTGCCATCAAATTTTAATGCTGAAAAGCTTGTCGAGCTTAAATTATTCGGGAACGACTTTGGACTAGACTGCAGGTAACTAGTGACTTCTAATACTTTTCTTTTGTATTTATTCTTTCATCTAATTTACCATTTGACAATTTGGGAAAAAAAAAATTGTTGAAATTGATAGATTCAGTCCATTGAAAATGAGAATAGTGAATTTTATAAGGTTGAAAATTGTTGAAAATACATTTTTACCAAAATACCCTAACACATTTTGGTTTGTTCTCTTTGAGTCTTATAAGTTCCATTTTTTTCCCGATATGAGATTTTTTTTTGTCTCCATATTCTCCCTCAAATACAACTATATTGGTTCAGTTATGACTTATCATCATTCATACGCTTTGAGTTTGTATTCATTGAGTCTCATAAACCTAGAGACCTCCATATTTGTTACTTGAATTTGTACTTTTTGAATCTCAGAATACTCAGATTCATTTTGACTCTCAAAGAGTCTCAGGTTTCCATTTTGCTTTGTTTGGATTTGTATTTTTAAATCAATTAGATCTTCATGCGCTGTTAGACAATTGACTTTGATATTATATTAAAATTGATGAATCCGACCTATTAAAAATTTTGTGAGTTTGAAAATTGTTGAGAATACATTTTTACGAAAATATCATAAGACATTTTGGTTCGACTCTTTTGAGTCTTATAAGTTTCTATTTTTTCTTTCTTTTTCCTGATGTGAGATTCTTTTGTCATCAACAGAAAGAAAAATACAGCTAGCAAATTAGTAATGTATAGCTTAGACCTAATTTAAGCCTTTCCTTCTTGTATGTCTTTCGAACAGAATCTTGCAAATCTGAAAGTGCTCAAACTTCGTCACAGTAGGAACTTGACTGGAATGCCCAACTTATCAATGGCTCCAAACCGTGTGACCTTAGATTGTGAGGATGCATAAATTTGGTTAAGGTGTGTCCAAGTATTGGGTATCTCTCTAACCTAACTTATTTGTATTTGGAAGACTGCAAGAAAATTGAAAACGTTAGGATGCATAAATTTGGTTAAGGTATGTCCAAAGTATTGGGTATCTCTCCAACCTAACTTATTTGTATTTGGAAGACTGCAAGAAAATTGAAAACGTTCCAATCAACAAAAGTTGGAAATATCATAGAGTTCTCCTCCTCAATTGCTTAAATCTCAGAGAGTTTCTTCAAGTTGCTGGTACCATAGAAATATGATATTTAGAGAAAACTGCAATAGAAGAAGTACCCTCCTCGATTAAGTCTCTCTCAATGCTCAAGGAACTAAATATTTTTTCAAGGATTAGAAAAGGCTAGGAAATGAATCGACCAATTGATTTCCTGCCAGGTTAAAAAAAAAAACTAAGCTTCTGACAAGTATTTTAAGCTTTCATGAAGACCCATCCCATTGATTACCATCAAGATTTAATTCTTCAAGACGTTCAAATTCAGCGATATCAGGTATTGCCCCTGTGAGTTGATTGTGAGTGAATTTTAGGGTCTTCAAGGAACTGTTAACACAGCTCAGGTTTTCTAAGATACACAGAAAATGGTCCTGTCAGATTATATCCAGAGAAATAGAATATTTTCAAGAGACAAAGATTCCTGAAGGATGTAGGTATTAGTATTAGTGTATTACACTTTCAAGTTGATTGCCTGAGAGGTCAAGATGTAGAAGACAAGTGATATAATTTCTCCAAAAGAATCCGGAACTGGACCTTTCAAGCACTGGTCACCGTTAATATAAATTTATAAAAATAATCAACTGGAATATAATATAAAAGTTGGTGGGTATATCCACTATAATATGCTGATACATGACCATTGATACAAATTCTTAAACAGGCTTGAGACACATCAAAATGATGAACTTTGACCTTTTAGAATTTTTTTTGCTGATATGAATGTATATTATGCGATCTCTTGAAACTTTTTGGATGGGTACGATGAGTTGCTCTAGCCTAAAAATTTAGGCTCATAACAAAACCTAAAAAAATTAGGCTTAAAAAAAACAAAAACAAAAACAAGACAAAAGATCCAAAATATCCCCAATAGAACACCCAAAAGCATGCATCAAATATGTTTATTTTTTTTTTTTACAATGGCAATAACAAAATTTGATAGTCTTTAAATATTAGCTTAGCATGCATGATGTTTCTTTTTTTTTTTTAATTTAATATAAAATACTTATATAAAGCCTGAAACTATGGGCAGGTTTGCATGTTGGACCCAAAAATTACCCAACTTAATTTGGTTACTGTTATAGCAAATTTGGCAAAAATAGAAATAAAATTTTTATTCTAATTTTATATTTAATACTTATTTTTGCTGAGAATAAGATTCTGAATGATAAATGTTGTAGAATTTCCATTTCCCCTTTTTTTTCAATAAAATATTTTATATTCCAATAATACCTAACCTTAAGGTTAATCAGACCAAACTCATCATTCCTTACAACAATAAATTTCATAATTAATGCATGAGAAATGCAAGGGAAATGGTCATGATATTGAAGGATTGAAAAATTTGAAACGATACCTTTCCTTTAGGAGAAAGACACATGATGTGATATAAGTATGAATTTGAAAGCAAAGTTAATGGGGAACCATGGAAAATATATATAATTGCATCGAGTATGCGGCTGCTTTAAGCATCCCATATCTGCATCATCATCATGCACCTATTTAATTAATCATTTTATGCTTAAACTTATGTGCTTTAGATTTTAGATTTATTCATACATAATCATGAAAATAGAAGAAAAAAAAGAAGAAGAGAAAACACAAAACATCTATTTGTAATTTAAATATTCTCCTAAAACATTAATTAGGTCCTCATAAAGCTGTTTTCTTAACCAACTAAACCCTTATTTTTCTTTTTTTTTTTTTTAAGATACCAAACCTTTATTTTTCTTGGTCTTTGATTTAGGTAGAGATCATAGAGAACCATACGCAACTTTTGACCTTATGCATACTCTAAAATTAACAAAATCCAGGAAGCCAATTTGCAAGAAATAAAACCATTTAACGTCGTCGTTTCATGGGGGGAAGTATATGGAAAATATCTACATTAGGCCTAGCTTCCACTATGGTCATGTTCGTCAATTGGAAGCAATTTTTCAAACATTTGTTTTCTCTAAAAGTTAACAACTTGGTCAGAGATGATGTTGAATTTGAAAAAGACCAAGTCATCACGTAGAGATAGGATTCATTCAGTTAACTAGCTAGAAGACGACCCTCACCAAACAAATCATAATCATGCTCATGCTCATGCTCACCATCATTACTCTTCATTTCCTTCCCCACTAATTACTCACACTGTTAAAGCTAATCTGTTGATAAGATTTTATTCTCTTTTTATTTCTAACAATAAAGATACTTCCTTTGGCCTTTGGGAGACATTACTCTTGTTGGGTTTTGTTCCATGGCCCTCAACTGTTTTTGGGTTGCGTTCATCTTCTTATCTGCCCTGTGGATTCAAGGTTTCTGTGACCGTCAAGATGGTAGTATGCCTTTATATCACCGCTTGTTTTATTTTATATGCAAATTTTGCATTCACTCGTTGCTTTAATGTGTCTGTCTCCAAAATCACAGGTTTTTTGAGCTTATCGTGCGGTGGAAGTACAAATTATACTGATTCAGCCAATATTTCTTGGGTTTCTGATAACGCATATATCAGCACAGGCAACACAACCACAATTGAATACATAGAGGGTACCTCCTCAGCTACTGCTCCTGTCAGGTTTTTCCCAGAAAGACAAGGTCGCCGGTGTTATAAGCTGCCGCTGAATAATGCGTCCTCTGTGGTTCTAGTTAGAGCTCAATTTGTGTACAAGAACTATGACAGGCTTGGAAAACCCCCTGCATTCTCTGTTTCTGTTGGAACAGCCATTGTTACTACTGTGAATCTTACTGCTAATGATCCGTGGACAGAAGAATTTGTATGGCCTATTACTAAAGAAACACTTTCTTTCTGCTTACATGCCATTCCTGATAGTGGATCTCCTGTTATTTCATCTCTTGAAGTTCGCCCACTTCCTCCTGGAGCTTATCAGGATGGAATGGGAGATTTTCCTATTAAATCATTAAGAAAGTCTTATCGTATCAATAGTGGTTATACTAATGGTTCATTGAGGTATGAATGGAATTTTTAGTGCTTTGGTTTTCGTAAGCATTTTTTTGATTGGATTGGATGAAAAACAGGTACCCTTTGGATTCGTTTGATCGAATATGGGACGCTGATCAAAATTATACACCATTTCACTTGTCAAGTGGATTCAATAAGCTTCTTAACTTCAATTTATCTAGTCTTATTGAGGATCCTCCTCTTGATGTTCTTCAGACCGCGAGAGTTTTAGCGCGAAGGGATGCCTTAACTTACAATCTCGCTCTTGATACACCAGGAGACTACTACATTGTCCTTTACTTTGCTGGGATTCTTCCTGTCTCTCCTTCTTTTGATATTTTAGTTAATGGAGATATTGTTCAATCTAACTATACTGTGAAAATGTCAGAAGCTAGTGTTCTGTACTTGACTCGGAAAGAAATCAAAAGCTTGAATATTACTCTGAAAAGCAAAAATTTCAATCCACAAATCAATGCTATTGAAGTGTATCAAATTGTTGAAATTCCATTAGAAACTTCATCAACAACAGGTGATAGTTCCTTTTGTTTGATAAGTTCATTTTTCCTTTGCTAGAATTGGCTTCAATTTGCTGATAATGGTTGTTGAGTTTTCCTGCAGTATCAGCACTTCAGGTTATTCAACAGTCTACTGGGTTAGACCTGGAATGGGAAGATGACCCGTGTTGTCCAATTCCATGGGACCATATTAAATGTGAAGGAAGCCTAGTCACATCATTGTATGTTCATGTTAATGACTTTCTTGTTATATTCTTTGCTTCTTCATATCTATTAATAAGTTCTTATGCCTTAATATTTTTCATTAGGGAGCTTTCAGATGTCAATTTGAGGTCAATCAGCCCAACGTTTGGTGATTTGTTGGACCTCAAAACACTGTAAATTCTGATCTGCAGAACTGTTTTGAAATTTATTTTTCTTTCTTTTATTCTTTTACACTCCATTTCTCATCCCATGGCATATGTGTGCTTCAGGGATTTGCATAACACAACCCTGGCCGGAGAGATACAGAATTTGGGAAGCCTCCAACATCTTGAGAAGCTGTAATGCATTATTACAGTGTTAAAAGAAATCAAAAGTTTCTCTTTCTTGAAAATAGTAAGTCATTTATTAGGAACCTGACTTTTTCAGGAACTTGAGTTTCAATCAGCTAGCATCTTTTGGAACTGAATTGGACAACTTAGTTAGCCTGCAGACATTGTAAGTTGTCATATCTATTGCATTCCATATGGCTTTTATCATTTTTCTTTTCAATTTTGTGCCTAAATGTTTCATATTAATTTCTCAACATCAAGGGACCTGCAAAATAATAGCTTACAAGGAACAGTTCCTGAGGAATTAGGAGAGTTAGAGGGACTTCATCTACTGTAAGTTAGCTTATAGGATTTAAATATCAAATTTACAGAAATTAAACAAACATTCTGCTTCTAATTGTCTCATAATAAGTGTTTAACTGGATGGGAATTTTTCCTTTTCATTCTTCAGTAACCTGGAAAACAATAAACTGCAAGGCACCCTGCCACAGTCTTTGAATAGAGAGAGTTTAGAAGTCAGGTATGTATGAAAATGATGCTTTCTTTGTTTGTCCTCTGTATTATAGAATCCTGATTGATACATCAAACTTATGACAGGACATCAGGGAATCCATGTCTTTCCTTCTCCACATTGTTGTGCAATGATGTTTCATCTAATCCTTCGATTGAGACTCCGCAAGTTACAATCTTTACTAAGAAAAAGCCTGACAAACCCAATCATATGGCAATTATAATTGGTGCAGCTGCAGGAACCGTACTTGCTGTTCTTGTTTTTTCTCTTTTAGTATTCCTATTCGCAAAGAAACAAAATGCTGAAGTCACACTCTCAGACAGTGAGTGAAAATTGCATCATTAACCCATCAAAACTCTTTATCATACTTACTTATCTGCATATATTTGTTATGCTCAGGGACTGTATCCGATATGCGAAACTGGAATGCAGCAAGAATTTTTTCCTATAAAGAAATCAAAGTAGCTACAAACAACTTTAAAGAGGTTATTGGCCGTGGGAGTTTTGGATCTGTTTATCTGGGAAAGCTTTCTGATGGAAAACCGGTGGCTGTGAAAGTCCGGTTTGATAAGACTCAACTTGGGGCTGATTCTTTTATTAATGAGGTTTATCATTCGAACTCTTCTTTTGCATGTTTTGGTCACTCTTTTATCTTTAGAGTGTTTTATATGTGTTACAAGTGAAATTTGGATTAGATTGGAGACAATAGTTGCCTGATTTTCCTTGCCTTGAAATGCTAGGTGTATCTGCTGTCACAAATCCATCACCAGAATCTTGTAGGTTTGGAAGGATTTTGTTATGAATCAAAGCAACAAATACTAGTCTATGAATATTTACCTGGGGGATCATTGGCTGATCATCTTTATGGTATGTTATTAATCTATGGAAATGGATTTTTCTGCATCTAATTAAATATTTTTGAAGCATTTGTTGTCTGTGCCTGAAATTTCTTTTCCCATTTTATCTCCTTGAAGGTCCGAATAGTCTGAAAGTTTCTTTAAGTTGGGTTCGTAGACTGAAAATTGCTGTTGATGCTGCTAAAGGTATGTGGATATAGTATTTCTATCAAGGTAACAGAAAAAGATGCGCATTGGAAAAACGAATTGATATTCAAGTTTCATTGGTTTTCTGAAAGATTAATTTCTGATTGCTAGTATCAGAAAAATAAAACTAGCTTTTATCACTTTTATGTTTAATGAAAGATGTCTTGTATACCGCAAAAGATTGAATTGATGTGTTTGCATATTTCCAGTTCATGCTTGTAAACAGAATACTTGAAGTCTTAACCTGTGGCATCATATTTTCCTGTTATACATGCCTTTATTACTAAGAGATAAAAGTGTGCCATAATTTCCGTTTCCAATGAAGGATTGGATTACTTGCATAATGGGAGTGAACCTCGAATCATACACCGTGATGTGAAGTGCAGTAATATCTTATTGGACAAGGACATGAACGCCAAGGTTTGTGACTTTGGGCTTTCTAAGCAAGTAATGCAGGCAGATGCAAGTCATGTAACCACAGTTGTAAAGGGCACTGCAGGCTATCTTGATCCTGAGTAAGTTTTCAAATCTCATGAACTTTTACGAATTCTTGATGAATAGCGCCTCATCAAAATTCATGTCATCTTCAGGTACTATTCTACCCAACAGCTTACCGAGAAAAGTGATGTCTACAGCTTTGGTGTTGTTCTTTTGGAGCTCATTTGTGGGCGAGAACCATTGCGCCACTTAGGAAATCCAGACTCTTTCAATTTGGTTTTATGGGTAAACCCAAATTTTTGCCTTTACACCTTCTGTATTGTTGATATGTGTTTTTTTCCTAATCTATGAGAGTCAAAGATTACAAATTGTTGTGTTGGGATGGTGAACTGCAGGCCAAGCCCTATTTGCAGGCAGGTGCATTCGAGATAGTTGATGACAGCATAAAGGGAAACTTTGATGTAGAAAGTATGAGAAAGGCAGCCACGGTTGCTGTAAGGTCAGTAGATAGAGATGCCTCACTGAGGCCTAATATTGCACAGGTGTTGGCGGAGCTTAAAGAAGCCTACAATATTCAGCTCGCATATCTCGCAGCTCGTGACATGTAAATCATTTTCTAGTCAATGTAAAGAGATACATGAATTCTGTACTAAATAGTAGTTCTTTCTGGAGAGAGAGATCAATTTGAGAAAAAAGCTATGTCAACGATTTCAAGTTATTCAGCAGAAGGCTATCCCAATGAGTCAAAAGATTATTTATAAATGTATACTATTATGTCATTTACAAGAAAGAAGATTATGTTATATGCATAATTTTTTTTTAAAAAAAATAGAAACTTGGCAAAATTGAGTGCTCTTCACTTCATACCCCCATTCAATTTAATGAGTGCTCCGCAATAGCTTCATTAAGTTGGAAAGATTTGGATGTCATTTTAATTTGACATCAGGTAAATTATCTAATTTTTCCGAGTTTATTTGATTTCAATGACTTTTTGAGTTTTATTTGAGTATATTCATGGGACAAAGATGCAACCTTGAATCAGTTGACTAGCTTTATGTAGGAGTATCTGAAAGGGGCAGACAACCAAGCTAGGTCCTATTTTATTATATATATGGAATGTGAAGCATATGTATGCCATAATGCTTTCGATATCATGAATGCCCACACCCAAATGCTAAAATGCACTTTTATCACATGTTATCCAACTCGAGCCATAATTAGTCTTGTCAAGATAAATCATCTTCAATGTGAAATGCCTATTTGACAAGGATGAGAACCAACTTTAACAGAGATGGTACATTATCCTTTTGCCAGAGCACATGCATCAAATATTTCTATATTTTCCTGAAGAAAATTACAAGATATAACTTTATAATATCTAGCAAAGGAAAAAACGAAGTGTAAAAAAGAAAACTGTGATATGGTTTTCACAGCCATTGCAAAACCATCCAGTAAATGATTAGCCTGTTCACTACTGCGCACGTAAATTGAAATTCTCTGGCCTTTTCCAATTTTGGAGACAATTTAGTTGGCCCACTAGTTTGGGTGAAACTAGGTGGAGTAGCGCCGTTGCAGGTAAAGGAATAATACTGCTAAAGCAGCCATAGCATATGGGAACACGGTCCAAATTCCCTGTAAAATATTACAAATTATATACGGGTACTCATAAAATGACAACTTAATGCAATGATATTTTATTTACCACTACAATGGCAACAGTCGCAAGGGCAACCGCGGGACATTCTCTCAATAGAAATCCGATCCCCAGCTGAGCTCAACAAACAAGAATACAACTGGTGTTATGGACTTTGTATCAGCATTGTAACTGAATTGAACAAGCAAGATTTTAAGTAAGTAAAGAAAATATTTGGAAAAGATTCTCCATTGATTATTTGATTGGCTAGGACAGAAATTCATCAAACTGCTGATATACAGTCATTCAGTGTGTAATTAAGTGCCAGAAATTTCAAACCAGAGAGTCAAGCTGTCTGTATTGTTCTATGGACTTTTAGATATGAGTAAGGCAATTAAATACCATATAATAAATTGAAGCATGCAGACACGACTTTACACATGAACAAACAAAAATAAAAACGCATTTCCAATGGAACAAGGAGTCTTCTGTAGAGGAAGTTTGATCAAGCCACCACAGCAAACTCCAGCAAAGAATGATGGAGAGATCTATAGCGGAAATCTGGCAGATCTCTCCTCCAGGATCCCATACATGCTGTTTAGAACACAAAACACATGAGTTTAATTGAGCAGGAGGAAGATGTGTACCTGATTTGGCCGAATCCATCGTCTTAGAAACGATCCGAGAAGTTTTGCACCAAGATCTTCTCTCGTTTTCTAACCCCAGAATGATGGAATTCTTATCTTATCTTTTCCTTATCCTCTATCCACCTTTATATAGAGGAGCTTAATCATTAGGGTCAGCAACAAGAGAGACTTAGCTCACCGGTATATAATAATCATGGGCTATCCATCATACCCATATTATTATCTGAGCCCACATTAATTCTCCCACACTTAATTAATAAATGAAGTCATGCCTAAATAAAGAATTGATCAAATTCTTAAGGCCCTTTATTTGTAATTTGTCCTGATATCTCAATTAAAAGCCCATAAATATAAGATATTAAAATAAAATATCTTACATTCTCCCACTTGGGCGTATTAATTGAGAACGTATTACAAAAAAAAACTTCATATTCCCGCTCGATTCAATAAGATTATCAACATAGGATCATGGCGGAAACCACATAATCAAGAACATGACACCTTCCATAGTCACACATGCCAATAAGCCTATCAATCATAATGAGCATCAGTGTGGTAATGTGGTAAGAATTATTCAACACTAACTTTATGATCAAAACTTTATGTATTGATTTTCTTATCATCTAGATTTCTTATCTTTATGTAACACAGTTACTTCATAAGAAATCCTTTATTACTTCAAATTGAAGTCTGTATGTCTTAAACTTTATATCTCGAGATACTTTATGTGTCACAAGACATACACCAAGGCTATAAACAGCAATGCCCCAAGCCTTCGCTTAAGATGACACTAATCTTAAGACTTTCAAACATTTAATCTGATATATCACATAATATTTTCCAATGAAAATATAACAATGTATTGATAACCATCAGAATTACAATAATGTACATTTATACCAATGTATAAAGTACGAACAAACATTACATAAAGTAATATAAAATCCTCCCACTAATCCAAGGGATCAAAACCAGACTTTAGACCCATACTGATGACATGTCTCATATAAATAATGGGCTGAAGTCCCTTGGTAAGAGGATCTGCTATCATATCTTCTGTATTGATATGATCCACCTCAACGTCACCTTTCTTTATCAGCTCTTTCAATGTCAAATATTTGACTTCCATATGCTTAGACCCTGTGATATTCTTGTTGTTTTTAGCAAACAACACAGCTGGAAGATTATCACAATACAACTTTATGGGCCTGTTAATGGAATCAACAATTGACATTCCTGCAATGAGATTTCGTAGCCATACAGCCTGTGTGGCTGCACCATAACATGCTACAAACTCAGCCTGCATCGTGGAAGAAGAGATTAAGGACTGTTTAACACTTTTCCAAGATACAGCCCCACCAGCCAGCATAAAAACATAACCTGATGTGGATTTTCTATCATCTGAGCAACTAGCAAAATCTGAATCTGTATAGCCAGTTAACTCCAGATGCTCAACCTTTCTGTATGTTAAGATATAATCACTAGTCCCCTTAAGGTATCTCAAAACTCTTTTAGCCGCAGTCCAATGGTTCATTCCAGGATTAGATTGATATCTACCCAGAATACCAACTGCAAATGCAATGTCCGGCCTAGTGCAGACTTGAGCATACATCAAGTTTCCTACTACACTAGCATATGACACTGCTTTCATTGATTCTCTTTCAACCTCATTCTTAGGACACTGTGCCAAGCTTAATTTATCACCTTTAGCAATTGGCACATCCCAAGATTTACATTCATGCATATTGAATTTCTTCAATATCCTCTCTATGTATGCCTTCTGAGAGAGACCTAAAAGGTTTTGAGATCTATCCCTTAAGATTTCAATTCCCAGGACAAAAGATGCTTCTCCAAGATCTTTCATATCAAAATATTTAGATAACAACTGTTTAACCTCATGCAGTGTACCTAAATCATTACATGCAAGCAAAATATCATCTACATATAATATCAGAAAGATATATTTGCTCCCACTGATCTTGAGATATATGCATCTATCAACTTTGCTTTCAACAAAGCCTAAAGAAGTGATTACATCATCAAACTTTAAGTACCACTGTCGTGAGACTTGTTTCAAACCATAAATAGACTTTTTAAGTCTACAGACAAGATGGTCTTTACCATCTTCATGAAAACCCTTAGGTTGTTCCATATAGATCTGCTCGTTTAATTCTCCATTCAGGAATGCGGTTTTAACATCCATCTGATGTAGCTCTAAATCAAAATGAGCTACTAGTGCCATGATTACTCTAAATGTATCCTTAGAGGATACAGGAGAAAATGTTTCACTGTAATCAATTCCTCCTATCTGAGTAAATCCTTTGGCAACTAATCTGGCTTTAAACCTCTCAATATTCCCTTTGGAGTCTTTCTTGGTCTTATAGACCCATTTACAGCCAATAGGTCTACAACCTTCAGGTAATTCAACAAGCTCCCACACGTCATTACAATCCATAGATTGCATTTCATCTCTCATTGCTTTCCACCACAGATCTGATTGGGTACTAGAAACAGCTTCCTCAAATGATATAGGATCAGAAACATGACCAATGTCATAATCACTCTCTCCTAAATAGACCACATAATCAGATGAAATAGCAGATTTCCTTTCCCTAGTAGACCTCCTGAGAGGAATATGTGCAACTGCACCCTGTGATGATGAAGCCTCATTAAACTGTATAGGCTCATCCCTTAATACTGGATTAATCACAGGTGTAGGATCCAACATTGCAGGTTGCTTGGGAACAGGTATATGTATAACCTTAGTCTGTTGTTCCTTACTAGTGATCTCAGAGTGTTCATACTGATCAGCTATATCAAATTCTAAAAATTTAGCTGTCTGTGATTCTACAATTCTAGAACCCCCTTCTCTACAATAAAATTTGTAGCCTTTAGAATGATCTGGGTATCCTATAAAATAGCAACGAGTAGATCTAGATTGCAATTTACCTTCAGTAGGATTATAAAGGCGTACTTCTGAAGGACAACCCCAAACACGGAGGTGACTCAAGCTAGGTTTCCTATTAATCCACAGTTCAAACGGCGTTTTAGCCACAGACTTACTGGGTACTCTATTGAGGATATATAATGCCGTTTTAATAGCCTCACCCCATAAAAAGTCTGGGAGATTAGATCTTGACATCATGCTTCTAACCATTTCATTTAAGGTGCGATTCCGCCTTTCAGCCACACCATTCTGTTCAGGACTTCCTGGCATAGTAAACTGAGCTACTATTCCACAGTCCTCCAAGTATTTGGCAAAAGGACCTTTTAATTGTCCTGCTATACCGTATTTGCCATAATACTCACCACCCCGATCAGACCTAACAATCTTGATAACTTTTCCCTGCTGTTTCTCGACTTCAGTCTTAAAAATCTTGAATTTCTCAAGAGATTCAGACTTTTCCTTAATCAAGTACAGGTAGCCATATCGGGAAAAATCATCAATAAATGTTATAAAATATTTATTATTGCATATTGTGGGTGAATAAGGTCCGCATATATCTGTATGGATTATCTCTAAGAGATTTGAACTCCTGATAGATCCCTTTTTCTTAATTTTGGTTAGCTTACCCCTACAACAGTCAACATATGTTTCTAGGTCACTGAAATCAAGGGCAGGCAAAATATTGTCTTTAATTAGCCTATCTACCCTTTCCCTAGAAATGTGGCCAAGTCTTTTATGTCACAACATGGATGACTTTTTCTTTATTAAGGGTCTTTTGGCAACAATATGTTCAACATTACATGATGTAGAATATATTTCATTTGAACTTAAAGAAACTTGATACAAACCATATGACAAAATACACCGGCCAACTGCCTTTGAATTAAGAGTTATATTAACAACTCCATCTTTAAATACAAAAGCATAGCCAATTTTGTCTAATTCAGATACAGATACCAAGTTTCGTCTAAAAGTTGGTATGAACAATACATTAGATAAAAATAGTTCATAACCACTATCTAAGTTCAAACAAACATTTCCAACTAGTTGAACATCAACTGTAGTATTATTGCCAACTGTGAGCATTAACTCTTCTTTATTTGGCTTCCTCATGTTTGTGAATCCTTGTAATGTGAAGGCAACATGTTTAGTCGCTCCACTATCAAGCCACCAGGAACTGGATGTGGCATCAGCCAAATTAGATTCACAAATAACAAAACCAAAAGAGTTACCTGTAGGCTCACGCTTTTCTAACCAAGCTTTATATTTAAGACAATCCGCCTTTTTATGACCTTTCTTTTTGCAAAAGAAACATTTAAATTTCTTTTTCTCTATGCCTTTAAGATCACCCACAGCACTAGATCGGGAAGACTCATATCCCTGAACAGAAGAAGAAGCATTAGTCTTAGCTTTCTTACCTTTCAGTTTACCTTTATGCTGAGGTCCGGATACAAGAAGCGCGACACTGGATTGTCTCGCCTTTAGCTTCTCTTCCTCAGCTACGCAAACAGCAATGAAAGCATTGACAGTCCAAGGATCCTCCCTTGAGTTGTAAGCCGTAATAAGCATCTCAAACTCAGAAGGCAGAGTATTGAGAGCTTGATGCACAATACAAGCATCAGGGAGAATAATGTCAAAACCCTTTAACTCATTCTGTATGTGGACCATCTTTAAAATGTACTCCCTAACACCTCCAAGTCCGTTATACTTCATGGAGTATAACTGTTTCAGAAGGGTACCAATCTCAGCATTGATTGACACTTTATAACGCTGAGACAAAGCTGTAAGAAACTCTTTTGCTATATGAGTTTCAGGAAGACCGCTCAACAGATGCTCTGGAATTGACCTTTTAAGGGTCAAATAGCACATGCGGTTCATCTTATACCAGGTTGAGTATAACTCTTTTTCCACATCAGTACTCTCAGGAGTCAAGTCAGCTGGTTTAGGAGTAGTCATGGCAAGATCAATATCTGCCAACTCCATAGTCATTTCAACATCTCTTTTCCACTCCTTAAAATTAGAAGCTGATAATGTCTGAACTGTAACATTACAGTTATTGATTGAGAAGGTGACTGAAAAATCAACAATGTAATACTTTAGTTCAAGACAATAATAATACTCAAAGCCATAAAAGAGTATTAATCCGAAGAATTTCAGCACATCATTATATAATCACCTTTGGGCAGAAAATATAACATGCAATAGATAATTCTTCAATATAAGAACGATCTAGAAATTTACACAGTCTTTGTAAATTTAAACACCTTTGGGCAGAATAAATCACTCAGACCAGTTCATTCCCAATCAAATGTCTTATATTAACATCTCAAAATTTGAATTTATAATAAACACCTTTAGGCTGAATAATTATAAACCAAATCTGAGACATCCCTAAACCATATAAGTCTGTATATTTCTTAAAATCTCAGCTAAAAAGGTCACTTTGGCAACTACATTTTAGCCAATTTTAAAAGAAATACTTATATCGGGATGCACCTTATTTATTGTCTTGCAAAATATAATTTTTCATTCCTTATGGACATGGGGCTTAAATGTCTCGAAAAATTATGATCACAAAATAAAATTACATCGTCAACTTTACCTGAGAAAAATTAATTCCATATGTGACATTTTATGCCAATGCATAAATAAAACAAATAATGAGATAACCATTTATCTCCAAAAATGTCACAATTTTTCTCAATTATGGCTTTTAAAAATTAATTTAGAAAATCTAAATTAATTCCAAAAGAAATAGGGTCAAAAATAGCCTTATGGAGTGAAAAATAATGAATTAGGGACTTAATTGAAAAAATCAGAAAGTTCAGGGGCCAAATTCGGAAAACTGGAAAGAGGGAGAAGCGGCGCGCGCATGCATTACACGCGCCTGACGCGCCTGCGCGTGTTACACACGCGCATGCAGCTGTCATCTGGCGCATGTAATACACGCGCCCGACAGCTCCCCGATTCTCTCCCCATACGCGCCAGAATGAATCCTTCCTAGTCTCCACCGCGCGACACGCGCGCCTCTGGCGCGTGTATCACACGTGCCAGCGTCTTCCTCCTCCCGACTCTGCAATTTTTCTTCGAAAATTTTCCCAAAAAATTCAATTTACTCCAAAACCCGAAATTTCTTCAAATTTTTGCTTTAAATCAACATGCAACAACATATTATTCTGATTTTATTAAGCAAAATTTACCGAAAAGCAATAAAATCAGAGAATCAAGCATGTGATTAACCAAATCAAAAATTCCTCAAAAACTTAATTAAACTCAGTTTTTCTCTAGATCCTGATGAGAAAAACTCAAATATGGTTCTAAAAACATGTATTTAGGCTCTGATACCACTTGATGGAGAGATCTATAGCGGAAATCTGGCAGATCTCTCCTCCAGGATCCCATACATGCTGTTTAGAACACAAAACACATGAGTTTAATTGAGCAGGAGGAAGATGTGTACCTGATTTGGCCGAATCTATCGTCTTAGAAACGATCCGAGAAGTTTTGCACCAAGATCTTCTCTCGTTTTCTAACCCCAGAATGATGGAATTCTTATCTTATCTTTTCCTTATCCTCTATCCACCTTTATATAGAGGAGCTTAATCATTAGGGTCAGCAACAAGAGAGACTTAGCTCACCGGTATATAATAATCATGGGCTATCCATCATACCCATATTATTATCTGAGCCCACATTAATTCTTCCACACTTAATTAATAAATGAAGTCATGCCTAAATAAAGAATTGATCAAATTCTTAAGGCCCTTTATTTGTAATTTGTCCTGATATCTCAATTAAAAGCCCATAAATATAAGATATTAAAATAAAATATCTTACAAAGAACTCTGGAGATATACCCTAGGTAACATATCACAATGACCACAAATTCAATGCTATAAGCAACCAAAAGAATTTGGATAAGATGAATTATCTAACAGTAACTGTAAATGAATAGAGAAAAATAATGGAATAATTTTCTGATTATCTCATTCCAAAGGAATCAAAGGTATATATATATATATACACTTCACAAACACTCTCCCTCAAGCTAATCATATTCAGCTTGTTACAAAGATATTCAACACGAGTCCTACTTAAAACTTATATAAATATATCACCTAGTTGCTCTCATGTCTTTACATAACCAGTTAAAATTATTTTGTCTTGAATTTTCTCACAGATAAAGTGAGAATCAATCTGGATATGTTTGATTCTTTCATGGTACATTGGATTTGAGGCAATATGAAAAGCATTTTGGTTATCACACCAAAGTTTTGTTGGCAATGAAGTCTTTAATCCAACTTCAGCTAAAATGTGACATCCACAAAATTTTACATGTGGACTGCACTATAACTCTACATTCTGCTTCTGCGCAAGGCAGGGATACAACATTTTGCTTTTTACTCTTCTAAGATACAAGATTTCCACCAACAAAAACATAGTCTGAAATGTATCTTCTATCAATCTTAGAACCAACCCAATCAACATATATAAAACATTCAATACTAGTGTGTTCGTGATCTTTTTATAGAATGCCGAGACCATAAGCTTCCTTCAAGTAACATAGAATGCATTCTATAACAACAAAACCCACTATACACTAGATAATTATGTCGCAGGCGAATTGTCATGATTCAGACATTTTTATCTTTCCTCTTAATCAGTTCAATGAGCTTCTCTTTCTTTCCTTTTCCTCTCTCTCTTTTTGTTAATGTTGTTTGTGGAAAGGGCCAAATTTTCAAATCTATAACCCTCAGCTATGATTACCCCACATGTATAGCAACTAAGCCAGCCAATCGAACACTACTAAGCGTTTTATTTGCAGCAGACATTTTTTGCTGCCCACTACGAAAGAATTGAAACATCCCGGTACTTTGAATGCATGACCTGTTCGCTGTTAAAGATTATGTAAAACAAAGAATAAACCAAAACAAGTGGCTTTGAGTATGCTGTCATCATGTCTGCTCATAGATCCACTGAGCAGTGGTCTAATGAAGCAAATGTCAATCATCATAAGTTCAACCAAGCTAAAAGAACAGAGAACACCATTAATAAAACAAATAATACCTCAAATAAATAAAAACTTTAAACTAAGGTAAAACCCAGAAAGCTACTCATCTATGAAGATCATTATTAACGGGAAAAAAGAGATACAATTTTTCCAAGACAAATGACCACTATCCAGTGCCCCTGCCAGGAAAGCTGTGGGATTTCTTACTCCAAGAGAAAACCGTTCCGCTGTAAATCACAATACCCATAAGCATAAGGAAATACAATTTAAAAAACGGATGGCATAGTCATGCATACAATAAAAATTGATAACAAAACCCAGTATGCTTATAGCAATCAAAAGGAAACAACTGAATCATATCTTGATAATGAAACACCAAAGGTAAGTAAATCTGTACCAGCCTCTTAAGCTCTTAAATAGAAAGCATGGCAGATAATGTAGAGCAATCCAAGTTCAAAAATAATGAAAAAAACACCACCTAAAAGAGAGCTCTAGGTTTTAAAAGCATGAGCTGTAGTGTGGGAAAGAAACAAGAAGGAATAAGTTCCGAGAGGACCCATATGAAGCATGCAATGGATGGGATATATAAACCTTGGGTAGAGTAATGACAATTTGAAAATAGTAAGAAGTAAAACGCGTTCGCGTTTGACTTTGGCAAAATAGTAGAAGCACACACCTTGGGGCATTATAACCTAATGACCATCATCATAGAAGAAATCCATGAGGTAGAAGCCAAGATAATCACAATAATTTCAATAATCCAATGTTAGGGCTTTTCCTCAAAATGTGGTGTTAGGATAAAATAATTCTCCCTTTAAGGGCAATTTATTTCAAAATTCTCTAAATATAATGAATTTAACTAGACATATCCAGCGAAAAAATTATCAGTTTTTTCAAAAAGCGGATTCTTTTCATTCACCATTGCTCCATGCGGTCTCTAATTAGAAAGTTAATTAGACAAGTGAATAGAGTTTTTTTTTTTTTAGAAAAAAAAATTGTTAATTAGAAACTTTTCTTTCTTTGAAAACGACAAAGTGGTCTCTAATAAACAAGTATTTTCACCTTTCCATCATCCAATAAGCTTTATAAAAAAAAGGTCATTTTACAGGAATTTCTGTTTTGGACACGTTTCAAAGGCCGGGAAGGAATCTCTGGGAAACAGTTTAGATATTAAGAATGAAAAAATAAAATAAAATAGAGTAATGAAATTGAAAAGTAAAAAATAAAATAATAAATTTAAAAAGTAAACGTCATTGATTGTTTTATATATATATAAAAAAAAAAAGTAAAAGGCCCAAGCAATCAAGTTACAAGATACAAAAAAAATAAAAATAAACAAAAATTTTGAGGATTGTGTCCATCGATACAACAAGCGGATAGGATTTTTCAATAAGCAGACTAATTCTCTTCTGTCCAACAACAATTGTCCAGCTCAACAATTTTCACCATAAAACGGAAAAAGTTTTTAAAATACTCGGAATTTTAAAAATATTTCCCCATAAATATTTTATTAAAAATACCTATAAAAAGGGAAAAAGCCCCGATGTTATCTTGAATTTGGCAACAATATGAGTGTTACTGTGGCTTTTCTTGCAAGAGACCATGTTCGTGTCATGCATATAAAACCAATTTTCATTACATGGTTAAAATTTCACTGTGCTAAAAAAAATCCACTTGGAATGTTGCAATTAAGAGGGACATGATGACAGCATACTCAAAGCCAACTTATTTGTTCCTGTCATGCATAAAAAAATCCACAAATGAAATGATCCAAGTATTTTTCTGATTATGGTAACTTTTAGATGTTGCAATTAAGAGGGACTATGTACATGCCTGTGCTGGTGACCAAAAAGAGCAGTATAATAGCCAACCCCAACAACAAATTGTTTACCTAATATTATTTAACAGCCAACTTAAATGTCATTGAATCACTGCGGAATATTGCAATCTGCATTTGTTGACAATGGCAGCGTTGAACATATGAATAATTTCATAATTTGTCATTTGATCACAACATAATTCAGCATACAAAAATATGGCTGGGCTCTTATACTTACCAGCGCCTGCAAGATTGCCATATTTTTGCACAACCCGTCCAATGCTTAACACCTTCTCTTCACCAATGCCTACCTACATTCATCATCAATATTAATCTTATGCATAAAAATATGTTGGAACAACAGAAGAAAAGCTAGTCGCAAAGGAGTTAACTATGCAATGCACATTCATTAACCAAGAAAAAGCATCAAGAAGTAACTGAATAGAGCAGACCTTTGAACAAATGTCTTCAGTTGCGCCACTTTCCCTGAAAAGCTTAGCTTCCCCAAGTGGAATGGTAACGTATCACTGATACAAACTCCCCTGAAGATTCACGTTGCCACATAAGTTTCAAAAGGTAATCATTACCATGAGCATTCAAAATTCAGAACAGTAGTGCCATAAAACTGGGAACAAGGAAAATTTTATCAACAATGATAAACATAGTTGATATACTTGAACAGCTTTTAGATCTAATTTCCAAACAGTGGTTCCATGAAAAACTGACTTCTAATCAATATGGGATCCAAAGCTTATGTTAGTTAAGGCTCAGGATACTCCAATTGGGCCTAACCTAAAATGAACTTTAAGGTGCAAGCTTCATAAACTTTTGAAAAGTTTATTTGAGTGTAAAATTATTGCTGCAGAGTATAGCAACAGGATGTAAAGTACAGAAGAACAAAATGATGTTGCCACTAACCAGTATACCCATAAAACAGGGGGCATGATGTATGGAGCATTTCTGGAGAGAGATTGGAGAAAAGCTTGCCATGTCCCATCCCCAGACAGCATCATAAATTAAATTTTTTATTAAAAAAACCGAACCGAACTTATTTAGAATCAAAATTTCACAATTACCAAAAATCAAGATGGATTACTATAAAGCTTGATTAATTATTATAAATCGAAATTAATTACCATAAATCCAACACATTATTTTAAAATGTATTAAAGAAATTGGTTAATTACACAAAGACAAAGGCAATAAATAAAAAGAAAATTGCAATGATTAATTATATTGAGTTAATTGTATTATTTAAATTAATAATAATTACCTTAATGTTGGCCTATAATTTGCATGATATTTAAAATTTCCATCAATAAAACTCAAAAATAGTGATTATTAAATGTATTAATTATTTAATGAATAAAAGTAGAAGAGTCAAAATAATAAGTAATTATTTAAAATTTTTGTCACTTCGCTTTTATTGATTTTTTAATATTTTCAATCAAATTAAATTGAATAAATCAAAACTAATAGCTATAACTGGATGATTAAATCAAAAATCAAACTAAATAAACCAAATTCACTTCATTTCAATTTGATTTTCGATTTCAATTCAGTTTTGCATACCTTATTCATCATGCTAGGATTGGAAGTTATCTTTACGTGGGATTTTTTTTTAAACCATCTAATAGGTATGTGCAAAACGAATTGAATATTCGAGAATCAAACTAAATCAATTATATTTCAATTCAATTTGGGTCATATTATTCAAGAGATGAATGTATAAATTTCGATTTGGTCAATTTATTAAAATTCTTTTACTATTTTCTCGAATCAAATTGAACCGTCAAAATGAATTGATGCATTAATATTTCAATTTGATTTAATTCTTATTTTCTTGAAAAAAAATTAGTTTCATTCTGTTCGAATCAATTACGTTGCTATTCAATATCTAATTATAAAGGTACCTAAAATTTAAATTTCAAAACTTCCAATTAATAGATAAAGAACCCATATCATCATTTCACTCTCTTAAAGGGTGGAGTAGGTCTTATTTTATATTATAATTTATAAGGAGGGATATTTATTTGATAATTATCATCCATTTTATGAGCTGAAAAAACACCCATAATCTTCATTGTTTATCAAAAAGTTATTGACAATAACAGCATTCCACTTGTTTCCAACAACTATTTCAAATTTACCCTCTTTCAACTGAAAGATTGGAAAATATTTCAGTTGAAAAAGAAAAAAGGAGGGGAAATTTCTTTTCCTTTTTTTTTTTTATAATAAAAAAGAGGAGTCCCATAATACTAACAGTATGGCCCTTAGTACGTCTGTGTTTTGCAGTTTACACTTTTCAACAAGAACGAATTATGATCCAACAACTTCTTCTAATTGCAAACATTTAAACAACCTTATGACCTCCTCTTTAATAACACGTCAATTCAATATTGAAGTTGGTTTGTTATACCCTCTACTGGTGTTTATTCTCAAGCTCTCCCTTGCTCTCTGATTAAGTGAACAGATTTAAATTTTTGGATACGAGTCAAAAACTCTATTTTAGCCTATATTTAATATAGGACTCGCTATCTCCCATCATCAGCTGAGCTAGAATTCAGTGTGCATCACCAGCTGTTTAGAGGACTTGTGGTCTCAACTCTGTAAATGCCACTTAACCAGATACTAATAATCTCCACCTGGGTCTTAAATCCATATAATATTAACTTCATATCATATAAACCACTGCCCCATATGCTATCAATGATTAGTACTTTCACAAATATATTTGCCTGTTTGAAAAACTGGAGCCACCAATATAATATATCACAGCATTGTCTTAATACAACTTAATTAGCAAACTTCGTAAATGTGTTAATGGAGAATTTCAATTTCTTAAGAAAACCCAATCCAATCCAAATCAACCAAATGCAATAGATATATCACCAAACAGGCTAAACTCGAAAACCCAAATCAAACAAAATAATCCCAAAACATTATTCTAATTGGCCCACGAAAACTGAAATCTCAAATAACAACTTAAGCCCTATTGGCACATAAACTTGTCCCAATTTCATAGCAACAAAAGGCATCAAGACAAGCATACTGAACCTGATCAGGTGTAAGCCACGGATTATCCCACCTACTCATGGTGACCCTCTTCGGCTTCTTGATCTCCTTCCCTAATACTCGCTTCACTAACTCCTTCAACCCAGCATTCTTCAACTCTTTTACTCCTAATCTCTCCACAGCCAAACCCCTCAAATCCACTCTATTTCCCACACTCAATCCATAATCCTCCACTAATTTTTCAACATCACTCTCAATGCCGACCCCAACAAACACAAAATCCCCATTCTTGTTGCCGAGGAAGTCCACGAGAGACTGCGGGATGTTTGGGGAATGCTTGATCTGATAGACGAGGCATCTTCTGCCGATGCAGAGTTGCAGAGTGGCAATTGGGTTATCCATTTGGCGGTTGATGTTGGGGCGCCACTCGACATCGAGGCCGACAATGGCATGATAAGGTGGGTGAAGAGGCTGTTGTTGCTGGGTTTCGAAGAGCCATTGGTGGACAAGGGTGGGATCGTGGGTGAGCAGAGTGTGGATCTGGTCAGTGAAGAAGGTGATGTCGTAGAGATTGTGAGTGTCGTTTGAGAGTTGGTGGTCTCTGATGCTTACCGACATTTTTGTGTTGAAATTAGGGCTGGTAAAGTTTTTCAGAGAGCAACTTCAACCTCGAAAACAAAAATAAATTAGTGGCTGGAAATATAAATAAGGGTATGTTTGGTATTAGACTTGATAATTTCTTACAGGTGAGAATTTGTACCCAAAAAAAAATCAACTCAAAATTCCTTTAAATTCAAATGGTAAAATCCAATTCAAAATTGACTTTTAAAGTTGGATTAATTAGAAAACAATCGAATATTTCGATCCGAAATAAAATATTTAACTCAAAAATAAAATTCAAATGGTATAATCTGAATCCAAAACTGGTTTTAAAGTTGATTTAATTTGAAAACAATCCGAATAATTTAACTCGAAACAAAAAGGATCTAACTCAAATCTATCAAAATAAAATTCAAAATGATCTGCCTTACTTTTAACGTTTCATAGTTCGAAAATAATTCAATTATTTTCACTCAAAACAAAAAAAAAAATTAACTCAAATACATCTAACTTGATCTAGTTGACTAGCGTATTTGATATGGCTGATTTATAATAGAATTTCAATATTTTACAGAATTATATTTTTTACAATTACAATTATAATTTATAGAATTAAATTTATAGTTACAATTACTCCTAGTAGTAAAGTTAATAGGAGTGAAATATTATCATTATTTTTTTTCCGTAACTTTCTTTGCTTACATGTATGAGCAAATTATTAAAATAATATTCATTTTACATCAATTTGTTTATAATGGATTGTGAAGGGATGTTTGTGATTGTTCTTAGAAGTCCAAAAAGTAAATTTAGAATTTTTTTTATTTAATTAACTGATTTTTTTAATTTTTTATAAACTGTTTTTTTCAAATCTGCTTTTAGAAAAAAATCATATATTTACCTGTTTTTTTTCAAAAACAATTTTCAAAACTCAAAAAACTTAAAAATGATTTTTTTCTGTAAAAACACTTTTAGCAAACTCAATACCAAACGGACACTAAGTGAAAACAATTTATAAAAGAGATTTCTAAACAAATGACATATTAAAAAATATTTACAAATATGCTTCGTTTTTTGCTTTTTTTTTTCAAAAATATTTTTTTAATTTATTATTTTAATCACAATATATATTGAGTATATCAGTGTACATGTAGTACACTATATGCTTATATAAAGTATACTTATAGTGCATATATATATATATAGCATAATATTTACAGCCAAATTATTTTAATACCTTATTGACAATTGAAATATCTATGGACTAATCAGCATGCTAAAAGATTCAATAAGACCTTTCGAGTTCCATTTTGTACAATTGGTCGGATCATAATAGAAAAAAAATAGTCTAACACATAAAAATTTACGTAATTCAACCTAATTACACATTTATGCGCGAATGAGAGCAACAAATTCACTGATAAATTCTAGAAATTCCTACAAAATAAAACTAATTACTTGTAACTTTTGTAACATGTCTGATACACTAAAAATAAAAAATAAAATTCTACTTTTAGATTGTTATTTTAGAATTTCAATATTTTTTTGGTATGTTCGTATAATAAGAACTGAAATTTTTTTTTATATTTAACCTAATTTTGTTGAGAGTATTTTTAAAGATATAAAATATTTTTATTTAAAAATATGGAAAAAATTATAAATATCAATAAATTTTAAATATTATGAATCTTTATAAAAAAATTAAATTATTTTTAAATATTTAATTAATATAAGATATTAAATTTAAATTTGAAATAAAAATTTTATTTCTATTCTTAAATGAATAATTTTTATTTCAAAATGAAACGGCTAAATACAATTGCATGAAAAAATTAAAAAAATTAAAACTCCCACCAAACGCACTCTGATGTTCGTCCGGTGTAGCAATATCTCAGTGCAGGAAGGCGGTAGTGACCCATTATATCTTTTCTGTATATATGGCTTTTGTTTTTCGTATCTGATTATTACGTGTGGCGGCATGGGACTTATTAAAATACACTTTATATAAATATATATATATATATATATATATATATATATAAATTAATTGCTCAAAAGGAAAATAATAAAATAATTTTTATCCATAAACTTACCCTTTTTTTTCTTTTTTAATTTCACTTTTTGGGTTCATTTAAAGGTAAGACGGTAAACGAGCTAAACCAAATTAAATATTAATGAATTCAATTTTGGTTCGTTTAAGTTTATTATAAGGCTTGAGTTTGATTTGAATTAAATTTTTATACTTAAATTTGAACTTGATTTGTTTGAAAATTATCAAGTTCGCAAACAACTTGAGTTCGACTTGTAAAAAATTATTTATTATACTTAACGAGTTTAATTCGAGTTCGACTTATTAACTAATAATGATAAATAATTGAGTTATACTCGTTAATTAATAATGACAAAAGTTCGAATCTGATTTTTTAATTAATAATGACAAAAGCTCGAATTCGACTCGTTAACTAATAATGAAAAAAATTCGAGTTTGGTTTGTAACAATAACATAAGTTCGAGTTTAGCTCGTTAACAAATAATGATAAAAATTTGAGTTCGATGACAAAATATAATATAAATAAGTAATAAATGAATATGTTCGTGAACTTTTAAACGAATAAATTCGCAAATTTTTAAATAAATACGTTTACAAATTTTTAAACGAATATGTTTGCGAACGTATTTGTAAGAGTATTAAACTCGATCTCGATAAAATTTTCGAGTTCAGATTTGAGTTTAAATTCGGTTCGTTAACAGTAATAAATAATTTCAAATAAATTTATTTCTAACCAAAATCTAAATTTTACGGGTGATTGTGTTGATTTATAGCCCTACTTAATAGTAATTAAACTATTTTATTTAAAATTAAAATTTATGCTTCATCAATAGTTTTCAATTTATTGCTCCCCAAATACATATATATGGTTTGAATGCATGCATTTGTTTATAAATTGAATTTAGAACTTTTTAAGGATTATCTTATTGGCTGTCTTTTTATGATATTTAGTAGAAACCTGGCTGCTGAAAGCAGAAAAATAAATAAATAAAAACAATTTCCTTATTCAAAAGTCAAGTTGTTTGATTTTGAATTATTGATATCAAGGAATTCAAGAAAACTAAGGTGGGTGGTTCATGATGCTTCTTGAAGATAAGGAGCTTGACATGAAATTTCATGCTCCTTTCCTTTCCATTGCAGTTGTAATATATATATATATATATATATATATATATATATATATATATATATATATATATATTAATCATACAATAATTTTTAAAAAAATTAATTAATTTGAACACAAGAAATCATTATTTATTTTTATCAATTTCGCCTATTTTTTTAATAAAGGTATCAAGAAATTAATTTTTTTTGTCTAAACCATTTAACATCTTACAATTCAAAAACTGTAGATTAATATGAATTTAGACTAGATAAACTTATTAAAGAATAAGATTTTTCTTCATAAATTTTAAATATGCTACATATCTAATATTCAAACTTAAGATGAGGATAAGAGATCTATAGACATATCTCACTTATTGAGAGAAATAAATTATTTATTTTCAAATTAAATTTCCATTCTAACTAATTCATATAATGTACTAAGTTAGATGAAGCATCACAAAAAGAGATTTATCCTAAGAAAATTCAACAAATTTTAATAAAAAAATTAAAAAAATCACCACACAGAATTAATTGTAAAATCATTTTACTACAGTAGAATAAATAAAGTTTTATTACATTAATCTGTTCAAATACTAGCTTAGTACTATTAGTTGTTATTATTACATTTTTCTTCAAGGATACAATTAATGTATTTTGGTATGATAGTCATTTTTAAATTTTAAAAAGAACAAAATAAATTAATAAATAATCAAATAATTGGGTATCGAATAAGTTTATAAAAGCTTTAGATTTGTGGATTTACATCCATACTGAAGGTTTCATAGATTCATTTGCATTTTCCATTTTTTAAATAATAATAAGAAGAAGAAAATTTGGTTGTTTCCTTTTTGGAAAAATATTTATTTTCTTAATCATATAACGTAATTGACTTTTACGGTCATACTTTATACAATAAATAATAGTTAGTTCATAAATAATGTACAAATGCTATTAGATTTTGTTTTGTTATTAAAAATTTAAAAGTAATTAATTCATAAATTAAAAAAACATTATATCATTATAAAAATTTAATTAAAAAAAGTTTTAATTATGAATAAAGTAATATGTCTGACAATTCTATAGCACATGAGAATTATTTTTTGCCAACTCAAAATCTAATCAACAATACATAACGAATGTCAAGAATCTTTTTTTTTGTCTTTTTTTTTTTAAAATTTTTATATTTATTCGAAGTGGGTAAACTTTAATAATAATTCTCGTTCTCCATGTTGAGTTTTATTAATCATGGGGAGATGGAGCCTGGAGGATCTTCGAAATTCAAGGTTTTATAGTTATATATTATGTCGTGGCCCATGTTCCGAAATATAATAACTAACTGAACAGTGCGGAAGTAAGTGTCAACATCAGTGGAGAAGAAAGAAATAGTCCAAATGGATGTGTTTCGCATTCGTACCCACTCCATCTAGCCGAAACGGCATGTCGTTACCGAGATCGGCGAATTTCCTTCTAAACTTTTTGGAGCCTACGCCTTGTGGATGGCAGGTTGTTGCTTCGTTTGGAAACCTTTATTTTGCTTATTTCTTTTATGACTTCACGTGTCCAGTCCCCAAAGAACGGTGTTTCGTTTTTCTTTTTGGGCCTATTCGTTATGATTCTTGCTTGATCCACTGGGTTTTTCTTCTTCTTTTTTTTTTTTCAATTTCGCCTGTTAATTCCATGTTGTCCATTCTTTTTTCTGCTATCTTTATTTGAGTTATTAGTTTTGCAACTTGATTTCTTTCTCTTTATACTTGTCTGTTGATGGATGGATCATATCATCTTAGGTTTTGTCTTCTTTTTCAATTTGAGTTTCTGTTCTTGTTCTTTTTTCAGTTATAATTCTGTGGTGAATTAGCATTCTCATGGTGGGCTATTCTTCCAATTACAGATTTCTTCGAATTTTGAACTGTCCTAGTGGGTTATCACTCATCAGTTTTTGGTTCTTGAAGTGCTTGTTTTTCTCTTTTCCTTCTCTGAATTGGATTCGCAATCTGGGATTTCGAACTTTTTAAAGGACGATATGGCTTTCAGGACCGTTAATTCTTGGACTCTTAGTGGTCTTATAATGGCTTTTATTGACCTGGCTATTGTTTATGCCCTGCTATGTGGATCCGCTTTTGCATTTATCCCTTCAAAATTGTTGATTTTTTTTGGACTTAATCTGCCATGTCCCTGTATTGGGTTTTTTGGGTACCAAAACAGCGATTTCTGCTTTCACAGACTGCTTATTGATTGGCCAAGAAGAAAAATCATTGCTGTTGAGGAGTTGGTCAAGAATAGGTTTCCTTATGATATAATTTTGTTTGAGCATAAATCCTGCTATTTGCATCCTGAAGGGCATGGAAATAGAAAATTTTCAAGTGGGGTTATTGAGAGAGAAACATGCTCTACATCACTTTCGGGTCCACCATTGCATGATTCTATTGATAGGGAGAGTGGGTGTGATGCTAAGGGTAAGAAGATTGTGAAACAGAAGAGTAAGTCCGGGATCCGGCGCCGCAGAAGAGCTGCTCTTGGAAATGGGAAACTCTTCCCTGCTTTGTCTTCTAGTAGCGTAGACTCAGTTGGTGTAGGTGTTGTCCTCCCTTTGTATGAAGGCAGTGGAATGAGAAGCGCAATTAGTGGAAGCTTGGATGCTGGGAGCCGAACAGAAGACACTTTCCTGGGTGAGTGAAATATGCACCTTAAACTAATTTTATCACCTCCAGAAAGAGGGGAAAATCTCATTTACAGACTACATAATATGGTTTTTGTTTATTTTCTGATATTTGTTTTGTCCTTGATGATTTGCTCTATAAATTTTCATTTACTGTATAAAGTTTTAATCATATCGTTTTTGTTTATTTTTCCATCATTTATATGCTTGTCATATTGAATTCATTGTTGATGATCTGCACTATATGTTTCCTATCAGCATCCATGTTTTCAAGTGTAAGTGATTGGAATCAGAACAGTTATTCGTCTATTTATTAGAAACTCTGATGAGAAGGTTTAAATCCTTGCATCTCAACGAAATTCTGAATAGGGTTAAAATAATAGTTCTAAATTAAATTCTTTTGAAACTTGAATTCATTATCTCATATTTATCAAATATTGCACCAAAATGCAATCTGAACATTTGTAATGCTGACGTAGGTGATCAAAGTGCTCTAAACAGATCAGGCATAGTTTTAAATACGATGGATCCAATGGGAAGGGTAAAGGCACAAATTCTGGTTCATTAACAGTTGCAATTTTACAGGTAATCCTGGAGACAGGATGCACAGTGTCGATAATAATGCAAATGTGAATCAAGTGTTGGAACAAGCACTTGAAGAGGAAAAAGCTGCCTGTGCAGTGCTTTACCAGGAGTTGGAGAAAGAGAGGGCTGCTGCTGCAACTGCAGCAGATGAAGCCATGGCCATGATATTGCGGTTGCAAGAGGTTAAGGCATCAATTGAAATGGAAGCAAGGCAGTATCAGAGAGTAATAGAAGAAAAATTTGCTTATGATGAAGAAGAGATGAAAATTCTAAAAGAGATACTCGTTAGGAAGGAGAAGGAGATTCATTTTCTGGAGAAGGAAGTTGAAGCTTACGAGCAAATGAACTTTTTAGGAAATGAGCAGGTGGAAGGTAATTCAAGCTATAATAATGAAGTATCACGACCTTCATTTTCCATTGGTTCAAATGAGAATCCACTACCAGTGCCTCTGCAGATTGAGAACAGTAAATCCATTGGTGAGAAAGAAGAAGCAATTGGTGCAAAATGGCCGTTACATTATGAACATAACCATTCTCTTGCTTTCAGGAAAGAAATGACGTCAATTCATGAGGACTTGGCTTCTGTCTCATCCACTTCACAAGGACTGATGCAGAAAACATTTAATGCAGCAGGAAAAGAAAAAACAGAGAAGGATGTCAGCATGATATCACCTGAATCTGAGGCACCCCAAACTTGTAGCAATGTAGAAGAGTTGGAGAAAGATGGGGAAAGCTGGAATCTAGAGGACTGCGACATGTGCGGTTCCACGCTTGACACAGAATCAACTGTTTATGATGTTCATGTTATTGATGATAAAACTGTACTCTGGAAGGAGGATCATGGAAAAAGAAATGGATCATCCAGTGCTAATGCCTTATTCTCTGGGGTTCAGAATGCAAAATTTTTGACTGATTTTCCAACTATGGGCATGGCAGAAATTAAGCCAAATGTTCATGAAAGCAATTTTAATATGGATGGTGAGTTACTAGTGTCAAATAATTCAATGTCCAAAATGTTTATAATTGACTCACGGAGGCATTCTCCAACTGCAGTTGAGGGTGAAAGATCGAAGATTGATAATGAAATCAAAAGGCTCAGAGAAAGGCTGCGAATAGTGCAAGAGGAAAAGGAGAAGCTCACTATATCTGCAGAGCACAAGGAAAAGGTAAATGCAAAATTGAATTTTGCGGATGATATAGCGAATCAGCTTCAAGAGATTCAGCAGCTGAGGAAACCTGCACGGCCAGCTTCTTTACCCCCATCATCTTCTAAGGTGTGTGACAAGTTTTACTTTGCTGTTATTAGTTTTACCCTCTTATATGCTTTTATTATATCCTGATTCAATAATGTCTGATTTTATCTTATATGACAAGGGAACTGACATGGGTAACAGTTTTATACAACTCATCTCTGGAATGAATGATTTGATGTCCCTGTGGACTCTATAATTTATTTTACTGGGTTCCAACTAGAGGTTTCAGGCGTACAAGTGGTGACAATGAGAGGTTGCTCGTTTGAAACTAAAACATGATGTTTAAAATGGCTGTTACAATAATTTTAAACTTTTTTATGACATTCTATCCAATTCTACCTTAGCAAATTTGGCATTTTCCCCCACCTAGAAAAGGTGAATGAAGAATTTCACTTGAAAGGAGCTTAGAGCAGGGGGGGCAAACTAACCTACCGATAAACCACCAAAGGAGTACAGAGAAATCACATGGAAGTCAGCCTAGCTTACCAACGGAAAGAAAATAAACAAACTGAACTCTCATAGAGCTGCTAAGTATAGATTGTTAGATTAGCAGCTGGAAAGCCTGGAATTACTCGCAGTCAAGCAAAAGACTAAAGAGAAGGCCTTTTGAGTTTCGACTATATTCTCTCTAGGAGATAAGCTTAATCCATTTGACTTCTAGACCCTCATGTAATGCAGAGGATCCATGAGTCTCATAGGTACCTCGTAAGATGTTTATCCCCTTTTATAAGGATAAGAAAATTATGGGTACAAATGATGTACCAAACTAAAAGACCTCTTTATAAGAAATTTCTATGAATAAGATAGACGGGCATTTTTTAAGCTCTATTAGAAGAAAGAAAAATCTCAGCATTTTTAGCATTTTGCTTGCATTTTGTTTAAAAAAATCACAAATTTACTGATAAGAACTTGTATAATCCAAGCATTCAGTTTTCATTTATGTTTTGTTTTGTCTTTGTTTTGGGTGTTAAGATGGACTAATGGAAATAAAAATGAGATCGACGATTAAAAAGTCAATTGATTTGAAATTGGAAGTGCAGCATTTGAGGACTATTTGTTGGATATTAGCTGCATCTTTGGATCATGTAAACTGTAGATGAATGGGTGGATATTCATTTCAACAAAAAGTGATGCAACTATAAGATGGAAAATGAGTCAATAATATGTATGCAACTGGAATTTAAAGAGGCTTATCTAATGCATTTGGTTGTTTGAAATTAGGGTGACCCCTTTGTTACTTCTTGATATGTTGGCTTTGTATGTGACTCTCTGCCAAGTTGACTTCTGATAGAATTTAAAGAGGCTTATCTAATGCATTTGGTTGTTTGAAATTAGGGTGACCCCTTTGTTACTTCTTGATATGTTGGCTTTGTATGTGATTCTCTGCCAAGTTGACTTCTGATTTCAGTTCCTGGAGATAGCTCTGTCGTAACCCCCCCCCCCCCCCCGGTTAGATTTCAAGGATGCACTAGTTCCCACTTTTTTTTTTTCACTTTCGTGCTTTTGGATCTTTCTGATTCAGAAAAGAATAATAGCAAGATAATTATTTTCTATGAACTATCTGATCACAACCGAATGCCCTCCACTTTCAGGTGAGCTTGAAAAAAAGACATTGCCGAAGTGCGTCATGGGAAGACTTTGTAAGCGATTAAACAATGTACAGGAATCAGCAGAGCTTTATTTTGTTTATGTTTGCCTCCTATATCCTGTTCATAGTGGACAGAATCTGTAAATATTAATCTTTAAAGCCACGTTAGTCTACTCTTCGAATTATATGTTTGTAGTTTCTGATGTCGCAGAGTGAAAAAAAAAGTTTTGGTTTGTAAATATTGTAATGAACGAAAACTGCATAAAAGAGCTGTATTTGAGTCCTCCTTTTGCATAGTTAGTGACACCTGAACTTTAATTTAACCTATTCACAGGAACAGGTAAATGGTAAACATCAAATGAGTTGGACAGTGTAGAAGTCCAAAGGATGGTTTTTGTTTTTAAGAAAAATTCAGGGTAATGTTATCATCGCCACTTTAAAAATCAAAATAATTATAAAGCAATGGATAATTTGACTTAAACTACTTCAGGTGTGAATTGTGATGTAACGTTGTTAATAATGGCCGAATTTGTTAAGAAGTAGAAGACAGCAGTTTTAATTCTCAGTTTTACTCTTAACTACCGGCGTGCTTGAAAATTTTCGCTGGTTGTAGCTGGGTCGTCGGAATTTTCTAACCTTGTTAATATCTATTCATTTTATTTCTTAAATCTTATGTACTGTGATTGCTTTTTCTTTAATTTTGTTCGAGTAAAAAGTCTAAATATTTTATATTCATACGGCAGATTGGGTTGGAAATGTTCAACAACAAAAAGATAACAGAGGTTGAAAATCCACCGTACACATACACAAACGAGACGTCGTTGAATTACCTAAGCAACAAGTGACTAAAACGTGGCACAATTTAACTGGGTGCAGGGGAATCTTCCCGGAGATAATGGAGGAATTTGAGGGCATGAGAGTAGGACGGCAAGCGATAGGAGATTTGTAAGAGAAGACGAGGAGAAGGGGGGAAGATGAGGTCATTGAGTTGGGTTGTTTTCCATTCATGTTCTGGATTTTGAAGGAGTTGCTGTTAGAGACCACACGTCTAAAAATTCAAGAAAAATAGATAATTTATAAGATTTAAGTGTATCAAATTAAATTGACTTTGTCTTTAGGTCTTTTAGTGAAAAAGTCTTCACCATAATTTTCAAATTCTTAAAATTGACATTTTTTCTATTTGCAATGTATCAGATTTATAAATTTCAATATGAGTTGCTGTTAGAGACACGCATCTAAAAATTCAAGAAAAATAGATAATTTATAAAATTTAAGTGTACCAAATTAAATTGACTTTGTCTTTAGTTCTTTTAGCGAAAAAGTCTTCACCATAATTTTCAAATTCTTAAAATTGACATTTTTTCTATTTGCAATGTATCAGACTTATAAATTTCAATATGATATCAAAATTTTATTTTCAAACGGTCCATTGAAATTCATCAAATTAATTTAAAAGTACAAATTCAGACAAAGTAAAATAGAGAATGAGGGCATCTGAAACTCTAATTTGATTCGAGTTCTCTGAGATTCAAAAATTACAAGTTCAAGCAAAATAAAATTGGAGATTTGAACCTTTTAAGACTCGGATGGATACAAATTCAGACATAAAAATAATGATAAGTCACAATTAAACTAATACAGTTAGACTTGAGAGAAGTGCTAGAGATTACATATCAAAAAACTTAAAGAAAAATGGATAATTTATAAAATCCAAATGGACTAAACCAAATTAATTTCAGATATTTTAGTAAAAAAATTTATTCACTAACAATTTTAAAATCCTTAAAATTTACTCTTCTTATTTTTGCAATAGTTGTAAGAGAACTTGATTCACGATGGAGTCAGTTTTCTGGTGGAAAAGGTGTTAATAACGCCAGAGAAGAAAGAATGAGGTGACGTGTACTACACTTGTAATTTTTATGTTACAAGTGTAGCTTCAGAAATTTGTCTATTGAGCAAACTCAGCGCGTGTGTCACACATCCTCTTAAAATTTCTAATTTATAAAATATGAGGTCACATATACCTAAATATTTATACAAATGGTGAAATGGGGAGCAAATTTTATCAAAAAAAATATATCAAGAGAGCACCAATACCGAATAACGAAGAAGGCGAACAAAACCGCGCAATAATAAAGGGATCCAAAGCGCCAAACAAAAATGGCCGCCGGCGACGGCGTTACGCTGTAAATTTGACTGAAGAAGCAAAACGGCCGTTTCACGCAAGGCACTGTTTGGCCCAGTGGAATACAAACGCTCTTGATAACGAAATGTCTCTTGTTCTCGTTACCTGAAAGCACCCGTAGCGGCTGCGGCCTTCAGCTCCCGTATCTGTTAGTACCAATATTCTATTCCATGCCTTTCTAGAGAGAGAATAAATAAAAACAAACAAACAAACAAGGAATTATATTATTAGGAACAAACGTTTTACAGAGAGGAAAAGCAGAAAGCAGCAAAAGAGCAAAGAAAAAAAAGAAAAGAAATACCTTCTTAATCTCAAAGCAATTCATTAGTTAGACAGAAAAAAAGAGAAAGTGCGCCTGGTTTACTTAAAGCATTACATTTCCTCCGGCATCACTCTCATACAATCTGCATAATACATGTACAGATTTATATAAATATGTGTACATTAACAGAATTTATTGAATTCGAATTAGCGTGAATGCGATTTTGTTAGAAGAAGGTATTGATTAGATCAAGAATGCGTTTCTGATAATTCTTTTTTAATTTTCAATTATGATCATCGTTTTTGGACCTGATTTATTATGCCAATTCACGTCTCTTGCTTTTTGTCGATTTTGTGCTGTGAATTTGGTAGTTTCTGCAGCAAATGGTTTTAATGGACAATCTGGCAGATCCTGGAGATCTGTTAGGTATATATGTTTTTACTGTTTTATAATATCTGAATTTTTTTTTTTGCCTGGTTGTTTGATCAGATTTAACCTGAATTCTGCTTATATTTGGCCTTAAACGAAAATGCCAGGTAAAATTCAGCTGTAACCTATGCAGGATTGAGTTGAGCAGAATGTGACTTTTTTTAGGTAAAACTTGTTTGTTTTGATTTTTAGGGGAGGCGATCTTGATTCAAGAAAATGAGAGGCTTAATGGTGTGGATCTGGAGACTTCTGAGGATGACAAACGGAGAAGAAAGGCCAGATCTTTGAAGAAAAAGGCAATGAGTGCATCAACAAGGCTTACGCATAGTCTTAGGAAGCGCAGCAAGCGGGTGGCGGATTGCCGATTTGCGGCGATTTCGATCAATGATGCTCGGGACGCAAAGGAGGAAGCCGCCGTCAATGTTTTTCGTCAGACATTGATTTCAAGGGACCTGCTTCCGCCTCGCCAGGATGATTACCATACTTTATTGAGGTGATTCAACAATCCGTATATTGTTGTATAATAATCGAACTATATTATAGATTAAATGAAATAAAATAATATTATTTTAAAATTTTATTATCTTTATACCTTTAAATCAGAATATATATTCTTTAATTATTGCAAAATAATCATATTTAATTGTTAAATAATCATAAAATACATATATTTTATATTAAAATTATTATCTAAAAATCACTGAAAATATCATTTTAAATTTTAAAAGTGTTGTAATCTTGTCACATTCCTAACAAGAGATTCAATCTAAACCCAACAGTACATTTATTAATGGTATCACTTTAATAGATCTTGTTCTCATATCGTATTAAATTTTGTTAGCACTAAATATAACATATGATTTATAGGTCCTGACGCTGACGCTGTTGTTTGTTAGTTGTAAAGTTGTATTTGTGGAATTTATGAGAGAGTATTGCATTCTATTGTTATTTAAATGCTGAAGAGCTGGCGTGCAGTTCTGACAATCTCAGAACTGGAGAATTACAGTCTGCCGGATTAATTAGAGCTTGTCCATTCAATCAATAAAGGACACATAGGTATAGAAATAGAAAATATCAAGCACAGTAGAGTTTGGAGAATATTAGCAATTTAAGTGATTTGGAGATTTGGGAAGACAGTTTAGGCTAATAATGAAAGGCAAACTAATAGATGATAGATGAGTATGCATTTTTTTGGCATTAAATCTGCAAGAGCTGATTGCTGATGTAGTCAATTCAGCACTGGAGAATTATATTTTGCATGATTAATTGGAACTTCTTCATTGAATGGATAGTATTTGTGCAGGAATAGAAATTTATTAAACATAGATTCAGGTTTTCGAAATAAATTGGGATTGCTAACAATTTAGTTTTTTGGAGATTTGACAGCACAGTTTAGGCTCTACGGATGTATAAACTAGACACCATATAATGTGAACATTTACTTAAAAAATATATAATTTAAAAAAAAAAATGAATTTGCTGCATAACTTTATATGTTTGAAAGCTGCCTGACTACATGCTATGGCATTGGTAGGTATAGAAATAAGATAAATTAGCTCATTCTTTTAGTGTTGCAATTGTTCTAGAAGCTTTTATTGTCTCATGCAATTCCGAAATCATAGGATAATTTTGTCATAGCTGTTTCTCTGTTTATTTCTTCTCCAATTGACTAAAATTGTACTAAATAGCAGAGAAGTGGATTCCATAATTGCAGGTTTCTGAAGGCCAGAAAGTTTGACCCTGACAAAACTCTTTTGATGTGGTCAGAAATGCTCAATTGGAGGAAAGAGCATGATGTAGATTCTATCATACAGGTAAATATCATTATCTTTGTTACTTTTTTGACTGGTAATTGTTCTAGAATTGCTTAAATAGAGATATTTCACTGATACACGAGATAGAATCCTAGCTGAGATCAAGCTGTGCAAGCGGTTCTTGCATTCCTTGTTGAAATAGAACCTCATACTTCATTCATGTTGCTGGCTTGCTGCTGAAAGTTATTCAATTCGTTTGACTAATTCTTTACTTTTCAATTTGAAATTTTGACCTGATGGTTTGACATGCTATTGCTTGCTTAGGATTTTGTATATGATGAATATGAAGAAGTTCAACGTTATTATCCTCATGGTTACCATGGTGTAGACAAAGAAGGTCGACCTGTTTATATTGAAAGACTTGGCAAAATTGAACCTAGCAAGTTAATGAATGCCACCACAGTAGATCGGTTCTTAAAATACCATGTTCAGGGGTTTGAGAAGATGTTTGCTGAGAAATTTCCTGCATGTTCCATTGCAGCCAAGAGGCATATAGATTCTACAACAACAATTTTGGATGTGCATGGCCTGGTAATTTCAGTGCCTGTAATAGTGTTTATTGTAATTCCACATATGGAATGCCTTTTAATTATGCTGTTGTTCCTTGACAAATTGTTGGTTATGCAGAACTGGATGACCTTTGGAAAGGTTGCGCATGATCTAGTTATGCGAATGCAGAAAATTGATAGTGACAACTATCCTGAGGTTGTTTAATTATTGGAATTAACTTAATAGAAAAGTTTGTTACTGGTGTATTCATTTGCTGATAACTTCTGATATGTGCTGTTTCTTAACAGACATTACATCAGATGTTCATTGTTAATGCTGGTAGTGGATTCAAACTGCTATGGAACACAGCAAAAGGTTTTCTAGACCCGAAGACTACTTCAAAGATAAATGTATGAGAGCTTTAATATTTGATATCTTCCACCAACAGAATATGAATAACTAATACCAAATCATTCCAATCTGGCTTCACAGGTTTTAGGCAATAGATTCCAAAATAAGTTGAATGAAATCATAGACACAAGGTTGGAAATTTCTTTTCTATTGGTGCAATATCAAATATTTCATCATAGCTGGAATATCTTTAACTCTTGCTGCAAACTTATTCTTCCAATTTCTTGCAAAACAGCCAATTGCCAGAATTTCTTGGTGGATCTTGTTCATGCCCAAATGAAGGCGGTTGTCTTAGATCTGACAAGGGGCCCTGGAATGATCCAGAAATAATGAAAGTACGATCCTTGTCAGTATCAAGCAAATATTGAACCAAATCAGTTGGCAACACTGATCGTTAGTAAATATTGATGTTTGAGAATTGTGAAACTTCAAATTTTGCTTAAATTTACTGTATTTTGGCTCATCTGAAAACTCAATTCAACCACATTACTTGCAGCTGGTGCATGCTGGAGAAGCATTGTACTTGAGGAAAATGAAGAGTTCTTCTGATGAAGATGATGTAGAGATCAAGTTTTTCGCCTCCAAAGTGAGTGGCAGAACAATTATTCACGGTTCATATGATATTCTCTGTATGTATGGATAGTTGGATACATGATATTTCTTATGCAGGTTTCAAGAAGTGAAATATCTTCTGCTGATTCAGGCTCAGATGTCAAGCCGAGTACCTCAAGCTTCACTCAACGAATGCCACTTTCTGAGAAAGTAAGTTTTTAGGAGTTCAGTTTGCAGTTATCTGGAGTAAATTGAGGCTAGCTTTTCAGAAATCACTAATCAAATTGTGTTTGGAATTCTAGTGAATTTCATTTATAGAAGTCATTTTCAATTAATTTTGTGAGAGAATTTCAAAATTTGAAATTACCTTGTAAGTGATATACTTCATTTCTTCAATTTATTTAGTTCCCAGTTTTAAGATACTATCCCTCCACTGCACAATCTATAGAGAGATACAGATAAAGGTCCTCTGGTTTTGTAGATGAACCCTAGCTATGCTTGTAGAATTTAATAAAGTACTTTTGTACATTTAAACTATGTATAATTGGTGCTCTTTTCGTTTACTAATTAAATTCTTCAAGCTAAAAATATTCTAGGCTCTATAATTTGGTGAAGTTGAAGTCAAATAAATCATTTGTATCATTTTAATTCTAACAGACGTCAGAGTTATTTGGTAGCAGAACACAATAATAAAGGAATGACAAGAATATTGATTGAACGGAATGTGGGAGTTGACATTCTCAAGGAGAATTTGACTTGGACTTTTTTCAAACACCAGTTTTGCTAGACTGGGATGATAATCTCTGGTCATGTTAGTCCCGTCATTTACCTTGATTACATGCTTCTAGAATTTTCCTTATTCAGAAAGATCTACCCTCTCATTCTTGAAAATATTGCTGTTACGGAATGGAAAATGCAAAGTGACCACTGACCTGTAAAAGTTGATTTTTGAAGTTATTTGGCAATTTAAATTTCAAAGGATATTTTTGTTGTCTATTCAAATAATTTGAAACTATAGTAAATTTATTAAATTAGGAACTTCCATATGGTTAATAGGAGAGACCTCATAAACAGAAGACGATGCCATTTATGTGTGAATTGTTACTGTTTAATTTATTATTAAGTTGAGTTGAACGGAACTTTGTTCTGCTTTCTGTCAGAATTTGTTTGAAATATTGTTTGATTTACAGTTAAAAGGAGTGACCTACATCTTTAGATAAATTAACATGTTAAGTATATTAGTTTCAAATTTTCTACTGAGCCATCATTTTAGTGCATAAGCGTGACGCTTATTATGCTCATATATTATACAGGGAAGGACAGGTAATCCAGCTTCTGTCTGCAACCCAGTCGAACACATATCTGCAAGGGTTGAAGACTCTAGTTTAACAAGTATGTAGCCTGACAATTTCTTCTCAATTAAACCTATCTGTTGGTTCACTTTGGATGATGAAATCGTGCTAAGCTGTTGGTGTTTATTTTTGTTTAAATTCACTACTCTGATGATCATCCTACATATCCTTGGTCGTCCAGTCTCAGGCCTAGTTACAGCTATGCATGGTCACATAGTTTTATTCTTTGCTTATGCTTGGTTGTGCTTGAATTTTTTAGTCTACCTGAATTTTTAGGGCTATTTTATCAGGCAAAATTTTCCTCTGCCTGTAGAGGAAAAATGGAATTCACTGCTGGATTGCCTCATATCTGCCTATCCTTGATGCCTGTATCAGAGAATAAGTTTTTAGTTGAGTTCTTAATTTCTGATTGATTGAGCTGTACCAAATGCCAATTTAATTTTTTGAAGTTTTTTTTTTTAATAGTTGCATGGGATTTATAATGAATGTTCAAGAAGTTTATTTTTCATCTTTAGCTTTTCCTTCTCTTTGTGAAAAGCTAATCATTTTGCTTTTACACTGAAAATATAACTTCTGGAATGAAGCTTTTAGTCATTCATGATCTGAGACTTCTGACAGATGGTTCAACCAATGATGTCAATACGAGAATGCAGCAGAAGAAGCTCATTCCCCATGTGATGAGTTTTTTTGTTCACTTCATGCTCAAATTGTTAGCATGGACATATCTTCTCCCAAGATTGGGGAGATTGTTTGCAGCACAACCTGCATACAGACGATTGCCTAACCCACAGGACCCACCATTAGCAGATTCAGGTTCTAAAGAGGAACAAGAAATAAAAGAGAACTCACTCCACCCATGCTGGCAAAGGCTGCAGCATTTAGAAGCAACGGTAAATGAGCTGGCTAACAAACCTATGAATATTCCTCCCGACAAAGAGGACATGCTTCTTGAATCTCTGAATCGGATTAAATCAATAGAGTTTGATCTACAGAAGACAAAGAAGGTAAGATATCTTTATTTTCCCAAAGCTGGTCCATGAGGAAGTTCATTGCACATATAGATTGTTCATCATTGGCTATTCAAACTTGAAACTAAGCTTTCATTTTGCAGGCATTGCTGGCAACTGCATCAAAACAGGTGGAGCTTGCCAAGTCCCTGGAAAATCTTAAAGAGAGCACCTCAAATGTAAGTTCCTAAAATTCATTGAAGAGGTGGCTGTAAGCTAGCATTTAGTGGTCTGTTCTAGTATGATTGATTGCTTTGCCCATCTTTGCACTTCTGTCAGTCCAGCTTTTTAGCTGGTGATGCATAATACAGATGATAATAATCTGTTAATGCCAAGTCCTTGACAACAGTGTTTCATATGTTGGTGGATACTGTGTAATTAAAATTCGATTTTGGATATTCTACAGCTGAGCATTAATAGAAGATAGGAAACATAAGCATGAGTGACAGCAAAAAAGAAGCCTGAACATAATCGTAAAATCATTTGTGCATTGGTTCATAAATCTGGCTGCAGCTCTGAAAGGATAAAAACAAAAAGATAACAAATAATGGAAAATTAGCATGTTTTCAGATGGAAAACATACTTTCTTTATGTTCTTCATTGATGAATTTCCAGAATTTCGTGTCTTTTACTTTTGGATTAGTTTTAACAGGACCAGAATATGTAATTCTTCGAAGTTATGCATGTATTTCTGGATATCTTATGTTTTCAGCAATGCATGTACAAGCTTCTGGAGGCGTAGTTTCACTGTTCTTTTCTGTTGCAGGGAATGACCTCTTGTTGGGCAAGAAACTGCAAATCTTTTCCCCCAGAAAGATGAAATTAATTTCTTAGAGAAAGAAGTTCAATTGATATTTTGATTCCACCATGCCCAGTGATTCTGCAGAATTCAGTCACTGTCGAAGGAATTACCATTTTTTAGGTATATCTTTCAATCATTGTACCTTTGGCACATCTAGAAAGCATGATCTTTGTAATTTCTTTGTTCCTCAGGTTCTTAGCCTACAGAGGAAAAAGCATCCCGCTTTTCACATGGCAAACAGATTTCAAAATAATTCACATAAAGGTGGCCAAGAGCTTGACAGTAGATACACATGTACTATACTTTTCATATTTCTATCTATATATAGGCAATTTTTTTCTCTTTTCTTTTCTGAGACTGACAACTATGTAACCACGTTGATATTCAAAACCAAATGCTAATTTTGAAAAAGATCTTCACTACAAAAGTTTTGGATTCAGAGCTTCACTACAAAAGTTCTGGATCGAGGCAACTCTAATCCACAACTTATTGCATCAACCTTATCTGTTCTCATCTATAACAATCTGTCTAAGATTTTTTTTTTTTTTTTGCTAAAGGATCTGTAGTTGCTCTACTGGAAAGTGTGATGTCATAATTTGTGTTCCTCCTGCATGAGGAAATGTTTCGAACTTTTAACTTTGTAAAGCATGTGTCAAACTGGGCGAAGCTATCCATCATGACACAGGCCTGCAGTTCGGTCCTTGAAAATTTAAAGCATGGAAAGAGAACTGAGAATCCAGTCCCACCAATTAAGATACTGTTTGGTCTCTTTATGTCCTTCGATATCTTACCCTGAACATGTAACAATTAAAGTCTTGAACTTTGACTATTGGATATCTCACTTGTCCCTCAGTTCAGTGAATTTGATTAATATTTAATATAGTGGGCAACATTATGGGCCAATCCCAAGCCTAAAAATCCCGCATGGCTACATGGTTTCAGTCAGGGATGTGTCTGCAGAAAATCATCCGCCGCCACATCCAATTATAATGATGAAAATAATAAATTATGAGCCAATTTGAATTGTATTTGGATAGCCAAATTTGTGCAAAACCTACTCCTTGCCTAAATGAAACTAACTTGATTATATTACATGAACTCAATTGGTAAGAGTTCAAATCCCAAATTAAATATTAAATGAGCACTAAAACCAAGCCAATTGAGTTGGGCTTGTAAATAGGCCTAAAAGACCTCCGGTAGGCGGTAGCTCACACAATAGTTTCCGGGCTTAGTCCATTTAACTTGAAACCCGGAAACCCCAATACCCCCAAGCTTAGTTGTCACACTTCCCACCTAATACCAACACCACCACCACCACCTCCGCCGTCGTCACCCCTGGCACCGCCCCATATCAATCAGCAATAGAAGAAAAAAAAAAACCCCACTCTACAAACCCTAAGTCCTCAGTACCACAATGTCCACGCCATCGCCATCTCCATCACCGCCATCACAGTCACCACCCTCAAACCCTACAAGTCTCACCACCAAGAAACCCCAACCTGCCCCCTGGACTCACAAAGAAACTATCCACCTAATCCAAGCCTACCAGGAAAAGTGGTACTCCTTGAAACGCGGTCAGCTCAAGGCTAGCCAATGGGAAGAGGTGGCTGTAACCGTCGCCGCCCGCTGCGGCTACGACTACAACCATCCAGCAAAATCCGTCATACAGTGCCGCCACAAGATGGAGAAGCTCCGGAAACGGTATCGGGAAGAGAGACGGCGTATGTCCCTCAACGGCTCTTGTTTCTGGCAGTACTTTGACCCCATGGAATCCTTGGAACGCGGCCCTATGCCTATCTCTGCTCGTCCTTTGGCTCTGATACCGCCTAGTGATGATAATGTCGATGAAGATGAAGACAATGAAGACGCGCAAGACCAAGAAGACGAGGATGATGATGAAGCAGAAGAGGATGGGTATAAAAGTAAATCGCGGAGCATTAAATATATACTGCGCCCCACCCTTGTGAACAGGTATGCTGATTCTGGGTTTGTGCGCGAAGCAGTGAATAAAAGAAAATGGGAGGAAATGATAGAGGGGAAGGTGGAGGAGGAGGAAGAAGAAGAAGAAGAACAGAGAGAGAAAGGGGTGAAATTGAGATTAGCTGGGGAAATAAGGGCATTTGCGGAGAGGATAGTAGGATTGGAGAGGAAGAAGATGGAGATGATGAAGGAGACTCAGAAATGGAGAATGGAGATGGAGAATAAGAGGATTGAGATGATTTTAAGTTCCCAAAGGAAAATTGTTGGTATGATTTCAACAGCCTTTAACTCGCAGGAAGACTTGAAGATGGAGAACGAATTTTGAAGGTTCAGATCTCATCTTTCAATACCTATATATATATATATTTGAAACAATTAAATTACGATAGAGTTTTTCTATAATGATTAATGACTTCTGCATTAACCTTTAGAATATTTTGTATAGTCAGAAATTGAAAATTTGCTACAATTTTTGACTGATCAGATGCAATGTATTCAATTCTATATAAAATCTATGATATAATTGAAAAAATTATTGATTGCAAGAGAGCATTGAGCAAAGATCTGAACTTGGCATTTTACTCATCTAACAATTGCTGCTGCAAATGCAAAAATGGTGATAGATTTTTAAGTTTTGGACTTCATAGAGGTTCTGTTGTGTATTATTGTGTGTTTACTTGATAAAATTTCATCTTGCAATTTTCTCATCGGCAATGTTTTGTTACCTGTATACAACATTAAGTGCAAGGCCATCTTCATGTTGTTTTTTCATCGTGGCTAGGTTTTTTGTGCTCATTACCTTGAAATGTTTTCGGTTCTTTACCAGAAATGAGCATGCACTTTTTTATGTCAAGAAATCATTTACACTGAACCTTGGTTTCATCTCCTTGAGTACACTGCAGTTTTCAATTATAGCTCATTTAATCATATATCTTGTAAATTAGAGGGACTTAATAGGGATGATAATTTTCCCCTGCCCCGAATGGGGCAGTTTTTTGAAGTTTTTTTTCCCTGTCCAAGCCCGAATTTTTTTTGCCGGGGGCGGTATATATATGCCCCGCCCCAACTCCACCCTGAAAAATATATTTATATAATTATATATTTATATTATTTATATATATAATAATTATTTATATTTTAAAAATTATATAATTAACTAATTAATTAAAATAAAAAAATTTAATAAAATTCGGGGGATCGGGGTGGGGTTGGGGATCCCCGTCCCCATTTGGTGCAGGGACGGGGATTCAAAAAAATTTCCCGTCGGGGTTCGGGGCGAGGTCAGGGTTCGGGGGTGGGGGTGGGAGTCGGGGACGGGGACAGGGAACTCCGCCCCGAACCCGCCCCATTGTCATCCCTATGACGTAATTCCAAAGAATCTTGAAAGAACATGAATAGAGATTTAGTGTAACTGTTTTGTTCTCGTTTGGATTGTGCTCTGTCCATTCACCGTTTTTTTTTAAGTCCATTTACCATGATTGGATCTTCAAATGTTAAGGTTTATAATCAATTAATTATTATGATCTAAAATCAGCTAATGATGAAGCATTACAGTTGCAATTACCTCAGTCCCATTGTTTCGTTTTCAAAAGCTGTAGTATTCAGTCTCACATTCTTTACTCCATGCCATTGGTAGCAGGATCATCTTACTACTAGAATTTTTCACTTTTTGTGGAGCTCTCTGGGCAGGTGGCTTGATTTCTGCATTTGAAGCTTTTCCATTGCAGCTTATGTGTATCCTTTCGCTATCAATTGGGCAAATGCGGCACGAGAACAGTCCATTCCTCCCATTTTGGCACTTATTAATTACCATTGCCAATTGTCTTCCATTCACGAGTCTTCCATAGCTTTAACATTATATTTTGTAACGATAATGCGGGATTTTTGAAATTTTATTTCCTTTTCAAGATTTGTTAGCCCATTAGGCAATGCAAATTTAGAATTGGTTAACTGAAACTCCTTGATGCGGGTTTTCATTTTTCACAAATCAAATTCTCCCCCTATAGCCCACCACAAGAGCTGCCTTTAAAATCATTGACCTCACCGTTAAATCTCAGGCAACGTCAGACCTTTGACTGCTGCTACCTCATTCAGGTGGTGAATCTCATACATCGATGCACTTGCAATAGTCAATGGTTATGTGAATCATTTAAAAAGTTGTTATTACTACTGTTGTTGACAACAATTAATGGTTAACTTGAAGAGTACAGGATCAGATCAGATTCAATCTCGTACTAGTTTCGACAAGTGCCTATTTTCCGTTGCGTATTTGCCAATTGCCACTTCCCTTTCGTCATTTTCACATTTCGAAACCTGCAAACAAGTTCCGGAGTTGATATAAAACCTTTACCTGTCTTAGGTTAGATGATGACTTAAGCCAAATTATGCATATGCAGAAATATTTTCTTGAATGCTATTGCATTTTTAAAGTAATATAAATAAATACAGTATGAAGATTAAAGAAGCAGAAAGTGATCGAAGAAAGAAGCTTTAAATCGGAAACTGGAAACCAGAAAGTTTCGTTATTTAAGTGGTAAGAGAAGCTCAGAATGACATGAAGGTACAAATCTCTTATCAGCTTAAGGTAGCTGTCATCCAACAACCTTAATTTCCCAACCCGTTTCACCCTATACAACAATATATGAAATCAACAGATCCCTAAAAGACAATTTACTTGGATTCTGAACATTCCAACATCACTATAAACAGAAAACGAGAACCAATTAATCACCATAAACAGAAAACGAGAACCAATTATCTTGCGCATCCAACAAGCTAAACAGAATCAGAAAATTGCCAAATTAAAACACAAGGCCAAAATTATTGAAACAAGCAGTGCCCAATCCCACACACATTGCAATAGTTCTCCCCTGCATACTCAATTTAGCAATAAGAATACAAAATCTCAGATGACAAAACAATTGAAAAATGGATCGCATACTCAATTTAGCAATAAGAATACAAAATCTCAGATGACAAAACAATTGAAAATTGGATCACAAAACGACTAGCTTCTATACCCAAGTTAAAATGCTTATGTAACTTCATTCTCCAAAACCCTAGAGGGGTAACAGCCAGGTGTTTACCTCTAATATAAGCCATTAATGTTAGTCTACTGTTTCACAAATGATTATATACTAAAACTGTAGCCAGAAAGCAAAAACAGCTGATAATCGAATTAAACCACAGGGTTTCAAATGTTCATTTGTAAGATATTTACAGCTTGGTACAATAAGCGAATTTCAGATGCCAGCACAAAGTCAAAATTAAATGGGTGCCCATGGCAGTGATAGATCAATTTGGACTAGTCTATACACCAGAGACCTTGTATTCACAAAATTTTCAAAGGCTTTTTTGCCCATAACAATGATAACTACCAACATCAACTGAGTAACAAATACATGCACTAACCTACTGGGGCGCAAACTGGAAACAGGGCCCTCTGCACATGAGCAGAGAAACCAGGCAAAATGTGGGGAAAGGTACACGAAATGGACAGATGAGACCCTGTACACATACCTATATGTGTCTCCATCTTCCAACGGCCCTACAAGTGGTAATATACATGATTTCCCCAAATTTTGATATAAAAAGGAAAAAAAGGTAAAAAAAAAATAGCCCGTAGAAATCTTTTTTGTAAATTTTTAACAAAACCTGCAAACAATCACCACCTCTTTCCATTTTGCATTGCCCTCGTGGAGTAATCAGCCTCATCTGCATCAAATTCATGGCACCATTCCATTTAACTAATTAAAATCATTTGACATGCTCAGACAAATCTGTTAAGAGATTAACAAGTCAAATATAATTTAAGCCTAGAAAGGTATGTTCAATAAAGGCCAGAACGTTTTTTTCTTCATTGCTTGTAAACTAAATAGTTAGTCATTTGTCTAAAAATCCAAAAATTGATATAATTTAAGTAAAAAAATTCAGCATTGGGAAGTATTGAAAACATCTAAAGCCTATCTGATCTGCATTCATAAACTAAATTAAGAGAAAGAAAATGCCAGATTTACCTGTACATTGCTGCTACAAGGGCATGCAAACCCAAGCCTTAGCAGCACCAACTGCTTGCTTTGGGAACTGCTCATTCCATTAGATTCCTTCATTCCAGCTGAGAATTGGTGGGCCTGATATACAAACTTCCTTGTGCTGATTGAAGATGCTGCATTTTCTGTTGAGAGTGCTGTTGTTGCGGCGAGTGTTGTTCTGGTACCTGCAGCTCTTGTGGCTGAAACAGTTGCTGAGAAGAGGGTTGCGACGATGGAGGCGTTGAATGTGACAACTGTGGCTGCTGCTGCTGCTGCTGCTGCCACTGTGCTCCAGCACTGCCATGTTGAGGCAAGCCTCCTGATAACTGTCTCTGACCTAAACTTTGGTCAACAGATGCCACAGGATCATTTCCAGCTGAGCTTATAAGAGGCATACTGCCAATGGAACCCCCTTGTGAGGTTGGATCTGTCATTGCAGAATCACATGAGAGTTCTGATGGTTTCCACTGATGAGCAACTGAAGAAGAAACAACTGGCTGCACATTAGCTGAATCATTACAGGACTGAGACATTGCTGTTGTTTTGCTTGTGCCCATCTGCGAAACATTTGGAGCACTTACAGGCTGCTGTTCTATATGACCCTGATCATTTTGAGACTTGGTTTGCAGATCAGGATTCAACTGACGGTTCTGGTGAAGCATCCTGTGAACAGCTGATTGAGCTTGACCTGCCTGCTTCTGGTGTGTTTGTGGTTGCAGCTGTATCTGCTGATGGTTGGAAGCAGTAATTGTGGGTGAAAGAGTTTGATGAGCTGTGGACAGAGTATGACCAGATACTGATGGAACCTGACCTTGAGTGCTATTATCAGAATGAGAAGGCATCTGCTGCATTTGTTTTGATGAAGGCGGAGCTGAAGCAGAAAATAGCTTTTGTGGTGGCTGAGAATGAGTTGAGGATTGAGTAACCAATGATTTAGATGGTTGTACTGTATTCAATCCAGCTCCTGAATATAAGCCTTGACCTTGCATCAAGTGCATGATGTGCTCTCCCTTCTCTGCACTTTGGTTTCCTGGAGGCACAGAAAGGCCATTCAAGTGAGAATGATCAATGCCAAGGTTTTGATGCACCACCATATTCCCTCTTCCCATTCCCTTCAAAAGTTTAGCTTGCTGGGGAGATTGTGAATGTTGTCGTTGCTGAGGATGAACTCGGCTAGATTGCTGAAACTGCTGATGCTGTTGTGGCTGTCGTGGCCTCTGCTTTCCCATCTGATTAGTCAACCCACTCGCAACAGTTTGAGAGTTCCGGTTGATCCCATGATGAGGCAACGTATGTCTCTGCTGCTGAACTGAAATGGGAGTTATTGGGGAAGACACTGCTAAAGGAGTAAGTGATCCGAGCTGTGTTGAAGTTTGTGGCTGAATCTGGGAACTGTTTTGCATAGAAGATGACATAGGTAGTTGGGGCTGTGATGTGATATGTGGCATCAAGGCACCAGATGCAGCAAACTGCTGCTGCTTCTGTTGCTGCTGAATAAGTCGCTGCTGCATTTGCCTTTCTTTAGCCAAACGGATTGCATAAGCTTGCTGTGGTGACCCTGTAGAATGATTGGCACCCTGAAGATGAGGATGATGGGGATTGCTCATCACATGAGATTGTTGTGGAGGAATTTGATGCTGCTGCTGAGGATGACCAGGATATCCTTGTACACCTGGAGGGATCGTCTGATTAGCAAATGCTGAACTCAAGCCATTAAAAGCGGGAATTCCTTGGCTGGTCCCTTGTGAGACCTGCATCTGAAGTTCCGGTACCATCATTTGTCTTTGATGCTCTGAGTTATGGCCAGTCTAGGATAAAAATAAACACTGTTGTCATATAATATTAAAATATTGATACAATACAATAACATAACATAACATAACATGTAAGAAAATAATAAAAATAACATCAAACACGAAACATTGTTAACAAATATCAATTGAAAAGAGGTGTGAATCCCAACCTCCCAACAGGTTACCTTGTATACCTAGAGAATATGTTAATATTAACATGATCACAGAAACTAAAGCAAAAATAAAATGAAAAAACCAATCACCACAAAATTGTGGCATCACCAGATCAACAAAGCAATACTAAAAAGAATGTGCTGGCAAGGGCAAACTCATCAACCTTTACAAAATATAAGATAATGTGATAATTGTTATAAGCAACCTTAATGAAGAATACTATGCACATGAATAATATATATTTAAACAAAGAGAGCTTACCCGCATCACATGCAAACCATCACGAGATCTCATCATTGAGTTCCCTTGACCAGAACCACTTCCAGAATGCATACTTGCAGGATTTGGCATCCCAACCGTACCAGACGAAAGCATGGTACCAGAATTCAGCATTGATGATGAGGCCATTCCTTGAAACCCCGGCCTTGGCAATGACATGCTTCTGTTCATTCCAGGCATCATGCCCACAGTGTTTCCACCAGCAACCATGCGAACACTGCGATCAGCTCCAGAAAGAGCCCCAGAAACAGGCAAGTTAGATTGCTGCAAATTTCTGTTGGATGACATTTGATTATAATGTATTCTCTGCTGTTCATCCACCGGTAAAGATGTTCTTGGAACACTGTATCTACCATCCCTGACAAAATTATAATGACCCACATCCCAGTAAAAAGAATAAGAATTTGACGATATAATAATATGCAGAAAACACAACATATAAAAACAATAACAATCTCAAGCATGACCACCTGACTGGAGCATTAATTGGGCCAGATGTTGACAAGTTATTGCCAAGAACCACACCAGGAGATACTTGCAGCAATGAATTTGCCCCTGAAGTAGGAAGCATCGATCCTACAGCACCTTGATTTGACATGGGTAAACCAGTAGCATGAGAACTTGGATACCCATTGGGAAGAATATCTGGGCTAGATGCAGATGTATCACAGAGATCCAGAGGCCTGCATCCACACAACAAATAGTTATCATACAATTGCTTGCATGAGACAAAAGCATTTGAATACAAGCCAAAAAGTGCAGAAAAAACAGAGTAGAAAAATTGGCAAAGATAAATAAAAACTGATGAAGCAAGTACATGTAGGCTAGAAGGGGAAAAAAACACAAAAACTTACGTTAAAGCACCTCCATTTTGGCTTGTGGGTACTTGGTCAAGAGCAGTAAGATGAGAATTATGAACAGAAACTATTTGTTTAGGATCCTGGTGGTCATTCTTCACAGTGCAAACAAATCCAGAATCAGGGTCAAGAAAGAATTTTGAAGCAAAAAGAAAAAATAATATAGGATCAGTCAAGTGCACAAGCATCTGCTTCACAAATGAATAATAATCAACATATTTTACTCTTTTTATTACTTTATTGTAGCACTGATATTTTACTCTTTTTATTGCCTTATTGTAGCATTTTTTTCTTATACTGTTAACATACAACATGAGTAAAAAGTTTCTAAATCAGATCAGATCACTTAGCATTCAGCCACAAAACTCAAAACCATGGTACAATTGGGGAATGAAAGTCAAATCATCATAAAAAGCCCAATGGGCAAATAGTTTTACAGACAAGCAACATAACATAGTATGCTTATACATTAGACAAACCTGAGTCTTTCTGTAGTGGTACTTCTTGCCAATCATAATAATCTTTTCAAAATGAGACTTGAGAGTATCTTCTTCCATAGGCCCTTGCAGACATTGAAATAGCTGTCTGGCACTGCCCTGAATGAAATACAGCAATGTAAAACAATAAAAGCAGAAAGAATCTTGCATAAACAAATAAACATGCTGTTTACTGATCAGAGGCAAAATTTCTGTCAGAGTATCGAAAAACTTGCCTTTGGGATCCCAGGCAAGGTTGATGGATAAGATTGGGAAGATCCTGAATCATCAGCACTATCAGTGCCATCACCAGCACCCTTATCCATTAAAACTTTATGTCGTTCTTTGCATTCTTTAGGCTTGCGAAATATACACTGAGCATGTTGAACAAGAACCAACAGAAAACGTTTATAGTAAAGGAAAAGCATATGATTGGATATCTAGAAAGAAACAATTATTGTTGAGCAGAACTGAAAAATTTTACAGCAACAGGAATATTGCAAATAATGTCATCCAAAACAACCTCTGATTCTCTCCAAACAAGAAGGCATAAGAAAGAAATGTGAATTCATGATTTACCTTAAACTGAAGGGTACTGTTGATGGCATCACTGACAAGCTCCCAGTTAGGACCCATATCATGTACAAGGACTACAAGTGCCTGAGTTGATAAAAAAAAATCCTTTGATGTACTTATCACAACTTTCATTGCCACAGAGAAACAGGTAACAGAAGGACACAAGTAAACCAACCTGGTCTTCAAAAAGCGACCATGGACTTCCAGAACCTGGCTGCCCAGCAGGCACCTAGAAACAAAAAACATTTGAACTCAATATACAAAATTCAGAAAAAGTTAGGATGATCACATATAGCTACAGTGACACAAAAGTATACCTTCAGTGATTTAGGTTTTCTGCCCCTATCCCTACCGTTACCAACAATCAGTTTCATAAATTTATTCGAGCTGGGCATATTACTCATTTGGGAAGCTGCAGGAGAAGGAATAGACCCAATCATTGGGGCCATATTATCAAAAGTGCCATCCATTGAATGCTTCGTTAATTTAGGCTTCTTTGCAGTGTGTTGCCCAAATAATAAACCTTAAAAAGAAATTTTGAACATAAAAGACCTTAAAACACTTTGCAAACCTATTGAACAAATACTACATCAATTTGAAATGAGATAAGCATTACCACTAGTTCCATTAGAGTCAAAATGATGACTTTCCAGTCTCTTTTTGGAACTATCCTTCTGGAAGTAAAGAAGAACCATCAAAAAATAAAAAAACTTATCAGAACAATATTTATACAATGAAAAATTGTCATAAGCAGGATATTGTACAGAGGAGATGAAGAAAATTGACAACAAAGATGCACATACAGATGAATAAATGCATTGCTGATAGAGAAAGTGTAGAAATAAACTCTGTTAAAAAAATTTCATCTGACATCTGCTGAAGAAATGGTACAGTCACCTTGGTCCACCCTAGCTTTAGTTCCTTTGGGAAACTTTCATCATAAAAACTACCCAATCCCTCAAAGAAATGAGGAAAAAAAATGTTGCTTTCTTATAGCTCACCTGCCTCAAGCCCGTGGACAGGCTGCATGCTCACACTAGCTAATACCTATTAATCATGTCACTTGTCCGAAACAAGGTCTGTCAGTAAATTTAGAGTCCCCTAAATAATCTAAAAAATTATTTGCCTTGTTAATAAAGCTTATAAAGATAAATCACTAACTAATAATAACTAATCACCGAGTAAATACATCATTTTGTCAGATCACCTGCTAATAAAGATTAAACTTTCTTCCTATGAAATTTTATTGAAAAGATGAACCCAGGCATAAAAAATTCCATCCTAAGTCATGAGCTAACTCAGAAGAAACAAAAGAACATTTTAATGTGCCATGACCAAAGTGCGTGTTATTTCCTTCTCTTTATAATTATTGACATTTCTGAAACTTCTTAATCTAATATGCTATCCATTTTTGGTCAGACAGAAATATCTAAATGCATGAGATACCTTGCAATCCCCACTGTACAAAAAATAGTACCTATTCGATGAGCAAAAATTAATTAAGATGTCATTCTAACAAAGCATGTAATTTCCAATCTTCATAAATATAAGATTAGAAACAGATTAAAACCAAAGCTTATTTAAGTTCTTTTATTAAACAGCACAAAAATACAACAACATGAGTGTGTCAGGAAATGGACTTAAACAGATAGAAGATACAATGGCAACAAAGGCTTCAATTGACTTGGTTAAAAAAACAAAAGGCAAACATATGCCACCCTAGATTGTCATCTAACACGCTGAGAGCATATTGCTAAATTTCTTAATTATGAAATGACTCGTACATATAACTTGGACCTCATCCAACATTTCTCTGAACAATGTTCATATGTTACCAACCGTTTAAAAAGCCAAATACAAAATTATAAAACAAAAAAAAAACAATTGTGCATTTGTGTTGTGTGTGCATGTGTGAGAGAGAGGAATCACCTGTTCATTGTGAACAGTAGAATCCAACTGCCAAGCCTGATCATATGCAAAACCCTGCAGCCAATTAGAGTTATGCAACTCAACCAGCAGCATAATATTTAAAAACAACAATATTTTCATAGGAATAAGCACCCAATAATTTTTTATATATAAAAATTTTGCATGTACCAGATGCTTCGCCTTCTTCTTCTTTGGCTTCGTTGATGTCTCAGCACTGTCATATGGTAACTGCTTTTCGAAGTCCCCAGTAGACTCAACCTCAACGCTCTTCTGTATTTGTGATCCACCATGCAAAGTACTCTGGTCATCCTGAAAAGAACTAGTATCTCCACTTGAAGCTTCTGTTTTTGCTGGATTCAGCATAATCCCAGTAGCTCCAGCAGTAAAAGGACTCGTAAACCTCTGCCTAGAAGCAGCACTGCGGACACGTTTTGTTGGAATTGGACCAACATGAAGATTACTTGCTGGCCTTTTACCAATCAAACTATTCTGTTGAAACCCCATTGCATAGTGTCCATAATCAGCTCCCACTTCATATGGTCTCGAAGAATTTATCTTCATTAAGTTCTTCCTTCTCTTCTGATCATGTTTTGTTGACCTGCTACCATCAAAAGCATGCAAATAATACGTGCTTGTTTCTCCTTCCTCCTCATCATACACATTCTCACGATATCCAATCTCTGCATTCAGATATGAAGTTATAAAAACACACAATATCACTAAAGAACTCAATAACAAAATAGCTTCAGCTTTACCTGCTGCAGCATTGTACATAGAGGTGTCAACTTCCTCTTGCATACTACTGCCTGTCTTCTGAGAGGGGGAAAATCAATTCAAAAAATAAGAAAAAATAAAGAAAGTAAGGAAACAAACCCTGAAGTATCAGAAGTTGGAAATTTAATCAACAGCTAATAGAATAAATTCATACTAATGCTCCTCTCCTCTCTTAAAGAAATAATATCATACATCAACATGAATTTACTTTCTTCTAATTTACATAAGTTTGTAGGTCAAAGGAGGAAAAAAATTCAAAAGCTAAATGAATTGTTGATTTACTTCACATTGGCCTGAATGAGATTCAATGGAGATTCTGTAGGATTCCATCGCACCTGAAGGAACAGCATAAAATAGGCTTTCCTGCCAAGTAAAAAGCTGAATGTATAATGAACAATTTTATGCACAATGATATTTATATGCGTGAAAAGAGTAAATCATGCAGTATTGAGCAACTGAAAAAACACAAATGGAGAAAATGGAGAAAGGATTGCTGACACCAATTGTGATGACCAAACAAATCATGAAATTAAATAAATAAAATAGGCCCATACTTCAGAAAGGTGATCTTCCCATGAAATCCCAACACAGCCTGAATCAACTGTTCTATCAGGAGTTGCTGGTGCTTCTTCTTGAAAGGAAGGAACAATTTCTTCTTGAAAGGAAGAAACAACTTTGCTGTTGCATTTCAAAAATCTAACTGCATATCCCTGAATAGGGCGTGCAATATTTTCTCCAGGATTTTGCTTCTCAAAGTCTTTGCAATTCTCCTGTTCATAATTAGATCAAAAGCATATGTGTTAATAATTTGCTATTGCACGTGCATAAAATCCAGCCCACTTCTGCAACTTTTCTCATTTACAAACTCAAATATATATCTTAATGAAAATTTACCACATCTGATCGCTGTTCAACAGAGTAACACTTCAAATACACTCCACATTCAGAATACATTTGCACACATGCCTTCTGAATGTGGGATTGCACTTTAAGTGTTTATTATATATATATATATATATATATATATATATATATATATATATGGGCCACCATTGATCCAACAAGGTAACAAGGTAGCACCTTATCAAATTCTCCAAACTTGTCCTCAGAAATTTCATCTTCACCAAACCTAATTGAATCAAGCTTGCAGTATTTCAACCCAATGCCTTGATCATCACTATTTAGAAGCTTCTCCATTGAATGCCAGAACTGCATGACAGCTTTTGCCAGAGTATAGGAAACTTTTCTAAGCTTCCACTGTTGTTTCTGTTTTTCGACCCTCAAATGTGAGGTAAAAGCAATGCGGCGACATAATTGAGCAGCAGCCGTCATCTTCCAAATGCGTTCCTGCAAGTGAGCAGCAAACAACTAAGAAAAAAAAACTAAAAGAGCAGTGGAGTCAAAAATAGGTACTAGAAGCAATTTTTTAGCTACACAAGATCAACTTTTCAGCATGAAAGGAGAACTTTTAAAAGCAAAAAGGTAATAGTAATGCACAACAACTTTAACTGTATCATTTATCAATGAAGTCAGACCTGTGCAAAATCATTTGCCAACCATGCCATTTCTTCAAGCACAAAATCCCACTGAGATTTTCGGCGACTCTCCATAGGCACAACTCTAACAGATAACTCAGCGATCCTCTTATGTTTAGCCTATTTACCAAATTTAAAACTTTATGAATAAGCAAAAGAGTTCCTGCAAAGTTTCACAAATTAAATCACTAATTATACAGGGTACAAAGAACCAACCTCTATAATCCGTGCCTCTTCCAAGATAGAATCTTCATGAGCCCTGTCTGAAACTAACAACTGGCTACCAGAACAAGATTGAGGTTCAGTAACAGCAGAATAGTTTTTCTCAGACAAAATAGATTCAGGTAGCTCTTGAATAGAGAAATCTACACAATCTTGAGGTCCACCTTTACTGGCGGTCTCTTTGCTGGGAACAGAATCATCACCCAACATGCAATACAATTCTTTACCGGCATCAGATGCAACATGGTCATTCTGTTCCACTCCTTTAAAGTTAGAAGAACATTTCAACCCATTTTGCAATTCAGAATTTCTCTGTGTTTCTCCCTCCATTTTGAGGACAGAATCATTTCCAGAGTTGTTTTGATGCACAGTATTATTATCTTCCTTAATGACAGCACTACTGTCTGTAACCTTGATATCATTCTTGTCATTTCCCATTTCAGCAGCCACAGAATTTTGTGTTCCTTCAGGCTCTGATGATTGCTTCAAAAGAATCCCATTAGTATCATTATCTTTTCTATCAATACACAAATCACTCTCATTATTTGCATCTAAGCATAGGCTGTTTTGGGTGCAAGAGGATTCTGAATCTAACCCTTTCGTTCCTATAACAGTATTAGCATTTTGACGCTCATTGCTGTCTTTTTTCAAGTCATCAAAACCATTTAATTCAGAAAAACCATTATCATTCTCAGATTTTTCCTTAGCTGCACCAGGTGGGTGTTTAGAAGCAGCTGAAATTGCCTGTTCAATCTCCAAAACTTGGACGCACTCCCAAGAAGCCATGTCAATGGATCTTTTCTGAGTATCAACTTCTGACAGTTGATTGCAGTTGTGATCCCTTAAGATGTTAGTCTCCAAGGCATCCAACCTATCTTCAGAGACAACACCTTTAGGCGGGCTGGCCGTTGCATCCAGGGCCAGATTGCCATCCAGCTCCGTGTTTGACTGAGTGTTTGTAATTTCAATCTGCAAGACTCTGTCACCATTTAAAGTAGCTAACTTTGGATTAGAAACAGAAGGAATAATCTGGTCCTTCCAATTATTTGTTTCAGATATTGGTCCCTTCACATCCCTCAAACCCCCAAGAACATGTAAGAGAGACCCATGACCACCAGAACTCTGAACTACATCAGTTGAGCTAGATCGAGCACCATCATGATTTCTCGACCTATTCCTTCGAGCATATGGGCGAACAATAGCAGAATCTTCTGATTCCTTGGCATTTTGAGCCCCATCCATCTGGGAAGACTGTTCTGATGGATCAACATTAGCTCTTCTACTAGGATTCTTAACTTTCCTTTCTCCTTCAAGAATCTCATTTTCAACATCAAAATTATCAGCACTATTGGGTTCACATGCTATAGAAGCCCCTGGTCTGCCGCTACTTTCCACAGAGTCCCCATGAGGTGATGCAGTCAATGCAAAACTACCTTTTGCTTCACTGTAATTAAAAAACAGTAAAAGTGAAATAGAAAGGAAGGCATTGCCTACCTAAAAATACATATTGCTCAACCAGAATATAATGTAACAGAATAGAGAAAAGTTATACCTGGTCACAAAATGTTCTGTGTGATGATCAGTGAGAGAAGTAGACTGGACGCTAACAGAAGCTGCATTCCCAAACTTAAAATCTAACGGATTGCCACCCTGCAGATAAAAATATATTTAAACTGATACGATAATATATAGAGAATAGAAATTGTAAGAGAGGACTGCATTTCCGTACTTTCTCAAGAAAATCTAGCTCTCTTCTCCTTTCCTCACAAACATCATACTCCTGTCTGTTACATCAAATAATTGCCCTTGTTTGTCAGGAAATAATGGCAAATGATATCATGTGGAACAAGAAGATATAAAATGCAACTTATAACAAACACAAGAGAGCATGCTAGCATCACCTGAGCTCTGCCTGAGCTCTCTCAATTGCTGCTCGGCGCGGAGAGGTTTTGATTCCAATTCCAACTCCACTGTCAACAACCCCTCCCATGGAATCAACCTCAGCATTTACTAGGAGAGCATATCCTGAACCACATCCATGCATTCCAACCTCAGTAGCTATAAGTTTTTGCTTCTCATTGGTTCAGAAACCTATCAAATTCATCCACCAAAGTTAAGAACTAAATATTGGAATTAAATAAAGTAATGCCGGCAGATATAAAACATTTCCCCCCAGGAACTGAAACAATGGGGAGCCTCATAACACAACGTACAAATTCCTCCTTTAAATAAAGAATGAATGGGTAAAAGCAACCAAAAAAGTCCAGACTTGACTAATTCAAGGATTATTCTAAAATTCCACAACTGAATCATTCTAAAGTTCAGGGATGTCAAAATAAGCACATATAAAAAAAAAAACAAAAAATAACAAGATCGAGGAAGGAAAAAAGGGCAAGAATGAACTTGGATAATTACACATGCCATGTTAACTTCTTAATATTCTATCTCCAGTTACACAAAAACAGATCATCACAGACATGCTTTTGTTCATTACTGAACAAGGTTTAGGAGTGAAAATAAATATAAGTCATGAAAATTCAGATCTATACAGCAGCTCCAAGATTATGGTGATTTCAGGATGGAAAATGAAACCGTGAAAATATTTGCCTTAAAAATATAAAGTACAGTCATATAGCATTTATGTAATCATGCCTTGTGCTCTAAATTATAAGAATGCTGAAATACATATGGCAGCTTCTTATCCAAATTAAGCATAAAGATGGCCAATTTCAAAACAAGACAAACTGATTGCACAATAAGTTTCTATGCTGAATCTATAACATATGTCATGCCACAGCCACAAATCAGCATGCTAAACAATATGGTTTTCCAAGAAGGAATCCAGATAGAGAGAAAAAAATTGTATCTGAACCCAGAAAGTAAAGAAAAAAAAATCAACATGAAATTTAACTACCGAACTGGACAAGAGATTATGTACAAAATCAGCTGTGGAAATTAATGCCATCAAAATCCGACAATGTAACCTGTGCCAAGCCAATTTATAATCCTTTTTACCTCTTGAATGCTTTGTTGATGATTAGGTATTCACACACTTTTATCTTTTCAAGCACAAATCACATAGGTTAGTATAGTTCTACTTCAGTCCATAAGTCCCTAATACATTACATTGCAATTGACTACAACAGACATAGCTGAGTTACTATGCTGCATAAGGTGCAAACATCAGAAAAATCACAAGAAACTAGCATAGATAGCAGTGCATTATAAAATTATGACACTTGATTAAGGATGAAAGTAAGGTTCTAACAGTATAAGCTTTAAAATTTTTTAAAATAAATAAATAAAATATCCATTTAAAACAAGGTAGGCACCCACAATAATTTGAAAAGTTGTGGCTATAACTGCATAACAACCCCCAAAATGTAAATGGCAAGGTAATCATTTGCATGCTTAGAAGCAACAAGAGCACCAAATATGCTTAGCGCCTAGAAGTCCGTTTAAACTCTAACAGTCATTCCTTTAGAAAGTCGAAATCAACAGCCTATCAATTTCAACCCAGAAGCAAACCAAATAGCTGCATTTAATTCCCTTATCGTCGTGAATAAGACAACTTACAGCATGAATCAGCTGGCACTGAACGAAAATGCACAATAAAACCACAAGAGAAACAAATTGATATCACTTGCCCCAACAAAGAAACCCTAATTTCATTAAATCGAAGCATAATTTGCACATTCTAAACATTGCATACCAATTCTAGGGTTTCCCAAGAAAAGGAAATAAAACTTAAAATTGGAGCAGTAATCACCTGAATTACAAAATTGGGTAGCTAGGGCACAGCACTGAGCCAATAAATAAGCGTTCCTCTCTTCCAACACTTTCTCTCTCCTAGGGTTTTGGAGTGGTGATAAAGCAAAAAATACTTCAATCAAAACGAGGGTAATTAGCCCTAGAATTAAACACGTCGCTGCAAATGTCGGCCATGAAAACGTGAAAATGGAGTCCCTGTAATTCTCTCTTAAAAGTTCTTTCTCTTTTTAAATATCAGAATTCGTAATCTCGCTCTGTTTTTTTTTTGTATGTGAGAAAAAAAAAATTTCCCGGTAGGGGGGTACTATGCGAGAGCGAGACTCTCTCTGTCTCTCTGCGTGTAATGGGCTTGGGTTTTTTTTAAGTGAAGAAGACGACGATGGTGAGGGCTTTTTCTTATCCATTTTGGGCTTATTATATTTATTAATTTTAAGGTCTTCACTTTTTTTTTCTCAATAATAAATATTTAATAAATATGTTTTTATTATTTGCCTCATTTTATTTTGTTTATTATAAAAAAATGATATATTTGTTTTAATTATTAACATAAGTACATGAAGCTAATAATGAGCAAAAAAAATCATTTTGTTGTAGATTCTTTGGTCTCACCAATTCACCATCAATATAATATGGCTTAATTAATAAGATGTAACATTTGAATTTTTATATCGGAATAGTTTGGATAATTACAATAAAAATGAGATAGCCTGATTGATAAGTAAGAGTTTTTTTTTATGATACAATTATAATTTTTGACAAATTTTTTAATTTCAACACAATTTTTTTTAAATTGATTAATTAAATAAAATCATAGAATCTTGACTTTTTTTTTTTTGCAAAAACACACGTGTTCTCAATATATATGTTAACGAGCTAAAACTAATTATATTTTTGTTAGGTGGAACCCCGAAAAGCAAAAAAATACTCTTTCAAAGTTTTAAGATAACTATATACTTAGAACTCAAATTCGTCCTCAATATATATGTTAATGAGCTGAAACTAATTATGTTATTGTTAGGTGAAATCTCGAAAAGCAGCAAAACACTCTTTCAAAGTTTTAAGGTAAAACTCAAATTTAAGACCTCTAATTAAACTGAAAAAATTTTATGTCAATTCATCTATAATTTCTTATGTGACTTTAATTATCAATTTAGCACTTGTAATAATACTACAATCTTTCATTAAAGATATACCCAATTGAAGCCAAATAGTAGTATTTGGAGAGAATATAAAGGCAAAGATCTTAATTTATTTTATCAAAGAGGAATATTAGTAGGGTTGACTTCAACCAAATCAAATATTGATAAATTCAAGTTTAGTTAATTTTAATTTATCATCAACTCAGGTTCAGCTCAAATTCAATTCGAACTTTTATATTTGAGTTCGAGTTTAATTCGTTTCAAAATTATTAAGTTTACGAGTGGTTTAAGCTCAATTTGTAAATAATTCATTTATTATGCTTAACAATTTAGTTTGAATTCGAGTTCAAATTTGATAACAAAATATAATATAAATGAATATATTTTAGAGTTTTTAAACGAACATATTCGTAAATTTTTAAATAAATAGTTTACAAGTTTTTAAACGAATATGTTCGCGAACTAACGAACCAAATAGCATTAAACTCGAGTTCAAAAAAATTTTTGAGTCCAAATTTGAACTTGAATTCAGCTCGTTAAGATAAATAAATGATCTCAAATAATTTTTTTTCAAACCAATACTCGAATAGTTTGAAACAACTTGATTTGTTTATAGAACTAAGTGTTAATAACGATTTATTTTCAATATTTATTTGACACTTATTATATAATTAATCCACATTATCAATTTTAATTTATTAAATAAAATAGTAAATTTTATAAATTAAAATTTTAATTATATAAATCAATTATTGAACAAATATTTAATAAAATATTAAGTTTAAAAGCTCAACTATTTATCTTTATAAAAAGTTAAAAACTACCTTAGGGACCAAGTCGGAGCATATTAGCATAGTCCTCAGCCAATTGGTGCAAACGGATTGAATTTGAAGGAGAGTTCTTTACTCTGTCTTTGATTTTGAAATTTGGTCCCGTACTATGAGGAAAATTCTTTGGATTTCCAACCTGTCCGGTTTTTATTAAATTTTTTTTATTTTAATATTAATTTTTTTATTTTAATTAATTACTTAGTTATATAAATTTTTAAATAAAAAATATTTATTATTTTAAATAAGTGTGATATTTTTATTTTATTATTTTTAAAATATTAATTATATTAAAATATAAATAATATATATAAAAATATATTTTTTTGGCCAGAAAAGAAAAATTATAAAAAAAGTCCATTTTTTTTGGGACAAGGTCGGAGAGAGAAGGTAGATCCAATTTTCATTCCAAGCCTAAGAGCTGTGCATTAAGCGTAATCAGTGCAATTCATTTTCAAAATTAGATCTAATAAAATCAATCACATGTATTTTATATAGCTCTGAAGTCAACGTTGGGGACACCCTAAAAGTTAAAGTAATCTCTACGCTATGAGATGATAAATTTGAACTTCAAAATTTTATAATCCTTATAAACCAAGAAAGGTAATATTTCTTCAATTCGCGGGTGATTCCAGATAAAATGAAGAATTAAAAAAAAATAAAAAAGCCATCATCTATTAGAGGTTTAGATTGAATTTTAGATTGCAATTGTCTTTCTACTTAAGTAATATTCTATTTAGAGATATTTTCTATTAAAAAAACAAGAGTTGGCCAAGTGTATCGCATTTTAAGAAAATCAAGCAAATTGTGAAGTGAAGGATTATAATTTAATTTAATAGAGATTCAGATGGCAAAAATCTTAAAAATGTCAAGAATTTTGTAGTTTACCTGTTAAGTTCCATTAACCAAGCTGACTTTAGGATGGTTTCAGCAAGAAAGAAGCAACCTCAAGAAATTCAACCTCCTGAATGATAGGCACAATTATCTCAATTTCAGAATAAGGAATTGAAAAAAAAAAAAGACAATTCTATATAATCGATTTACTTTGATTGCAATAAAATCACAAAATTTTAATTTTTAATTACAAAATTTCAGTTGTTCTGTCAAATTTTTAATGACAAATCAACTGTCATATCATATTTTAAATATCATTCGGTTATTCATATCAAAAAAATTGTCGAAACTGATTTTAGTGAATATATAACAATATTACAGTAAATTTTTTAAAATGAAAAGAAATTTTGTGATTTTATTGTAATAAGAGTAAAGTTTAGTGGTCATAAATGAAAGTAATTCGTCTAACATAAGTTGTGATGCCAAAATAAGAATATTTGCAAAAATATAATTACAAACAAATAAATAATGAACATGAAATCATAGAGTTACATTGCCTGGGCAATGTTGCCATCAAAAACCAGGTTTCTTCTTTTGCAATTGAGGCCCTTCAACTGACCCTATAAGATCTTGAAGCTCGTTCACATGCTTGGTCATTCTTTTGCTTGAATAAGCTTCAATCATGGTTCTATATGTCACTTTATCAGGCTTACATCCTTTCTGTTCCATTAACTCAAGTACTCCCTTCATCTCTGCAAAACATCCCATTTTCCCATAAGCATCCACCAAACAATTGAAAAATGCAATATCCAATGTTATATCTGAGTTTTCAATGATACTCAAGACTTATTCAATTTTTTCAGGTTTCCCAGCTTGCCCATAAGCTCGCACGAGAGAACAAAATGTAACACAGCATCCTTTCTGACCTCATTAACCTAAACAAATACTCCATCTGTTTCAAATCCCCAGCCCGCCCGAATGCATCTATTCCTCCGTCGTAGGTTACAACTGTCCACGAATGATGATACTTCTACATGCATTCCATCACTGCACTCATTTTCTTGTAATCTCGAGCTTTTCCTGTTTTCCATGGGAATCTAAGAGAATGTTGAAGGTCATAATACTGGGTGTAATCCCTGCTCCCTGAAACTTCTCATAACACTGCTCCTTCATTTTAATTTGCCCACTGCTGCCAAAGGCTCTGAGTGTGGAGTTCATAGTCCAAACATCAGGCTCACAATATTGCTCACTTAGCATCTTCACCAATGTTGCTTCTGTTGGGAAATGACGTCAATTTCCCTATAGTCAGATTTATGAGAAAGCGAAGAAAATGCGAACTAATAAGACAGACAAGTTGATAACGGAGTTCGGCCAATTATGCCTACGTCTCCGGACTGCTGCAGATCTTTTACTGAAAGAAGAGAAATTTATCGAGTGTTTACAAACACTCACAACCTCTCACTAATGCTACTCTCTCACTTTTTGATGGAATGCATTACAAATGAATTTCTAAGGCTATATATAGGCCTACAACTCCTAAATGGACGGTCAAGATTAATTCTCACCTACTTTGATGGATGGTTGAGATTATTTCTCACCTACCGTCTCACCTACCAAATGTATGGTCAAGATTAATCTTCACTTACCATCTTACCAACCAAATAGATGTTCAAGATTAATCCCCACCCACCAAATGGATGGTCAAGATTAATCTTCACCTACCATCTTACCTACCAAATATTTTGTCAACAAAAGATGCACCGTCCATCTTTATTGTCATTTATTTTATGGTGCATGTGTAGTTTGACCAATAGCTTCCATCTCTGTAAACCTTTTAGCAAATAGAAATGATGAGTTGTGTTTTGAAATTAAACCACAATTCCATGCTCTATCTGGTTTCCAAAAACATGAAAACTAATTTGTTTATCAATATTTTGTGAAGAAATTGAATAGTAGAGAACAAGGCAAAAAATGGGAAAAAGAAAACTTGGAGGCATGACTTTATGAGGATTGAGTAGGTGTGTACGTCAGGCTGACAATCGGGATTTTTCTTCATTTCCTCCAATAATGAAAATGCTTTGTCAAAGAGACAGCTCCTACCATTGGCAGATAACAGAGCAGTATAGGATTCACAGTTCAGATAACTTTCATCAATCATTGCTTTAAGGAGTTCATAAGCTTTATCAGGTTGCTTGCACTTTCCAAGCATGACAATGAGCTTGACATACTATCAGGATAGGGCCTGTACCATATCTGTTCTCGTAATAGTTCAAAAACCCCGACCACAATATGCAAGTGTTTCACTCTACCGAGGCTGTTCAAAGAATAAGAGCAAAAATATATATCATACAAGGGTGACAGCAACAAAGGTAATGATCTCGGACATCTGGAAAGCCAATGTAAGAATTGTTCCTGTTGTGTCCCAATTCTCAGCATCCAAACAGAAACCTTTTCTGAGATAATAAAAACCACCAACAAAATAGCATGGGTGGAGAATATAATCCAGGTAAAAGCAAGGATTGCAATCAAGCCGCGTCAAAGCACGTTTACATGATTTAGTTAAACAACAATGAGAAATTCCATTAGAAAAACGGCATGGTACAGATTTTCCCATTGGTGCAGGATTTTTCTTTATTTTTTTTTTTTCATCACCTGGAGGTGTAAAGCTCCATTTCAGTTAAGGAAATACTCAAAATAAACTCAACTTTAGGAATTTCTTCTCCTGTTTCACATTTTCTCAACATCCAAACGCAACCCTTTCCCTTCTTCTCGAAGTAAAAAATTGAATTGATAATTGAATCGAATTAACGCACCTTAAGAGCAGACTCCCAGAGCAGAGCAGTGATTCTCTCATGAAGAGCTTCGAGAACAGTCCCTGGAAGCAATTTCTTTGAATTGATAGGACCTCTTTTCTTTTCAATAATAGTTTTAGTTGCTCTCGTCGAAGAATCACAGATATCGCCTTCCTCGACGCAACCTTCCTATTCTTTTCCTCTTTTCTTTTTTTTTTCTCTGGCCTCTCTCTCTCTTTGAGCTTTTTCCACTCTATTGCCCCCTGTCCCTTGTCCTTTCTGTGGAACTGCAGGCACCGCATTATTATTGGCAAACAGCGGAAGAGAAAGTGGCTCCTGTTCGGGTATTGATATGTTATGTGGCGAGTTTAAACTCTTTGGCAGCTGCCGGTTCAGTGGCTGCAGGAAAGGATCGGTGGAGCTGGAGATTGCAGCCATGGATTCTCTTCCCAGTTTTGAGTGAGCACAAGAGAGTTCATTTTGCAGATTGTTCATAGAAAGAACAAAGGGACAGTGGCTGTAGACCAGATGCTGAGATTGTTGATAATTGCGACTGTTCACTGATAGCCCGGGAAAACTGAAGCCCACGTGTCTTTTTTTAAACTTTGATAGTTTGATTATATGAACAATTCATAGGCGTATTTGGGATTCAAAAATAATTTTTAAAATTCAAAACAATTAAAAAAAATTAATTTTTTTTTCAAACGCACTACCAAATAAAACCATAAAATCATAACAATAATCTTCTGTCAACATAATCTACTACTAATATGAACAAAATAAAAATTTTCGTTGTTTTTTAGAAATATCATTTATCAAAATATATTTTTTAGTAATTTTCGAAGTTCACTTGCAAGGCTACAATATTTTTTTTCTTTTTTTGCTAGAGACAATCTTTTGAAGGATTATCCATTTGTAATTATGTATAAATATACTAATTGCATTAAGTTTAAATTGATAATTATAGTGATGTTTTTGAGCAATTATAGTCATGTTTTAAAGTAAGATATTTTGCACAAATTTTTTAATAAAAAATCATTGTATGAATTAAATATTTCATTATTTATGTTAATTTGAAGTGTTATAAAGGTGATAGTTGTTGAATGAGAGAAAACAAGGGTCTAAGATTGTAAAAATTTATTTATCTGGGTCTAAGATTGTAAAAATTTATTTATCTTTTTGGTCACATGATAAGATTTTTTAACATAGATATTTCTTAATTTAGTGTAGGTGGAGAAAAATATTATCCATTTATGGTGTTTTTTTTCAAAATTTCGGGTTTAGGATGATTTTTGGATCAATGAGGTCGGTCTAAATTCAATGCAATAGTTGGACTGACACACAAAATCAACAGAGAAGTCTGCTGCAAAAGACCTTGGTCAAATGTCCTAGTTATGTGTACCAACTAGAGTGGTGCATTACCCTCCTCCTCCTCTGCCATATCACAAAAAATATCTCAAATTCAGAAATACTCTAAAAAACTACCCCAGATCCGAAATTTTGAAAAAAACTATGCTAAATTGGCAGTATTTTTTTCCATCTACACTAAAGAAATCTCCCTTTTGAACAAGGTCTCTTGTAAACGATGTTAACTGCCTCCGAGGTTGTCTGATGAGGCGATGAGCTCACTACCAACGAGGATTGGATGTTAAGTGCTATCTTATGCTTCGTGGTCATGATAAGTATAACATCTTTCATTTTACATAATTTTCTCACATTATCTGCTTTTCTTAATTTTCATTTTACATGGTTTTCTTAAATTATTTGCTTTTTGGTCATGATAATGTGAGAAATATAATTGCAATGCTCTGGTCAAAGAATGATCTAAATAATGTCAGTGCTTAAATATAATTGCAATGCTGAAAGTCTAGTAACAAAATTAGGAAAAGGAAATAACAGAATTACACAGAATAGGAATTCCATTTCCAAATCAGATATAAATAAATGGTTCAGAAGTCAACATCAATGCCTCAAGTTAAAGATTGTTTGATCTCAAATAGACAAAAAGACTTCCACAAACCAGAAACCCAGATCTGATCCAGTACAGACATTCCCATAAACCTATCTCACACTTCCCCTCCATGAACTGTCACTTCTTGTTGTTTCTACCTCTACCACCGCCGGCGTTGTTTCCTCCTGCAGCAGCCTGAGCAGCCTTCCTCACAGCCTTCTCCTGCAGAGCCTTCGCGTCACTGCCCAAGTAAGTTAAAACACAAATCAAGTACAAAACCTATCTAAAACTAACAATTCAATAAGATAAAAGATAAATGAGACGGACCTGTCACGGCGTTGTTCAGGGGTCAATCCGTCGTCTTTAGGATTCTTGGGCTTATGGTTAGCTCTAGTTTGCGCCCTTTCGCGATCTCGCTCTCTCTGATTGCCGTGTTCGCTTCAGTTAAAGCCAAAAAATATATATCATAAACCAAAAGGCAACAATTCACCGCACCAAATTCCCCAATTTATCCGTCTGGTTGCTTAAAGTTTTCATTTTTTTTAATAATGAATCTATTTCTTCGGCAACCAAAAAGAGAAACTAAAGAATTTGCATACAGATCAAAACCAAAAAAAAAAAAAGAGAGAGTTAAGCAAGAGAGAGAGAAGAACAAAACTGATCAGCAAAGGATATGAGTCACTGTCGATCGATTATGAACCAATCAAGCAATATTTCCTGCAAAAAAAATCACATAATCAATAAGAAAAAACAGAAATTCAATGGCATCTTCTTACAGACACCCAATCAATAAAAAAGAGTGGTTTCGTATCAGTTTTTCGATGGATGTGTCCAGAAGCCGCGGAGATTCTCGAATACGTGGCCGCCATTTTTTTTTTCCTGCTTTGCATTTCTTAGCTGGAGAGAGGAATGGGTCAAGCAGGATGGGCTCTGTCATTTAATTAGTAGAATACTGTTTTTTATTATTCATTGTATAATTTTTCTTTTTCACCATATTTTCTTCGTATTATTATTTTTCTCTTTTTTTTATTGAAATAAATAAAAGAATTTTCTTTTGTATATTTTAAGTTTTTTTAGAGATAATTTAGTATTTTTGAATATTGTAATTATTTTTATTATTATTTGAGATAAAAATATTTATTTTTAATTTTTTTAAAAGAAAATTGTTGAAAATGAAGATATTTGAATTAAAAATGGGTAATATAGATATAGAAAATTAAGTTGTTTGAGGTCGAAGATAATAGATTTGACAAAAATAATGAATTTGCAAATGATTAAATCTATAAATTATAAATGATAAACCTATAATTAATTAATATGTAAGTTTAAAACGATGAACATGTTGCTTCAAAATAATGAATCTGCAAGTTCAAAACGATAAACTTGTAAATTGTAAATGATTAACCTATAAGTAATAAAACAATAATTTGTAAATGATAAATCTGAAAAATATAAATGATGACCCTGTAAGTTCTAAATGATAAATTTGTACAAAACAATAAACTTGTAAGTAATGAAATTGTAAATTATAAACGATTAATCTGTATCTTTTAAATGATGAATTTATAAATTCAAAATGATAAATGTACAATTTTATAAACGATGAAGTTGTAACTTATAAACAATTAACTTGTAACTTATAAATAATAAACTTTAAAATGATAAAATCATGAGTCCAAAATGATAAATCTATAAGTTCAAAACGATAAACCTGTAAATTTAACTGATAAACTTATAAGTTCAAAAAACGATGAACCTATAAACTATAATTCATAAATTTGTTTTATATTTGTTAGTTTACTAAAATTTAATTCCAAAAAAAATGGACATTTTTATAAAGAAATGAGATCTATAATACAATATGACATAACAATCCCTATAAAAAAAATTGATGTAAATTGATCATTATTGATTTGCTTTCAAATAAATAAATAATAAATAAATGAATTAATCTGACAGTTCCTTGAAATTCAAAAATCAAAACCCTTTTTACATATTTTTTATATTTAATATTTTTTAATTATATTGGATTCAATGAAAACCATAAATTAGAAACTACTAAAAATGAAATATCCGGTGCTTCTAAACTAAAAGGAAAATCATTTATGTAAATCTTTGCGTTTTTCTTTGTAATAATAAATTTCTTTTAGTTTAACTTGTTTGATATGTAAAACATGTGTGTCTGGTTTGATTGGTTATTGATTCAACTCATATATATATTAATTATTTGAATCCAATTTATAAACGGTTTTTATATCAAATCACATAAGAATAATGATAAATTATCAATTTTTTTGGGCCCAAACTGACCGGTCCAATCATGTTTCAACAGTAATGCGCATTGCTACATAGTAAGAGTGTGTTTAGTTGTAAAAAATAATATTAATTTTCTAGAAAATTAATTTATAAAAACTAGTAAATGTGTTATTTTCTAATTTGAAAAATTAGAAATATATTTCCAAAATTTTTCAAGTTATAAGTAGTAAGCATAATTTTTTTTTTTATAAAAGTAAATATGTTTTTTCACAATCATTTTTAAGTATTTTTTTTTCTGTTTTCTAATTGGAAAATAAAAAAAAATAAAAAATTAATGAAAAGAAAATGAAAATTAGAAAAAGGAAAACATAAAACTAAATTACTCCTAAAAGTTAGAGTCTAACTAGTAACGAAATGTGCAAAAAAATGGGTTTCTCTAGACATTCCTCTTGTTCTACAAGCTATGACTATCTTATTTTTTTCCCAATCCTTTGATAAAATGGCAAATTTGGAGTAATATATATAACTAATGAACAACCCTAACTTTGAGTGGAGGAGAATGACATGTAATTATAAACATTAATATGTCATAAATAATACATTGTAAATATCATCTCATGGATGGGCTCACTATTCCTTGCCAACAACACATTTTCCTTCATCTTACTTCTCTTTTGCAATCTGACCAAGATATATATAAATCTCATATTTCAGCAATGCAAATTCTAATCAACCCCACAAACAAAAATAAGGAAAGCAGTGTAACAAAATTCTAAACCCAAGCAATTTAATCAAGAAATAGAAAAACAATTGTAGTAATCAACCAACAAAAACTAAAGTCTAACATCAAATCCAATAGTAAACTTTTAAACTTCTTATCTATTCAATAGGAAACTTAAAAATAAAAAGAGAAAAAAATTATAGAAATCTAGTTATGTTGTCATCACAGATAATATAGATGTTCTACACTAATCAATTGATCCATATAGTAAAATCCAAGTCTTTTAGTACCAAACAATTATCAACCACTAAATTACAAATTTAAAGATGTGTTTTACACTAAGTATTAGTTGATCCGCAAGCAAAAAAAAACTTAATATCGAGCAAATTTGTAGATGAACAATTATTTTGTATTTCGTAGCAATAAAGAATGAGAAAGATAAAAGCACAAATAATTTACAAGCATATATTAAATTTCATTCTTATATAAATGCTCCCAGTAAAAAACACTTTATAACGGCTGGGCTCCGCCACAGCATCGGCCCTACCCGAAGTCCACAGGTCTGAGCCCACCCGCTGTCTCACTGAGACCAACGGGTGGTACAATTGGTAGTCTCTTACTGGGGCTAAAGGGAGGTTGAGGGTTCGACTCTTGCCTCCAACAACCTGCCTCATTTAAGGAGGAGATGTGTTGGAGGTATTGGGTCATAGACCCCGGCAGCCCGTTGGTCTCAGTGAGACGGCGGGTGGGCTCAGACCTGTGGACTTCGGGTAGGGCCAATGCTGTGGCGGAGTCCAGCCGTTACATAAAAGGTTGGTAATCTCTTACTGAGGCTAAAATGAGGTTGAAGGTTCGACTCTTGCCTCCAACAACCTGCCTCATTTAAGGAGGAGATGAGTTGGAGGTATTGGGCCATGGACCCCGGCAGCCCGTTGGTCTCAGTGAGACGGCAGCTGGGCTCAGGCCTATGGACTTCGGATAGGGCCGATGCTGTGACGGAGCCCAGCCGTTACATACTTATTATGCACCATTATGTGATTTATTTTAGAATAAATCATAATAGACCCACACAAAGATAACAAAAGAAATGAACACCATTCAACTAAAACATAAAAAAGCATCAAATATCACATAAGAAAATCATCGTAGGCCAATAATTTAAAAAAAAAATCATAAACATATTTAGATGTAATATAGAAATTTACAATTTAAAGACATGGTATTGACTTAGTTTCCCCTTTTGTCATTTCTAACCCCACATTAACTACCAGTTATCAAATATTCAACACTTCATGCATATCTCAAACTAGGCAATACTGATCACTCATGCCTTTCTACAAGGAATGTACCACACCAGTACATCCGATTTTCATGTTGCATATGCTATCATAGAGGCCTTATAATGAATCGATGGCCCCCTACCATGCTTTTACTTGAGTGCATTGACACATGGTGACTTAGTTCCTTGAAGTTAATGGTGAAATAAATACTTGTGGTTGTGGCATACACCAAATAACCTGTAACACCCTTATAACACTTACTCTATACGTACGTTACGTGGGTAAATACGATTATAGCCGATGCACGCCAAAATTTTTTTTCTATCTTAATTTAATAACTATAATATTACCAACACTTAATTAATCATTTTTACTTTTCCAAAAATTTCGGCAGCATAACGGCTATAAACTAGCTATTTCCCCTGCCAAACAAACAATCCACAGCCCATTTTTGGGCACAACAATACATATAATATGTAACATATTCTCCATTCAATAACAATTCGACAGTGCATTCTTCACACATAATAATTCACAAATATTTTTTTTATCATAATATATACATTTTATTTTTACTACTCCATACCTAAACATTTATAAACATGTTATCTTTGATACTAACCTTCTATTATTTCTTCTTCTTTCGGCTCCCAAATTTTGTATGCTTGCTCCTGCCTTTCTTGCTACTATCTGCACGCAGTCAAATAACTACGTGTTGAGCATTAATATGCTCAGTGGTGATTACAAATCTAAAAATTTCCACTGACATATTTTTTTCATGTATTTATACATGCAATAATATTTTTAATACATTATTCAAATTCTCTCTTTAATATATTTATTATTCATTTTATCAATACTTTACTTTTATTTATCTTTAATTCACTATTTAATATCTTAATTAATTTTAACAATTTTTCTCAATTCAATTTTTTTTTTCACTTTACTCCTGAACTTTCAATTTCTTTCAATTCAGTCCATTTTCACTTTATTTCTTTAATTAACCCTTCATTTCTTTCTTCTTTTTTTTCAATCATTTATTTAATTAACTACAAATTTAACTTTAGTTCCTAAATTTTTATTTATTTACAATCTTGCCATTGCTTTACATTTATTTACAAATTTGTCATTGTTTTACATTTATTTCCACTTTTGCCACTAATATTTTATTTTTCATTTATTTTCTTTTTTTTTACTATATAATTTAACATTTTTCTTTCACTTTAATTTTGTTTTTAAATTTTATATTTTTGTCACATTTATCACTATTATTATTATACCATTTTTATTATTTTTATCACTTTTATTATAATTATTATATTTATCACTTATATCAACTTTCTCATATTTTCCACTTTTATTTTTCTTCACTTATTTCATTTTCATCATAATTTTCACTTCATTTTATTTTTTTCTCAAAATTTTCACTTTATCTATTTTTATTATAATTTTCACTTTATTTATATCTACTACTTTTATTCATATTTGTCATATTTTTTTCACATTCGTCCTTTTTATCATATTTTTCACCTTTATCATTTTTATCATATTTTTCTACTTTTATTCACTTTTGTCACTTTGATCTTTTATATATTTTTTTATCATTTAATCCATATTTGTCACTTTTATCATTTTATTCACATTTGTCACTTTTATCATATTTATCATAATTCACTTATCTCGTTTTTCTCACATTTTCCACTTATTTCATTTTTGACGTACTTTTCACTTGCATCTTTTCTTATTATATTTTCCACTTACATCATTTATACTCATTTTATTCATATTTGCCTATAGTTTCAATCCGATATAAAATCTTCAAACCGGATACATGGGACGTGGACCCAAAAGTCCACTACACTGAAGAGTAATCCCGAAGAACCACTCGAGCACTGCACTGTACACAGATCACTAAATCACTATCACTGAAGTATATCATCATTGACCTACATAAACGAGTCTCCATGACTCGCACCGCGGTAATGGTGTCCCTATGGCTAGCCAATTATATCCTGAGCTAGATTTCACCATCAGAAATATAACCAAGGGCATTATTTATTTTGTTTTTCCTTTAATTCATTTTTCATTAAATTCATAAATTCTATTATTTTTATATTATTAATCACTTAATATTTTATTCATTCATAACAATTTTATCACTACCATAATTTTTTCACACTTTGCATTCTAATATATCAATAATTCACTATGAACATTCAATTAAGTCATCAAGCATCACTAAATACACTTTATTCATTATTTTTCATTTTATGCATAATATACTCAATAATTGGAAAATTATTCAATATATCATTTAAAAATTCTCAATAAATTTATGCACACACAAAATTACATTTTCTTGCATTTCATAACTAAATACTCATTTAATTAGCAAGAAAAATATTAATTTTTCTTTTTTCATATTTTGGCCTATAATTAATTTTCATCATTAAAATTTATCTTTCATTCTCTAAATATTCTTTTCACTAATTTATACATTTCTTGTTCCATATAAATCATAATATTACAATAAAATGTATTTATACCTTAATTTACATTTTTCACATAATAAGGTCATAATTTTCAATTTTCACTAATTAATTTTTTTATTGAAATTAACCATTCTAATTCACTTTTTATAATTTCTTAATCATAATTTAAGCATCAATTATCAATTACATGCAAAATACACAAAATTTTTAATTTCCATAACCTTAATTCATGCTTAATCCATGGAAATAAGTAGATTTTGAAATCACTAACCTTATTTCTTCTCTTTAGCTTTCCTATGCTTCCTTCTCCTTACCTTTTTCCTTTGAAGTTCCTTCTCTTTCTTGATTCCTTACTATATCCAAAAATTCCACTTCATTAATCCACCAATATTTTACTTCCTTAACTCAAATAAATTTCATAATTATTATCTACATATCTTAAATTACCTATTTGAACAATTAAATTAATTTAAAACCATAAATTTTTCTTACCTCAAATTAAAATCCTAAACTTTCTCCTTTGATTTCCTTCCACTTTAGCCTCCCAAATGAAGAATAAAACTTCTATTAGCTATTGGAGAGGTTGAAATTAATTTTGGGTGGTTGAATTTGGTGTAAGAATTGAAGGAAAATGAAGAAATTTTGAAGAAAATGAATGAAGGAGTGGCACGGCAAAGCAAGGGAAAGAAAGAGGAAGAAGATTAATCAGAATTCTATCTAGAGAATTCTGCAATTCTGGGTCTTATATAGTGGGTAAGTTTGGGTGGGCTTGGGCCAAACAAAACCCAACCCATTTAGGCCCAATTATGCACTATAAATTATTTTTCTCACTTTCCAAGCTCAATTTCACCCAAATTTAATTCCATAATTCTTAAAATATTTTTATATGTCTACACAAAAAATTTCAACTCAATCGGAATTCGTTTCCTGTCTAGCTCACTTAAATCAGATAGATAATCAAATTTTCGGTGTTACCGTAAAATTCCGTTTTCACTTTCAAATAATCCTAAATATTATTTAGAGTCTATCTATATCTTAAAATAAATTTTTGGATGTCGTTTGCTATTTTTCATAGCCCGGTCAAATTACGATCAACCAACTATTTAATTAAATTGGGTCACTTTTTTCTTAATTTTGACTTTTGATGACTTATTTGACCTCATTTTCACTCCAAATTTTACCCTCATACTAGTCATAACCTATATTTTCCAATAATCCAATAAAATATTTTTCATCTACGGGTGTATTTTTGACCCCCGAGTATACTGATAAATTTTGGAAACTACAGTTTACGACTAACCAGGTATTTGGGTCATTACATAACCTCTGTGTTTAGCCACAATCCAAAATGCAATGACAAATGTTACTCATTTTTTTAGTATATATAAAACTCCAATGAATAAAATGCATTTGTCAAATTTTAACAAATATGTATTTGTATGAAAAACTCCAGTAAGCAAGTGTACAAAATTCTTATGTATACAATATTATTTTGCAAGCCCAAAGCAATATTTCATTTTTATGATTAGCAGCATAGGAGATAAAGGCCGTCAGAAGAATCCAACCAAAAATCCATAATTCTTAACATTGATCCCTAGATCCAATATTTAAAAACAATATATGTAAAAAAATTTAAAGTAATCAATTTCCAAGTGAATCAATCAACTACATCCCAATTTGAAAACAAAAGCTCACATAAAAAAATCACAAACCCCCAAAATCATAATAAGAATCCAAAAAATGCAAAAAAAAACCCCAAATAAATTAGCTTTCGACATCAAAATACAAAGAGCTCAGATTTGGTGCAGTAATTCCAGGTAGATTAAAATCGTCCATAAGTTTCCATAAATTAGCTTCCTACGTCAAAATGAAACAATAAAATTCTTAAATTTTGTAAAAGCAGTACAAAAAAATCATAAAAATAATTAACTACCAAAGCCACGTTATCACATTGGAAAAATTATTAGTTTGTTCAATCTTTCGATGCATGATATGCTATATTTTCTTGAGCGAATTGGTGCACACTTTCCTTAAAACTGAAATTAAAGTAGCTAAACCATCAACTAAGCACAAAATCATTAAGAAAAATTATGAAAATCATATGTAATCAAAGGGAAAAGGGAGACCTGAAGCTGAGTATCGTCGAAGAGAAGATATGTAATGAAAAAAGCACATTGTATCTGATTATAATTTATATTTTAGATGAAGAGAAAAGGATGATAGAGAGAAGGTAGATGAAAGAAAACTTTGTTGATGGATTTCTTCCTGGAATCTAAACAACAAAAGGAAGAGAGGTAGATGGAGGCAGCCAGAGAGAAGAATGACAGAGAGAGAGAGTAGAAGAAAGAAGACTACAATAGAGTTAATGGGTGTGTGAGATAATTCTAACTTAAAACAACATCTAATTGTTTAAAGATGTTTGTGGAAATTAACTGCTCTAGAAACAAAGACAATATTATGGATTTTAATGTATTTAAATAGATATACTAGAAAACAAAGAGGAAAAAGAAAATATTAAAAATAATTAAAGAGACATAGAGCTACAAATTTTAAAATAATTGGAAAGATGAGTGCTAGATTTCTTTTTGTTATTATTTTAGTTATTTACTGAGTAACACTTATTTTATACTTTATCTCATTTAGATTTCAAAGTAATAAAAGTGAAGACATATGTCATTCGAATAATAAAAAAATAATAAAAAATTATTTAACATTCCTTCCATTGAAAATAATTACTTAAAATTAAAAAAGGTAAATTTTAATTAATAATTCTTTAAATTTTAAATAATAATTCTTTTTTCTCAATAAGTATTTATCATATCAGTTAATAAGATGAGAACTATTAATCCATCGATTAAATAAAATGATTGTATTGCAGCTAATATTCGTGTTATGAATATATTAAGTAAATTTGAACTTTGTTGACATGCATGAGGGAAAAACCAAATCCAACATAGTACTCCTTGCGAGTGTTGGCCGCAATTTCGGGCGACTTTTATTAATTATGTATTACACGCCAATTACTTGCTAGAGCTAATTTCAGCAATGGCATAAAACAGAAGGCAGTCCCTCAGCGGCTCAGCCCCTCTAATTATAGCAATTATTCTAATTCCAAAATAAGGAAATCAAAAAAAAAAAAAATGGATTGTTGAAGGTCCATGGGGTCTTGAATTAATGATGGTCATACATGTGAGGTCATCAATGTTGCATTTACAAAAATTAAAAAAAAACTACGTAATATAATACTATATTTATAATTAATTTATTGTCTATTTAATGTTTTTACCAACCCAGACCAATAATGAGCTTCTGCACCAAATTCTGCTTCGACTAAATGCAATGAGAACTGAGATTGGCCACCATGCCATTGCCAACCAACCTCCATCTTGTTTTTTTTTTTTTGTACCTTTTTTATTCTTATATTTAAAAAAAAAATTGAAATACTCTAGTTTAACTTGCTACTGCCACGAATGAACGCTCATCCACTCAACTATGGGTGTACACAGTCCGATCCAATTCGGAGATTGAAAAATCTCCGGTATTGTCTTGAAAATTCGGATATCTATAAATCTAAGTCTTGTATTGTATTGAAAATAAAAAATCTCCGTATTATATTATTTTGAAAATTCGAGACAATTTGATACTGTTTTTCGGTTCTTTCAGTACTAAATAATACAGTACAAAATAATTCAGTACTTGGATATTTTGAACTAAATAAAAAATGCATAAAATCTAAATTTGGTATTTAATATTATTATAAAATATCTGCAATCATCACATAAAAATGCTCATAATAAACGATAAATTAGATAAAAATAGACAATAAATAGAATGAGATTTGATAATGATGGATATGATGGAAAATTAATGAGATTAATTTTTAGGAATTTTTATGGAATTATTGAAAATTTTCCATAATTAAAATGATGATAATAGAGATATATGGAAATTAAATTTTGGAATGGGAGAAAATTTTAATAGAAATTTTGGTGAATTTTTGGATTTTTGGCATAATTATTAAAAAATTTATTGAGAATTATTGAATGTAATTTTGGTGAAATTGGTGATGGAAAATAGAAGATAATGGGTCATAGTAATTATAGAAATTTAGTTGAAATTTTTAGATTATTTATTGAATTAATAGAAAATTTTGAGTTGGAAATAGATTTTTAGAGGAAAAAATGGAAAATAAAAATATGAAGAATTGAAAAAAAACATTAGAAGAGAAGAGAAAATTTTAATTAATTTGGAAATTTTACTTTAGTAGTGTATAGTGTGAAATAAAACCGATAGAAAAATATTCGTAAATGTGAGAGTCGGAAAAATTAAATACGTAGTTTAATTTTTATTTAAATTTAGTAATTTATATTGGCTCGGTAATCAATTAGAAATTTAGTGGTTATTTAGGTACACCATTAAAGTGGGTACCAGAAGTTGGAAAAGAAAACGAACCGGCAGTCTCCGATAAGTTACCATAAAGATATGTGTATTAACTTATAATATAAGTCTATTGCAATTTAAATTTATTTTTATATGTTTTTTTGATATGAAATTAATTTATATTTTAGAAAAATATTTATATATAACATTTATGAGAATATTAAATATTTAGAAAGTTCGTGAAAATAGATTTTATGATCAAAATAAAATGTTTTGCTAAAAAAAGTATAATGGTATGAAATAAATACGTTGATATGAGATTTTAATGAAATAAATATATTTTTTTCATGTGGTGAATTTTTATACTATTAAATAATTGTATGAGAAATTGATAACGATTATATCTATAAAATTTTTGGTAATATAAATGTTTTAATATTTTATATATGTTGATAAACTTATATATTAGCTTGAACAATAAGTTAGAGAATTATTTGCATACCAATAAAGTAAAAACTCTCTGACCTGTGAATATATTGGTCATGAGAGATATTATATGACTCATGTGATTATCTTGGATTATGCATATTATTTAATTACTGATCATGTGGTTATTTTTGATCTAAACTGGTCATGTGGTTATCTTGAATCAGATGATATTATTTGGGATTATATGATTATTTTTAACCCTGATCTTGTAGTTATCTTAGATTTTGAGATTTCCGTTATTTGACGGTACTTTTTGTTTTCTTATATGTAAGTGTGTAGTCTATTATTATATAAGTTGAATAAAGTTTTTATTTTAATGAATGATTAAAATTTTTATTGCATTTATTACATACTTATGACTATTTAAAATTTAAACTATATATATAATTATAATATCTTCATTAATTATAAATGATATAAACTTACAAACTTATTAATTATATCAATTATATATATTATTTAGTATGCAAGTTTAATATAATATAATTGTTTTGATAAAAAATATATAATATAATATATATAGTAATATTTAAAATTTAAATTATTGGGTATATAAATTTAGAAGTATAAGTATAAGCATATAAGTATATAATATAAAATATAAGTATATATGTTTATGATTATTTAATTTTAATATATATATAGTATGTACATTAATTATAAAAGTATATAAATATATAAGTTTATTAAATATATAATTAATTATATATATGTTTTATTTATTTATATAATTTAGATTAGTACAAAAACACAATATAATACAATTATTTTGATAAAAAAATCATATAACAAGTGACTGACTTTTTCTAAATAATGGAAAAAAAATCGAAATATGACATTAAAAAAGTATATTGAGACAAAAATGAGCTGTCAAGAATGTAAATGAGGTAAAATGGACAGTTTGTCAGATCTAGTATAGATCGTACATAGACGATAGTTTGAGTTAGCGACTCTTTTAGGATTCGCTCATCTGGAACAATGAGGAACAAAATCAATTCACCATTGTAAACAATTTATTATGTATATAATATTATTTAAAATTTTAAATTATTAGATATATGAACTCATAAGTATAAAGATAAATATATAACTATAATGACTATATATATATATATATATAACTATAATATTTTCACTAATTATAAAGTATATAAACATATAAATTTATTAAACATATCAATTATATATTTTTTATTTAATTATATAATATATATTAGTATTTAAATTTAAAATAATACAATTATGTGGACAAAAAATCTTATAATATAATTAGAACAAATCATAATTTATATTGATCTATCATATAATTATAGTACATTTATTATAAATTAAGTTACTTTATAATTAATTCACTTAAATTAATTTACCAAATAATTAATATAATATAGATTTATTATATAATACAATTAAAATAAATTATAAATGCTAAAAAATATAATTATAAATGCTAAAAAATAAAATTAGTAATATATTATAAATAATTTTTTTATTTATATATTAATAACAAAGATAGATGATTATATTGATGATAAACTTATCTTAAACTTACATGAAGATTATAAATTCAATTTTCTACATAATCATCACATAAATTTTAGCATTTAAAATTTTTAATTATTTGAACTTCTTACTATTATAAATGTCATATAAATTTTATTATAATTTAATTTTATGAATTAAATTATATTTAATTAAAAATTTAAATTATATTATATTTGTATAATGATATATAAATTATTTCATTCTTATAAATTATTATATATAGTAAAATTATAAATATTTAAATATCAGTTATTTCAGTACAGTTCGGTTATAAAACAATTCGGTACAATTCATTACAGTTCTAGGTCCAGATATCACTAAAAGATCTAAATCCGTCAAAATTATAGTTAACGGTACAATATAGTTCGGTCTAGTCGAAAAGTCAACAATACAGTTTGGTTCTGGATTTTTTTTTATTTTTCGATTCAGTTCGGAAAGATTCAGAATCCGTGTACAGTCCTACACTCAACCGCTAAATATTGAGTTATGTATTTAATAATTAAAAAAACCATTTAAATATTTTTTTATAAAAAGTATATATATAGAGAGACTTAAATTTAATTAGTTTATCTTAATATCTTAAAGACATCTTAACAGCGAATAATGTGTATGTTGGTAGCAAATAACATGGAGATGTGATCTCAATTTCTGAACCATTTTTTTTAACACAAATGATCTGATTTCAGAACTAAAAAGGCAAAAGTGTCTCCATAAACAATAACTACATGGAATGGCAAAATCCGTATGAATGGAATTTAGATCAAAGATTCAAATTGTAGGGGGTATAATGTGATTGTTTAATCAAGTATTCTGGTTCCATAATGGTAATGGCATTGGATACTCTTATATGGTTTCATGCACCAATATTCCAATGATTGGGAGGCATTAATAATTATTGTTTTTGGACTTATTTTGAAAGTCTAAAAAAAAAAATACAGTTTTTGTTTTTCTCTTTGGCCTGACAGTGTTGCTTTAAAAAAGGGAAATGATTTTGTCTTTATGATAACAAAGTCACAAATATAGCCACACAATGGTAGTTAACGATAACATTGCCCCTTGCCAGCATAATATAACATAGGTAGCAATGGGGAGAACTGAGAGTTTCCTAAGATTCAATGGTCAAATGGTAATGAAACAATACAGAAATTAATACATTACAAGTACAAATTCAATCAATATTAGAAGTAAAATCCTATTTTAGCTGAAATTGACTGAATGAGAAATGGTGTGAGAATTTTATTTATGTAACAAAAAAAATCCCTAAAAAAGTAAAAAAGAAAAAAGAAAAAAGAGAAAAAGGTGACTGCCGCGAGGCGCGAAGGGTGGGATTCGATACATAAAACCTTCATGTTCCCGTAAGACTCGCTCCACCGCCCATGGCCACAGCCATTTCTCCATCTCTCTGCTTACTTATCATTTAATTCATAGATTTTTATTATTCCTATTAGAGAGTTAGACAGAAGAGAGAGGGAAAAAGCAGAGGCAAAACAAATACTAATAAAAACGAAAAGCGTGATTTGCAACCGTACGGGGACATCGATCGTCTTTGGCTCCTTTTAGTGCGTGCCCTCATCTTATCTTATCTCTTTTTTATATTAATTCATTTTGGTCAAAAATCATCAATTTTACTTTTGTTTTTTCTTTAATTTCTTCAGATATATAATCTGAAAGCTTGCTGCTGTGAAATTATATCAGAGACTTCTCTGCCTCCATAAATAGAAATAAATAGCTGTCAATGCTAAAATATTTTCAGTTTTCAGTATCATCATACGGTTAATGAATCCTAAGCCATTTCTCAAATTCCGTTCAATTTTGGTCCGTTACATTAGATCTGTAATTTTTGTTTGGTCCGTTATATTATTCTATTTTCGTTTCCATGAATTCCATGCCAATTCTTCAAAGATATTAAGTTTTTTTTTTCTTTTAAATAATTTTGGATTGTTTGCTGTTGTATTCAAATTTTTAATTTACGGTTAATGGAAGAAGGTGGCTGTGGCAGTGGTCGCCGGAGACTCTCGCTTTTGGAACAAATGTCAGCTCTTGATCGTAATGGCAGAGACCTAGCCGGCTTGACTCTGGAAGCTGTAATAGCCTCTCAGAAGCAGCCGATGATTGCCGTGGAACATCCACCGGCGCAGGTAAACAGAACTCTTTTGGATGTAATCCGTGATGAAGAACCTCATGGCGGCTCCTTATTTGGCCACAAGGACAAGAAGAGCTGGAAAGCCCTCAGGGACAGGCTCCACCTTAAGCGTGCGGGTGCTGCCTGGACCTCCTCCGTCCCTATACCGGCGTCCGACATTCCTATCCAGAATTACAATAGTTTAAGCAGCAACAGTTTCCATAATCATAGATCCTTGATGTCGCGCCGCAGTTCGGTGCGGTTCACCACAGTTCCTTCAATCAACTCGAGCGAATCTACTCAAGCTGACGACTCAAATGATCAATCTGCGGTTTCTAGTTCTAGACCACAGATGAGTCGCCGGAGCTCTTCTCGGTTCGGGTCAACGAATCTGATACCGTCTGATACATCTCGATCTAATGATTCTTCTTTGAATATTCATGCCGTGGGAGATGAACCTTCTGTACGGGGTTTCAGACCGCAAATGTCACGGCACGCTTCAAGTCGGCACCAAGTGTCAAATCAGATAATAGATTGCGAGGAAGATCCGGCGCGTGAAGGCAACCGTCCTCTGGCGGTGGCATTGGCGGAGGAGAGACAATTGTCAGCGAGGGAGGCAATAGCCGCGCAGGAAGCAGCGGAGGCGGAGGCAGCCGTTCAAGCGGCTGCGGCAGCACAGCAGCAAGAGTTGGAGGAAGCAAATTCTCATGCAAACGCGGAAGAGGCAGCAGCAGAGCCGCAACCAGTAAGGATGTCATTAATGGACTTGTTGGAGGAGACAGATAGGCAGATGGGATTTGTTGGGTCCAGGTATAGAATGGGAGACGACGAGGAGTGCAATGATGAAGAAGAAGAGGACGAAGATGATGGATCGGACGGTTGTGATGGAATAGAACACACTTGCTGTGTGTGCATGGTTAGGCATAAAGGTGCAGCATTTATCCCCTGTGGCCACACCTTTTGCAGATTGTGTTCAAGAGAGCTTTGGGTCCAAAGGGGTAATTGCCCTCTATGCAACGGGTTCATCTTGGAAATTCTTGATATTTTTTAGCTTTTTTCCATTGTTATTATCCACATCAAATTTCAAATTTCTGTAAATTTTTTCTTCTTTAACCGTCTCCATCTTTTTTTTTTTTTTGGATTTTAGAGAACTGTTTGGATAAAAATTGCGGGAAATGGTGAAGCAAGAAAGAATAGGAATTGAGTTCAGATTCGAGCTCTGAAATTTGTTGTTCTTTTTGAATGGAATTGGAAATGGAAATACAGTTGCTAGGTTTTGAATTTTCTGCTGTGGTATTCAAGTGACAGGTAATCCAATTTATATACTTGGTCATCGATTTAACAAACAACTCAATAAAAGCAATAAAGAAAGAGATTAAGTTAACTACATCACACTTAATCAAAAGAATGGTAATCCCATTTCTTTATTGAAAGATGGGTTACTGATACGTGGTTCGACGGATGGACAACTGACCAGAATTTGGGATCCTCAATGAAATATTTTTATTTTTGGCTGTTCTTAAAATATGCCGTATTGCGAAACCTCAAGTTGCAAAATCTAATTGAAGTCGCTTGATAAGCAATTAAGCATAGCCTTCTTCTCTAAAAAAAAGTCTCAATTTCCAACCAGATGCACGTGATTTCTAATCATTTTCGTTTCAGGGAAAGACAAATACTGTGCTACTAAACTTGAGTTGCCATAACCATGCTTTACCTTGCCCAGGTGTACACACTTTGAGCTTTGTCTAGTGGGGCACATTCCATCTGGTCCCTGATGAATTATTCAAACAACTTGCTACTTAATCATTCTCACTAATAAACTATGTTTTACAATTGATGTAGACATCGCTTGTTTAGGTTGTATAGGCTACAAAGATGGAAGTCAGCCATTTGGCATTTTGCTTGTCATCTTGTTAGCTATTGGCATCCATTAGTTGTTGAATGTATTTTGCATTTGTTTATGGAATCTTAAACCTACTTTCCCACCATTTCTTGCTAATTTCATTCTTTATCATAGCAAACTCTATTTGAGTCTTGTTGGCTTGCTCCCATATAGTTCAGGCATCACTATGAAGAATGTCAACTTATTCCCAGGTCTAAGGTCTTTAACATATCATTTTCTCAAAACCATAGTGCTTTATGTAAAATGCTACTATCCACAGTTCATTCAAACCTTCTGCTGCTCCTTCACTATAATTATATACTACAAAAGGTTCAGAGACTAAATACTGCTCTATACTGGCAATTTACTACAAAATTGACTAGTAATTTCTAGTATATACAGTGGTATTTGGGGAAGAATCCTTCAAAAGATACCCTCCCACCATTGAATTTCTGTACAAGTATTTGTCAGATCAGAAATCTTCAAATTTTCCTCTTCCATTATTCGGTAAAGTTGTTAGGTAGGAACAATTTCATCAACTAGAAAGTCGCAGCAAGTTTCCTACTAAAACCACTTAAATATCAGCAAACCCACGTTTAGTTAGTGAGTGATGGACACGGCATTTATCGGGTAGCCTGAATATATAAATTTGATCTCCAACTTTACTACTAGAGTCTTGATTACGGTGCCATGTCTATAGAGCCCAGGTCTCATTCTCCACCTGAAATTCAAATTTAAAGTGTGAAACCTTATATAAGATTGGACCTCTTATGTTAGTGACCTCAAGTCATGCAAATAGAATGTTACACTTATTATAGATTATGAATACTAGAACAATGAGGTACCAAATATGTGCTCATACAGGGCAACCTGATCTCCTTATCATATAATCCTCAGAGATAATATGACTTGCACGAACCATGTTTCTATCCATTCTATATAAGCTGATTGTATCAGAATCAATTATATTGACATTTTCTTTTAAGGGATAGAAACAGGTTGAAGACGGGAAATCTAACACTGTGTACGAGTATGTGTCTCTGCACTTTCAGCCATATCTTTGTGTTGTTCTTGATTGAGGTTTTCCTAAGCTAATGTACTTCACACTTACGCTTGATGCAACTGCATTGAGCTCAAACATGCTACATTTTAAAAATAAGAGCTTAATTGAAGACGCACAAACATACAGAAACATATATACTTTAATTAGATGGACACAGAGAGGAGAGTATACCTCCAGAATCCCATGACCAAAGCTACTTTCCCTAAAGGCACTATAGTCAGGTTGCTGATCCCAAAAGAATTCACCAGCTGCTGGGCCTGCTGTGAAGTTTGCTGCACAGAAGCCACCCATGTAAGGATCAGCAGTAGTTGATTGCTCTGAACATTTGCCAGTTTCATCAGCATGTTCAATAGCCATCTTCTCCTGGTTACCCCCCCCCCCCCCCCCCCCCCCCCCCGTCTCCAACTGGAATATACACCGGACCACATGGATCCAATGTGTAGTTAAAACTTGATTTGACCTCTCAAATGCATAAACCTGGTAAAGGATCATAAAGAGAAGGATAGTAATGCACTTGATAAGAAACACATTGTCAGCCGAAGGAAAATGACCCTTTATTCATCAAAAGCATTAACACATTGATATGCAAATGCAGGGCTACAACATTTCAAATGACAATCATAGGTCAAATTTATCTGGAGTTATTTTAGTGATATTAGGTAGCCAAAGAGGCAATTGAAATATCTGAACTAGCTGTACTAAAGTTTTAAATGATAATTTGCTTCTCACAACTTTGAAATGGCTGAAACCATTCAAATATCATCTCTTAACTCTAAGAGCTCAATCCTCATTAATTCCTTATTGTCCATTGGAATTGAAAAAGAAATTATATTTCTAGTGCTATGAGAAGTCATGGAACTATTCTGTTGTCATTTCCTGCCCAAACATCCACATAAATAGCTTATCATTACTTACATGTCCATTGAACACTATATCAACACCATATGAGTAAAGCAATTCATCCATTGCCACCTTCATACATGAAGCCTCTCTGCAATGAGCTCTATAAGAACTGTACCAAGGTGGATGCAGTCTTATCAAAGGCGCAAGGGGCACTCGCCTAGGTGCATAGGTGAGGTGAGGTGATGGCAGCTCCCAGCCTCTTTGGACATGCCAAGCAGGGTGTCTTTACTCATGTGCGTGCCTGATGCGGCTAGACTTACACCTTTTGTCCCACTTTTCTTGTGGGCCGTCTTTTGCACTTGATGAAAGTCTTCTAACCCTAATATGATGTTTCACGTTTTGATTGTCCCAGTAGCCTTTTCTTTTTTTAATTTTAAGGGCATCATAATCAAAATCAAACTTTAAACTTCTAAGGATTATATTTTAAGTTATATTAGGACTCTATTAGAGTTTTTTATATTTAAAACAGAAGACACAAACAACTGTCAGCCTCTCCTCCTTCTAAAAGTGATAACAACGTTCCAATTTTGTTTTTTTCCTACCAGATTTAGAATTTTATCATACAAACCTTTTAGATTTTTGTTGAAACTTGAAACATGTTATGTTTAGGATTTTAAGCTGATATTTTCTCATATATATATATATATAAAACATTTTTTTTAGAAATTTGCGCTTTACTTTGGTCAGGCAAGTGTATTTTTTGCATTTTGCATCTCAAGCGATAAAAGACTATATTGCCTTGAGTGCACCTTGTGCCTTTGACTACCTTGGGTGGATGTCATAGAGCTATTAGCCAAGGAGTTTGATATCTGTTAACATTAGCCAAATCTTTTTCCAGCCACTTGTATTGATCAACTGTAAAAGAAACCAAGATAAAAATGCCATTAGGAAAGCATAATGCATTTTTTGAACTGCTGTTCTAATATATATGCAACTCAAAATCCTGTGTCTTCCAAAATTTCTTTAACATTTCCAATTTAAATGTTTAAGCATCTTGTTTGTTTCTTGAGATGAATGAAGGGCTTGCTTCATCTCATCATAAATCCAAAATTGATATATGAGGGGGTTATTTCCACATATGAATATGCATAAATATATGGCTTGTACCCTTTACTTTTTAATTAATCAGAATCTAATTGTTAGAATGCATTTAAAGAGGCAGATTAGTACACACAGGATTTATTCATCAGAAAAAAAATAACACATTTAATTGAAAGGGATTTTGTTAGCAGATATTTTGTTAGCATGATTGCAACATTTTGACACTTGTCAGTTTCTACTATTAGGGGGGGGGGGGGAAGGAAATTGATCCAAGTGCTATTCGTACAGAATAGCAGAGATTTGTATGCTTTAACTACTGCCCACCAGTTTTACATGTCAAGAGATAAGATGCACCAAAAAACATGTATATCAAATACAACATATTGAAATATTTACATCTTCAATTTGTACAGCCAATACCGTAATGCTACAATGCCTTAATTGAGAGTCCACTGAGTCCATAGCTTAAGATGTGTGTATTATTTAGTCCAGAAATTGCCTTATTTAATGATTTGGCACCGCGGAGGGCCACTTAGGGGCACTCAAGGACTGAAGGTAACAACAAACATACCATGAAGTGTGATACATGCTCGTATAAAAATACAAATAACAAGGTCATTTTACCTGATTTGTCAAAATCAATGTATGCTCCAAGCATAATGAAATGTATTCCCTCAGCATTGAAAGAGTAGTAGAACATAGATGAAGATCCACTTTCTATAGAAGGAAATGCAAATCGAGAACTGTAAGCAACAAATGTTTGGTTTACAACTTGTTTTCCAATTCCAACTTGTTTTTCAATTTCACGGTTTCCTTCTACCACCAGCATTGAAACTTTAGAAACCGAATGCTGCATATACCTATAAATCAACCCAAACAACAACAACAAAAAAAAAAAGAAAAGAAAATAATAAAGATTTTAATCCTTCATGAAGCTATAAAAGCTATTGACAAAACTCAAAGAAGAAAAAAAAAATAAAACAGTTAAGGAGTAAAAAGAAAAAAATTATGAAACTAACCTTCCCTAGTAATCCCAATGAGGCTAATAGGTCTCATGTATAGGTGTTTCAGAAAATGAGCCACAATATATAGCAACCGGAACCACTCCCATTTGTGAGGTATAGATTTGCATAAGTTACATCACCTACAAGTAGAACAAGTTCAGGTTAAAGTCCAAGGTCTCCTAGAACTGCTATTCTGCTAGGATAGCTTCTTGGACCAGAAACTGGCATAGTCTTGAAGGAGAGTAGATAGCACTCATGGCATCTATAGAGGGATCTCCGCATAGTATACTTTATCAGGTTTCAGCCCCGTAAATTTACAAAAAGGAAAAAAAAAAAAATAGCAACATAAAGAGAAGAACAAGATTCTCTGTGACCTTGACGTCTAATTTTTTCAAAATCTCCCAGTGAAAAGGTCTCTTCCACTAAAGGGCAAGCTGAATACAGCAACCAATAAGCTCTAGTTCAGTGGTTATGGAGATCACCAATTCGAATTAAAGGTTAATAGGGAATCACACCAGCGAGACGAACATGATGGATGATACCATAAGTATAATTCTGGAGACCTTCAAAGGGATAAAGCTGATTATGAACAAGGGAATAGCCCTTCGCTTCACGAGACAAAGGATGTCTCAAAGTTCCAAAACGAACAATGCTTGCAACCCGTTTAGGGTCCAGTGGTTTAATGTTGTAGCCAATTTGAAATTCCCCTGTAAAATACAACGCCAAACCATTACACATTCAACTAAGAAAAAGAAACAATCTCCCTCGCAACAAACACATCATTAAAAACATGCAAACATCAATAGCTAGCTAAGTGATTAAGTAATGAATACAATTGGCTTGCAAAAAGTACAGTACCAACAACATGATTTTTCATTAAAAAAAAAACTAATACATAAAACCCAAAAGGAAATTAAAAAAAGGGTACCTGTAATCCAGGAAATCCAAACAGAATCGTAAGAAGAGGATAAAGAAACCGAAATCTTCTCAGGCTCGAATCCTTTGACTCGGCAGCGAACACGGGGACCGGTGTCAGGCAGATCAACGGGGTTACCGCGTAAACTGACGTCAAAAGGAACGGTAACAGGCTAAAACGGACCGTCCAAAGTTGAAGGAATATTGCCATGGACAGAGAGAGCAGCAGTGGATAAAAGTAAAACCAGAGGTTTGATCACAAAAGCCGCAAAAGGCGAAGGGGCTCTGAAACGGCATCGTTATGGCGTTTCCATCGAAACAGTTACGAAAGGAAAAAGAGAGAGAAAAAGCAAAAGCAAAAGCAGAAAGCGTAGCAGAGAGAACTGCAGCGGTAGGCTTTTTTTTTTTTTTTTTTTTAAAAGAAGAAGAAGAAAAGGAAAAAAAATACAACAATGGGGAACAGCAATGGATTTGGAATAGGGGAATGTATACAAAAAGAAACGTTAAATCAGTTAAGAAGCCGTTGCGTTTTGTCTGAGCTAACGACCTTGGAAGGGCTCCCTCACCTTCCTTAAATAGTTGAATTATTGACACATACACCTATTTTCTTTTATAATTCTTCTCATTTTTTTAATATTTTTCAATACTCGAATTCTTATTAATCAACCAATTTTTTTCTTTATTATTTTTATTTGCCAACTAATTAAAAAATAAATATTAAAAAATATTAAAAAATAAAGAATATCTTTGGAACAACATAAATGTAATCAATAAACACTTAAACAATATCTAATTGTTGATAAAAATGAGAGTGAGGCTAGTCAAAAGGCATATTTGATTTAGTAATCCGACATAATTGATAGTAAATTTCAGTTAATAATTAGCAATTGATAAACTGATAGCATGATAGTGAAATTCAGTTATACCAATTAGAAAAAAAAAATCAATAAATAATTAGTGGTCGAACTAATTAAGTTTAAATATTTATTTTTGGTAAAACTTGATGACCCGAAGCATGATAGTGAAATTCAATTATAATCAACAAAAAAAATTAATGATTAATTAGCGGTAAGAACTAATTAAATTTACTCTAAACATTCATTTTTGTTAAAGCTTGGTGATCTGCCCATAAGATTAACGCCATTAAGATGCATTTTAACAACTAAATTTTGATATAAGTTTTGAGTTCTCTACTTGGAAATCCGAGCCTTTCTCCCTTTTATTTTTTGCATGTTGATGAGAAAGTGAGCCATTAATATATTCCTTGCCATTAATCCCCGGTTTACCAAGCATGGGAGAGAGAGAGAGAGAGAGAGAGGGTATGAACCTAAAACAGGCACAAAATTATTCAAAGAACTGCACTTTTAAACAAGAGCAAACAATAATAAACTCCTAGAAATTAACTTCCTCACATACGATATCAATAAACTATGGCATACAAAATGGCAAAAATCTGGGGGTACTCCTTTGAAACTGATTCTCTGCTGCTCTAAACTTGAAATCAGGAGACAAACAGCTCCAACTGTCAAAATATCAGCCAACGAAGAAGAAACATTTTTTAGCATGGATCTAAGAAAACATATCCAGATGTCTTCAACTGGTACATCAAATAAAAGCTTGCTTTCTACTTCATGTTTAAAATTTAAATACAACATTCAAATAGAAGTGCCTTGCATATGTTGAAGACACCAACACAGCATTCCTGATGTCAAAGAAAGGAAAAAGGTGCAGACCGCATAGACGTCAAGATTTCATTAACCTAGACCAAAGTCCATACGTATAGCATAACCACCATTAACACCTAAAATACTACATGGAAACATAAACACTCTAATGTGATTTATGAATTCCAAGCAGAGAAAGAAAATTCAATATCAACATCTATACTTGAAGTTCCGAGAATAGTACAAAGCTATATCCTCAGCCTTTGGTTCTCATAATAGTGATGCTTCCTTTTCCTCCTTCTGTTCGAATTTTAGTTTTGCCAACAACAGGCTTCCCAGAAAATGCAGATGTGGGGTAAACAACAGGATCTTCATCATTTTGCATTGATTTTGATGGTGGGGGGGTACAGATCCGCTGGTTTATGTCCTTGAGAGTAACATCTCCATGGAACCCACAGGGTTTGATGAAGGCAAATGGATAGACAACAGAAGAAGCTAACTTTGTGGGTGTTCGTATTAAAGACTTCTTACCTAAGGATGCCAAAAAAGAAAGCCCAGAATAGTCAGGTGATTAGTTAGCAAAATATGTGATTATACTAAGAAATGTAATCTCTCTACAGACAACATAATGCCCAACTGCTTAAGGAAACAAAGTTAAGAATAATAATAGTCACACCATTATGGTGATCTTTATGATGTTTTATGTTACTTCCCTTTTTCTCTTTTCTATTAACGAAATAAGGCAAGCATCAGCATAAAAGAGATAAGAACTTTATTGCACTAAAGAGAGCACAAGTGAGAACTTGGCATATCATCAGAAAATATCCATTTAAATATAGTTGATATTGCTCAGTAGACACAAATAAAAGAAAGAACATTAAGAAGAGAAACACCTTTAAAAATCACATTCTGAGGAGTACGAGCAATACGTTTTTGAACCACATTAGCTTCACTCTCAAGTGGGCCACTGCAGAACTCTACAGCAGACAATTAATGTTATGCCCGTGACACGATATACATTAAAGTTTTTGCATGATACGTATAATGAACAGTAGAATATGCAAATCAAAAAACAAAGCATATACCAGAAATATCAATTTGAATATCTGATGCTCCATGAAGATTCCTGAGTCTCACATATTAAATCAGTCAGCTTTATTAGCAGAATAGTAATCAAGCTATAATATTAACGTCCAAAGAAGCATACATGTCATTGGGACTAAAATGCATCTCAGTATCATTAAGGCATTCAGCAAGCCACCCCTCCGATGACTGATCCATAGCTTCATAACTAGAGGCAGACACATCTGCTAGAGCACATGACATCATTATCACATATCCAACAGTGAATAATCAAGCTGAAGTGTGTTTCCTAACAAAATCTTGTAAGAGACAAACCCGGAAATCCAGGAACCCAGTCTGATGCTTGAGGTAAAACTTCTTCAAGTGTGTCCTCCCCCTCCTAAACATATAACAAAAAACATGAATAAAAATCCATCTTAAGCTGGTCAATTCTCATAAGTACACAGAACACACTTTAGTACTCTATGGAAAGTGGACAGGATAAGTAGAAGAAGGGGTTCAACTATGTGATGAAGCAGGTCTGAAATAAGCTAGTTAAAATAAATAAATAAATGCATAACATCCAATGATTTTCAATTTTAAAGCTCAAGACCTAATTGTATAATTAGATATCCCCAAAATTACATATCACATCTACCAAATTTTCATTTTGTACATGGATATACATTGAATCATGTGTAGGATACATTTATCAGATCACAAAAAGAACAAGTGGTAGGAATGAAAATGCCAGAACAGTATCTAGCACTCACATTTGATTGTAGAAACACAGATGACATGTCTTCATTGCAAAGGGGGGAATCTATTGCTTGAGTATCAAACTGTAGCATTCGCCTCCTCTTTAATTGTGAAGAAGTTTCCCTATATTCTTCTGGTCCCTTGTGCATGTTATCTGAAGTATATCTTTGCAATTAGAAACACCAGCAGGCAATTTACAATAAGACGAATAAGTTCTCTTTTTTAGGGAAAAAATGTCATACCACTATGATTAACATGGTAAGCCAAATCCCCACAGGCCTTAACTGGGGTTGTCTCATCTAACATGTAGGAGAGATCTTCCTCATTTAGAGAGACTTCATTCCATAAACATTCAGATACATCTGCTGAAAACAATAACACAACACTGACATCAGCAACTTCATTTATTTTTTTGCCTCTCATCCAAAGGCTAGCTTCGGTGACACACATTCACTTCTAAGGAAAGTAAAAAAAACACAGCAACTTACTGTAACTGGAACCCTTTTGGAGAGAATAATCCTTCCCTTGCCATTCCCAATTTTCTCCATTGCCACTTCACAAAATAAGACAGCAATAAATTAGGATTGTCTATATACTTAAGAAGCTCATAGAAACCCTAAAAATTAACATTCAAATGAGAATCAATTTTAAAGGTAATCCCAATATGGCGATAAAGTCATATGCCTAAAATTAGAACCATATTGTATTTTGCTAACTTAAGTTAGTGTACCTCAGGTTTACAGGGAATTTAATCACAAATTTAGCAGACGAAAACAAATAAAGAGAAAGTGTATCATCATCTAGCAAGAGAATAGTAAGGCAATAAACAATAACAGATAACATAAGAAAAAAAGCAGGGGTAAAATCAAATCATTGAATCCGACCTCGTAGCCCAAAGCAAACATACTATGCAGAATAAAGGAACATTTTCCTTGTTGGATCTATGCTCAGGCATTTTGCCATTCATAATAAAATGTCTCAACAGATAACAAAAATAGGTCCTAAAAAAGGCAATAGAGAAACAATATGAATGACCCACCAATTTTTCTAGAGCCCAAAACCTCATCATCATTTTACCCTAAAAGGGTACAAGATAAATCCGGCAAACGAAACCAAACGAAACGAAACCAATCAATCAAAAGGAGCAAGAAAGATAATCAAGCAAATCCAAATTCACGCAACCAGCATAAAATGCATAAATAGATAAATAATTAAAAAAAAATGTAGACCAGAATAACAGCAATTTCCCATCAAAAGAAGAATGAACAAAAAAAAAACAATCATACTGATCAACGAAAACCCATTTCAGAAAACAAAATCACACTAAAAAAAAAAAAAAGTAAAAGTACTACACACACGACATGCATTCTCAAACAGATTCATTAATCAAATAAACAAGAGAAAGAGAAAGATTACCTCTCATTGCTGTAATCCATCCGTATATCCCCAGCAGAATGTAGTCACACTAATCAAATCAAAACCCTTCTCTCCCCTCACGACCATAAAAAAAAAAAAGCCGTTACCCACAGATGGATTCTCTTGACTTTCTCTGTTACTTATACAGACTCAAAATGAACAAACCATAATAAATTAAGCATATAAATATTCTACTTCATCAGTGAGTATTGTTTGGTTGAGATATGTGCAGTCTCTCTCCCACACTCCACATACAAGAAAAGAAAACGCCGACTCTATCTCTCTCTCTCTTTCCTTTACCTTCATTGTGCCCTTATAATTAATAATAATAAAAACAGTATTTCATTTTCTGTCTGACAGTTAAATTTTAGATTTTAGATTTTAATTATAGAGAGAAATGGAGAGAAGGAGCACGACAGGACAGGACAGGACTGCTTCCTCTAAGTCCGTTATGTTACTCTAATTATAAAAAATAATGTAGATTTAGTTCCCTAATTATGAGATTAAAAAAGGAGAAATTATTTTTTCACTCGATGATGTTGGCGCGTGGGTCAACTCTGAAGAGGAAAAAGGTTTTGTGATCAGTAATACGGCAGTGGACGGGGCGCGTAGTTAGTTGGCTCCTTTTTTGAAATTTTGGTTGGTGGGGACAGGGGAAAGTATAATTGGAATGGAAGAGAGAAATATCAAATATGGGCCTTGATTTGAGATGGGCTGCTCCTCTACTTTCCCCCTCTTTTCAAACCTGTCTTTGCCTCCGTTTCTTCCTTTGTTTAATACTTTAATCAGTAGTTTTCTTTTTCATTTTAAAAAAAGACAAATATATTCTTTTGATATTATAAAAAAAATTTTAGAAAAAAATTTTTTATTAAAATTTTAAAAACGGTTTTTGGAGAGAAAAAAATAAATATATACTATTTTAAAAAATTAATTTGAAAAAATTAATTTATAAAAAATTAAAAAATCTATTTTTTGAAAATCTAATTGCAATTGTAAACAACTTTATATTAGTATATTATTTATTTATTTTTTATTTTTTAAATTTTTTTTCCCATAGTTATGTGCAAAGCAAATTATTCTTTATTGAATACTATGAATAAATTAAATAAAAATTTTCTGAAATTTTAATAAATTACAATCAATTTTTTTTTTAAAAAATTAATAGCTTATATCATTTTCTCTGAGGTAATATTCATTTATTTGATATCGTATAAATTTCAAACGTTTCAATTCAATATACTATATAATTTTCTTATATTTAAAATATTTTTTATAAATTTTTTAGAATTTTATATACAATCTAATAACTTAGATATATAATTTATACTTATTACTAATAACTGTAATTACAGAACAATCAGTACATTTAAAGCATAATTTTCTTAATTATTATTTTAAGTAATATTTTTATCGAATAATATAAGATAATTCGTTAGTTTTTTAAAAATTTATTTATAATTATAATTTGTAAAATCTCATTAAAATTTTATATAATGTGTTCCTAATATTATTAATCATACTTTATTTTTTTTTAGGAATGATTATAAAAAAATTAGATATTCAAATTAATCCGTGTCAATGGCTCTTCCCTTACTCAAACATCAAATAATAAAAATATTTATTTATATAACGCAAAAACGATTCATCTCTTTGAAAGCCTCTTTGTCACGAAGCTTACATTGCAAAATCTCATTGCTATAAATAAGTAACTGTTCACAATCTCGCCGGTATATGTTCCCCAGCGTATTAGGGCCTTATCCCCTCCCTCCGCTCCCCAACGTTTCGGTTTCGAAACCAGCTAGAACCAGATAAAAAGAAAAAAAAAAAGAAAAAAAAAAGCCGCCACACAGAGAGAGAGAGAGAGAGAGAGCAATTCCTCCCTGCTACGAGATCTGAACAGCGTCGGCTAGAAGAACCTGCTCTCTCTCTTTCCCTACATTTCTATTTCTTTGCTGCAGAACTTAGAGATTTTTTAATAGATTTATCTTATTCTTTTTTTCTTTTATTTTTTTTTGAGAGAGAGTAGCAGATCGCTTGATCAAGATGAATATATTCAGATTATCAGGTGATATGACTCACCTCGCCAGCGTTCTCGTCTTGCTCCTCAAGATCCACACCATTAAATCATGCGCTGGTACTTCTCGCTGCTCTCTGTTATTACGTTTATTTTATTTTTTCTTTAATAGAAATGTTCTATTAAAATGAAAATTTTGTGTTAAGATATAGGAGATTTGTATTCCTGCCATCTGTGGAGCTTCTGTTCAATTTCCAATTGAATTGATTTAGTGTTAAGACTTTTTAGATGGTTACTTCGGTTCTTAGACTGGAGCTGTGAGAAATATGGGAAGCCATTATTTGAAGCTAAAGTTAACGTTGATTGCCTCTTGTTGTGAGATCTTGAAATTGTGTTGCAATTATCTTATTGGTTGCTTGATTTATGTTAATATCATGAGCTGCTTATGATTGCTAATTGTTATTTAAAGCGTATGTTGAGCCATAATCTCATGGAACATGAAACAGGATGTTTCAAGTATGACATAAATATATAAAACCTATTGAATTAAGGAAAAAGAAGACATGCGCCAGCTGAAATAAACTATATCTTGTTTTACTTGAACTATGAACTCAAGAAAGCTATAAAGGATATAATGTCTCCTCTCTCATGCGGGTGGGAGGTGCCAACCACCAACAACATGGACTAAAATCATCTGATAGAGTTTACATTGGCTGCTGACTGCCTTAATGCTGTTTATAACGCTACTGACTTAATTAACCTTGGCAATGACAAGAATGAATATCAGCATATAGAGATCACAAAAGTTGTCAGGTGCAAATCCTGTGAGTTGTTTAGTAATAATAAAGGATGTGAACTGGTCTTCTAAGTGAATTTGGAGAAGAATATGCCGTCTGTTGTTAATACATCTGCAAGTCTACGGCCATTGAACGCTGTTTATGGCACGGTATTCTTATCCAGTCTATTTTATTTCCTTGGAAGTGGAATTAAAAAAATTGGAATTCCAGCTGGTGCATCCATGTCTTAAGTATTGGGACAGCGATGTGCAACAATTATACTGAAGTTTTCACTTCATCTTCTTGCCTCAAGCTACTCACTGCACAGATGATGACTTTACGTTGTGCGTATTAATTCCCGGACATTGATTTTAGCTCTTAATTTGACATCTAACATTGTTGAATTGTCCACATCATGCGAACATCCTGGGAGAGCAACCTTAAAAAGACATCCTGAGTATCCTTAGTTCTGTTGATCTTTCCCCTAAAAAGAACTTTACAGTTGATATTGAGCTGGGATGGATCCTGTTTATTCAACATAATTTTGCAGCCCCTATATTAAGGCAAAGTAGGTTAAAGATAATCAAACCAAAATAGAAGTTATCTCTTATGTAGACAAAGTAGGTAAAAAGTAATTAAAATAGAAATTGTTTTCTTGATTTTGGAGATCCGAATCAATTCACTGTTGCAAGGTTCATGTGCTATAGAGAGGTACGCAACGGATCTTAAGATTTTGGTGTCACTGTTCTTATCTTTGTTTGTCTAAGTGGAAGCAGCAGAGCGAGGCTTGAAGTACAATATTTACTACTTATCCTTTAGTATTATTTTTCATTACAACCTGTACTATTATAATTATTAAATGATCTGTCAAAATTGAATGTGCTATGTTTTGTGCAGGCATTTCGTTGAAGACTCAAGAACTCTATGCTTTAGTTTTTGCCACTCGCTATTTGGATATATTTACAGATTTCATATCCTTCTACAATACTATCATGAAGCTAATATTCTTAGGAAGCTCTTTTTCAATTGTTTGGTACATAAGGAACCACAAGATCGTTAATAGGTCTTATGATAAAGCTCAAGATACCTTCCGCCATTATTTCCTTATAGTGCCCTGCTTACTCCTGGCCCTCATTTTTCATGAGAAATTCACATTTAAGGAGGTTTGTTTTCATTATTTTTACTTCTGTGAATTTTTTCTTTAAAAAGTTTTTAGTGGTTACTGTACATACAATTACAACATTTTCAAGCTACTTGACAAGTGTACAAATCTTTTAGAATTTGTTATAAGAAAGGTAGCTGTGACTTCTTTCCTGCTTTTTGCTTCTGACATGCTCCAAAGTAAACTTGATCAGGTGATGTGGGCATTTTCCATATATTTAGAAGCTGTTGCCATACTTCCGCAGCTTGTCCTGTTGCAGAGAACTAGAAATATTGACAACTTGACTGGGCAATATGTATTTCTTCTTGGGTGAGCTACCTGTTCAGAATTAGTTAATTCGTACTAAATTGTGCATCTTCAATTCCTGCTTAATTGTAAAATCATGCATTTGTGATCAAATGTTTTCCTTGATGTCAAAACCACATCACCATTTTCTAATCAAGTAACAAGTCATGATTCTTCAATTTATTTATTGGTTTTAGCATAAAATTTTTGAAATCCAGCAAGTTTTCATTCCAGCTGAATGTACTAGTTCCTAATATAAAATTTGTAGGGAAAATAGAATATAATATATTATCAAGTAGTAAAGATCGCTGCTGTTTTGCTTCCTTGAAATAATTTTTGGAAGTTCAGTAACAAAATGTAAAATTTTTTGACTTTAGAATTGCCTTAAGTTCTTCATATGATTAAATTGTTATGCTCATGGGAATACATGTATGATCAGTTTGTAGAGTTTTCATGTTCCTAATAACAGATGCTTGATGTAATTATTCAATATCCTCCTTTCTTTTGCAGAGCATATCGAGGTCTATACATCCTCAACTGGATTTACCGCTACTTCACTGAACCACACTATGTTCACTGGATAAGTAAGAACCATCTGTGACTTCAATTTTTGTATTCTTTTGTTTTTTCTCTCTCTCACATACCAACAAGATACATATGTTCTCATGCTCACATGACTGCATATGCACAGATGTACGCAGATACAGGTGCAGTTTGTATAATTTGCAATCTTTTTCCTCCATTTATAAAGTACAATTTTTTCTTTTTAAATTAAAATGTCCAGAAAGTTTTTGTTCTTACTGAGTAGGACTATAAGCAAGCCTCTGTTGCATGTATAGCCCTTTCATGAAGTCGAATGATTCACTCATGTCTTTAAGCCTAATGTTATGACAAAATCATGCTTGTAAGTGCATGAACCTTCAGTTTGTGGAAGTTTAAAAATCTTGATTTGCTATAAGTTCCTATCAAATGATATAGCTGCCTCGCCTCAACAATAATAAATAAAGGCATAAAGTTAAACCACATTTAGTGGTTTATCATTTGTGTTACTGAGCCAAATTTTGAATAATGATATGGGTTGTTTCCCACACTTTTTTTTTTAAACCCATGGTTTTGTGTTTACTCAGTTTATCCCAGTCTCAGTCTTCTATCCTTTTTGCTTACATGAAAAAAAAGCATGGATGAATTGAATCGCTTTAAGTTTTATTGTCACCTGCATCTTCCTAGTTAATTTACTGCAGAAAGTAACCTTACTTTTACATAGCTAGACCACACCATCCTGCACATTAGGCCAACTGTGATACTTAACAATCTTATGATGTTCATTTGCTGTTTTTTTTTCCCTTTTTTTTGGATCATGCAAGATGTCAATGCTGCAATGATTACTTGGAAACCCCGCATAAGTCTGCCTGATTATTAGCATCCTTTATCATTTATTGCCTTTTTCTCTGGGTATAATATCTGCATTTTAATGATCCATAATTAACGGGAATTGCTTGCAGCTTGGATTTCAGGCCTTGTTCAAACATTGCTTTATGCTGATTTATTCTACTATTACTTTGAAAGGTGCAAGTCTTATCAATAAATTGCATTTACTAGTTACTGTTGCTGTCTAGCAATAAACTCGTGCATTAATTTTTCCATTCATGGTGCAGCTGGAAAAACAACAAGAAGCTTCAGTTACCAGCTTAGTGTTATTTCGCAAGATGCTGAAGGACAGGCTAAAGATTTTTATCTGCGTTTGATGGTATCTTCATTAGTCAACTGCAACAATTTTTCTTTTTTTTTTTTCCAAAAAGAAAAAAATCAACTTATTTTAGTAAGATATTTTCTGGAAAAGTAAAACTATACTTCTATTTGTTTATTTTTACTGGGAGAGCATCCTTACTTGAGCATGTTCACTTCGCTGGTAACACCGGTTACATTGCCTGTTGTATGAGAAGGAATCTTGTATGGGTTTTGTCAAATGGGCGGTAAAACATCAAGAATTGGATGGATGTGACCTAATATATTTATAATTCCAAATGTTTGGGTCTGAGTTTTACTTAAAAATGGCAGGTTATTTGTTGAATCTAAAGAGTGGTTGTATAGTCATTTATGACACAATGTTTGATCATTTTGAACTAGCAGGTCAAGATTGCGTCCAAACTTGAGATCTTCACACTTCTGTCACAGAAGCATGTGGGTATCTCTAACTGAAACATGACATGAAAGATCTAGTTTGTGACTTCCAGAATTAAATCAGCTTCATGGTCGTGCCAGCTCTTGTGCATACCGTGCGGTCCACGCTCAATTTGGTCAGATTTGCACTTGACTTATACTGTCGTGTTTAATGTTGCCTAACCTTATTGCATTTCAGTTGATATTTTCTCCCAACACCTGTAATTTTGGATCAATTGACAACAAGAATTGACCAAACAAATGAGGCCAATTGACAACAAGAATTGACCAAACAAATGAGGCCAATCCGGCTAATGCGCTAGAAGCCGAAATTTTCCAGAACCTCTTCCCAAAGCTTAAGCACAAATGCTATAAATGGGCTAAAAACTACTATCACACGAAGGGTAATATAGATAGTTCACGAGCAATTCCATAATAGCAAAATATGATAAAACCAAATCCAATGTATAACTTATGCAGCAAAAAAAAAAAAACTCAACTTTTAAAAGTTTGCCATCTGTTTCATTCCCATTTACAGTAGTTTTTTCATAGATGCTTCAGTCAGAATCCATGTAGTTGGATATGCACTCAAAGGTATAGATACCGCCTCCAGTTTGATGCAGCATCGCATCAATTTCATCTCCATCTTCCATCTCAAGCTGCCCCCATCAGTAAACAAAAATAATAAAAGAAATTAAAGCTCTCTGTGAAAATAACAATAACCATTTTTTTGTTGTTTACAATAATTTTTTTTTTAAAAAAACTAATTTTTAAATCCATTTTTATTTAAAGTAAAGGTGAAAATGTTTTTTTTTGCTTATCTTAGACAATATAGAAATTTAATTACCTCTTCATTGATCGGTTGGCTAATATCATAAACAGTTGGACAAGAGAAGCTAAAATTGTAAAAAATGAAAAATTATGGTTAAAAGTGAACAACTTGCAACTAATTAGCCAAATCAGCAAAAAATTGAGAATTATGCTTATTTTTAATTGTGCTTATTTTTAATTGTTATGCTGTACATTTTAAAGTCCATTTCTTTGCACCAATGTTGGCCCACACGTTAAACTCGATTAACATTTTTCCACAGATAATACTGATCATGAGTTATAGAGAGAATTCTCAAGCATGGATTGCTAAGGTCTTTCTTTTTTTTTTTGGTTTATAGAGCTCTAACATGGAGTTGAACCCTGGAGACAACTACAGGCTGCTAAAACTAATACGCCAATTGGTATTGCTGATGTGACAATGTCTCTGGAAGTTAAAAAAGAATATGGAATGAAAAGGGGGCGAATTCAAGAACAGCAACATAATTACAAAGCCAAATATGTGAAAATATGAACCGACTAGTAAGAGTGAAGTTCTGAACCTCACCTCATCAGGAGTCTGTTCTCCACGCAGTCTACGTCCATCAAACAAAAAGGCAATGGAGTTGAACTCCACCGATTGCCTGTCACAGTATGCAGTCATTAGCTTCTTCAGCTGGGTGCTTCGCTTGATCCTGAAGAACACCTCATTGCCATCCTATGATCAAGCAAATAGACTTATTACAAAGTAAATGGGAACAAAGAAAGTAGATATAATAATATTCAAGTGTACTTGCCTAATGGACACTTAGTATAAACAACATGACATACTAATTTAATCGTAATTCCAAGTTTATTCTTAACAAAAAGACTGATATAAGGATTTTTATGAGATAAATACACGGACTACATCAGAATTAAAAAAAAAAAAAAACCCATGTTGAGAACCAATACACCAATAGCCAGTTTTGGTAGGAATTATTCATCATTTTCAGAATCTAAACTAGTACAATATTTTCGTACATTTTCGGAAATCAGTATCCACATCAAGCAATTAACAATTAAAAACCATCCAATTCAATCTAACCCTTCCAGGATTAAGAATTTTACTAGATTAAGCATCGATATCCATAACTATATTCATTTCAACTCATCACTGGTTACTTAGGAATGTACTAGCTTCCACACTCCTAATCTCCCATACGCTGACAGACCGTGAAATCAACAAGAAAAAAGTTGATTATTTTACAAAATTTATAAACTACTCAACACACCATTATAGTGAAATTGACAAACGCACAACTCAATTCTGGTGACAACACAACCAATCAAACAGCAGCTCCTAAACAAACCAAAACCTAATTCTAATTATAACATGCAAACCCTAACACAAAACACAAAAAAGCAGAAGCAGAGGCAAACGAGTATTTACGATCATAAATACCTGGCCCTTGACTTTCAAATTAATGTGAGCAGACTGATCCACCTGCTTCTTGTCCTCCTCCTGACCACCGCCACCGCCACCGCCGGTCGCAGACATACTTATGCACTTGCAATCACTGTTTCTTCCCCTTCCTCTCTCTAACTCTCTCTGTCTCTCCCCCCTTGAGATTCTTAGGGCTTTTCTTCTTCCCCTCCTTCTCTGGCAATAGAAATAAGGTAACAGACACCGGCCCCCAACACGTCACACCATCGACACTGAAACACCGCCTTATATATACGCCACTAATCAAACTCGCGGCGTTTCCAATTCAGTGGCACTATTGTAATTTTAGCTCAAAAAAATCTGAAACAATGTCCCTAAACTATTGTCTAGATGACGTGTCATGAAACGAAAGCGAGTTTCTTTGCATTATATACGACAGACTAAATAAAAAGACTAAATGAAAAACAAAAATAATACAATTAGGGAATCGAAGATATTTATTTCGGCGAGCCGAGCCAAGAATGTGTGGCGTGAAATGTTGGAATAATTTGAATTTGATAAATAGTTTGGATTCCGGAGAGAGAATAAATTTTAAAAAAAAATGAAAATGGGAAATTATGAATCGTAGATTGTTTGTGGGAATGGAAGGGTCAAAAAGAGGAATGACGGTTGGCATTGATTGAGTAAGAAGGAATCGGACGGTAGAGGAAGAATTGGAAATGTGGAATGTGAAAATTGAGGTGGATGAGCATGATGTGTACATTTTGGATTTCGCTGCTAATTTGAATTGGATTCTTCCTTATCCTATGTTAGTGGTTGCTAGACGTGCTCATTAATTCATAATGCGCAAAATATTCTTTATTTAAATATTAAATATCTATGAAAATCCCATTTTCAATTACTATACTCCATCAAATTTATAAAAAAAAATGTTAGTTATTTTTCAAAATATATTTTCATAGATAAGTATTCTTTTCTTGTCATAATACGTCACATAATATTATATTTAAATATTGACTAACATAAAAAAAATATTTTTCACATTCCACATTTTATTCAAAATTAACCGTGTAACATTAAATTAGCAGGGTATATGGGCTTTTCTGGAATCGGGTTTAAGAAGAATCCTTCAATTCGTCACTCTAATGGGCCAAAGTGGGCCTGATGGGTCTGTTTCCTTGAACATGTTTAAACATGAGTTCTCTCATTATCTATTCAAAATTGGAATCAAATTTCTTTTATAAATATCATTTATTATTTTTTATATATTTCAAAAAATAAAATATTTTACCGTCTAAATAAATCATACAGGTGATTAGTATTATAAGTACCATCACCTCCTAATTAAACTGTATCGCATGTTAGATTTTTTATAAAAGTCACTACAATCACAGTCGCCGGTTAAATACGCAGTTTCTATAACTGGCGACACTTGATAAATAGGCGTTTCAAAAACTAGCGACGTAGGTTTAAGTTCACTGTCAGGTTTTAATGATAACAATTCGTAAGTCATACATTAGAGGACTAGGATGCCTGTATATATAATGGAACAAATCAAATATAAATGCCATATTCATTGTTAATTAACGACCGATCATATACTACACATACTAGATATAAGTGCCATATATAACAACGACCAACCATATACTCCACATACTGTAAGCATATTGTTGCAGTTTCGTAGAACTAACAATTAAGTGATGGGTTTTGCTGGAGGAAGTTTGGTCTTATTTCTCCTGCTTGGTGGTGGGTTTGCAAATGGAATGAGAGATTTGAGTTTTGATCGAAATTATAAGATTACTTGGGGATATGATCACGTACTTAATCAAGGAACAGAAATTCAGCTCTCCATGGATAAAATTTCTGGTTATTCTCCATCTTTTCTAGCTCCTATATACTTTATACATTATTTTATATATATGTACATTTTCCAATATGTACCTAGGCTTATATATATATATATGTATATATATGTAGTATATTTTTTAATTTGTATTTTAATTTATTGCACGCAGGGGCAGGATTTGAGTCCAAGCTTAGTTTTGGTTCCGGATTTTTTCATATGAAAATTAAGGTACCTGCTGAAAAGGTTACAGCAGGAGTTGTGACAGCTTTCTATGTGAGTATATATTTAATTTTAATATTGATGGATATATATATATATATATATATATATATATATATATATATATATATATATATATATATATATATATATATATATATAATCTTGATATTTGTATGTATAGTAATTATGGGTGGGTTTTAAATGGCAGCTTACGTCAAAGGGTGGAGCATATAATGATGCTCATGATGAGGTTGACTTCGAGTTCTTAGGCAGCGATGAAGGAAAACCAATTACTTTGCAAACAAATGTGTTTGTAAATGATTTAGGGGGTAGAGAGCAAGCAATTTATCTTTGGTTTGATCCTAGAGCTGATTTTCATGATTACAAAATCCTTTGGAACCAACATCAGATTGTGTAAGAACTAATCACTTTAACTTATTTTATATTCATCAAATTAATGCAGGTCATACATTAATTAACTATTATTGGATTGGTGATCAGATTTTTTGTGGATGATATACCCATAAGAGTGTTCAAGAACAAGACAGACATTGGAGTAAACTATCCATCACACCCAATGAAGATAGAGGCAAGCTTATGGGACGGAGAAATCATCAGTGGTTGGTTGAATAGAAAGGTTAATTGGAGCTATGCCCCATTTAAAGCTCATTTTCAGGGATTTGACATTAAAGGGTGCATAATTAAAGGCAGCTCTACCGATATTCAACCATGTTTCTCTCCATATTTCGGATGGAATTCGCCAAATTATTGGAAACTGGATTTTGCACAACAAAGGGCTTACGAGAATGTGAAAAACAAATATTTACATTATGATTATTGTTCTGATAGAAATAGATATCCTACGCCTCCACCTGAATGCCCTCAGTAACTAAGATATCATGCATCATATCCACAGTAAAATCTTTATTATTACCCATTATAATCACAATTCTGTACTACAGTACTTTTTAGTTAAATATTATATTTATTGCTCGATCATATTATATGTTATACTGATTTTTTTAATTAGAAAAAAAAGGCTCACATAAATTTCATTATGATAATGAGATCTTTGTTGGACATATAAATTATAACGGAACTATCCAATTAAGGATTAGAGATAATAACAGAAAAATCTCTCAAAAATTATAATGCAATAAAATTTTACTTTATGAAATAGTCATTTATAAAAGACAATGAATGACCATTGCACTGCTCATTTTATTTGACGAGTTTAAAGAAAATGGCCACTAATTATGTGAACTAATCTAATATATATAATAGATTCATTAATTGTCAATCAATATTAATTAAATAATTAAATATGCTTCACTATATAATTGTATTAATCTATAGATAATATAAGTTTTTCCTAAAAATTTTCGAGATTCACAGGTCTACTACAAACTGATTCTGATTGAACAATTCAAGAATATTGCCAAGGTCAAGGACTATAAGAAAAGGCAAGCAACAATATATCCAGATGAATATGCAATATCATCAGTTTGACTTTTAGTTTCTCTCTTAAATATGAAAAAGAAAAGCAGTATACAAACAAGAAAACATTTTCCCTTTATCCATGCATTTAAAGTTAAATATCTAATCAAATCCCTGCACCAAACTTAAATGTATTAATTAATTAATGTTACCAGATTATTAATGGATATCTAGAATACGATATTTGATACTGATTCATGATCACAAATGCAATTATCCACAAAAACAATGTGTTTTGTTAAATAGTCATTTATTGCTTGAAGTTGGTCCTAATTAAGCAGAGAATAATTACGAGAAGTTCATTATCTCTAAACTCACAGCTTTCAGCATTGGTTCTACTCATCTTTAAATTAATTAATTTTTACAGTGCTCAGATTCACGAATACCTCAAATTTAAAAATTTATCACATAGTTATAAATATATAGGCAGATACATGAATAGTTGCACAAATATTAAGTGCTTAAATTTACAACCGATGATATACTACACATATTTACTATAACATATGTGTAAGTTGTTGGGAGGAGATGATGGATGAGTAGGCGTTTCAGTTTGCTATCGGTCAGATAGGAAATGGATGAGTTTTGAGTTGCATGTAAAATTCGAGTGACTCTAGATGAGTTACGAGACTCATACTATATCAAATCAAAACTCGTTCAGAAAAATACACACATTATTATATTTACTTGTAATGACCAATTTTTGGGTCTAAATTCGATAGTTTAAAACAATTTTGGAGACCTTAGAAGCTTTTACTTCAGTTTTTAATATTTAGTTCGTATTTTTGGGATTGTTTCTTTTTGAATTTTGTAATGGGCTTTCTTTTGACCTTTTTATAATTAGAGTTTTGTTCTAAATGATATAAATATTTTTTATTTTGTATTTGAGAGAGTTTTTTTCATTTTAACAATAAAAAAATCTTAATTTTCTCCAAATTTGGATATTTCCTCGTGAAATTAACAAATTTTGATGTCTATTTTCTAATATTCTTAGGATCAACAAATTATATATTCGATAGCCATGCATGAATCAACGAATTTTGTTAAGTTTCAGCTACGTCATAAGTCCATATTAACAGCCGATTATACACTACACATACTACTACGTCATAAGTATTTTATTTTTATTTCTGACCTTGCTTTTTTGAGTGTATCAATTTAATATCTACGTGCTTAATGTGTGTGTGTATATATATCAACGGCGGATAATTAACTTCATATATGAATACTAGTTATGGGTTAGTTTTAAAAGCATGGGAGCTAACATCAAAGTGTAATGATCATGATGAACTTGACTTGAATTCTTAGGCAACACAGAAGGACAGACAATCTACTTGCGAACCAATGTGTTTACAATGGTTTAGGAAATAGAGAGCAAAAAATTTCTCTTTGGTTTGACCCCACAGCTGATTTTCACGATTACAAAATCCTTTGGAACCAACATCAGATTGTGTAAGAATGGCCTCTCTTAGATTCTCATCAAATTATTTTACGTAATAAAATTCATGCAATATACTATTTATGTTTCCTTATTGAATTGTATACTCTTATTGTTGTTTTAGTTTTTTTCACAGATGATACTCCCATAAGAGTGTTCAAGAACAAGACGAATATTGAAGTGAGCTACCCATCACAACCAACGTTTACAGAGGCAAGCTTATGGGATGGATCTGCTTTGGCAACAAATGGTGGCACAACAAAGATTAATTGAATCCATGCACCATTTAAAGCTCATTTTCAAGAATCTGACATTAATGGTTGTTCTATTTCAGAGAGCTCCAGCATTGAACCATGTTTCTCTCCAAATTTGTCTTGGAATGCCCAGAAATATTGGAATTTGGATTCTGCACACAAAGGGCTTATGATAAATATGTGAAGGACAAGTATCTAATTTATGATTATTGTTCTAATAGGAAAAGATATCCTACACCTCCACCCGAATGCCCTCAGTCATAAATTTATTAGCATATATATACATAAACACATATATCAATAAATTCAAGTGATAAAGTTATTATATAGTTTGGTTTTGAGTTTGTGGGCCTTTGGATTAATTCAGTACTATTTGGTTTAAAAATTATTAGTTATATTTTAGATTATTATAATGATTAATGTGTTAATCAATCAAGGAAAAGAAAAACTAAACAAATATAAAACATTTAATCCTGTAGAAATAATTATAATTAAAATATTTTCAAGAATAATTAATCAGTAATTTGTTAAGTTAGAGGGAAGTACTTAATTAATTAGGAATTATATCTGGTCTTGAAAGAGCTTTTTATGTTATGGCTTTGTTCAGAATATCATGAAACTTGTTAATTTCTATTCACATCAGCACCATTTTGACTCAGCTGTTTATTTTAATACTATCAAATACGAGAATGTATGGAAAAAAAATTAATTTCGTACTCATTAGACATTAATCCAACAATTAGCTATTAAGTGCTGGATAGTAAAATTAACTTGAATATTTTTCTGTATTTAAGTCAATATGTCTCTTGACGACAAAAGTAATTCAACGGGAACCGGATTTTTTTTTTCCGTGATTGATCACCAAAGGCCACTCAACAACTCGTTTATTAAAACGACGTGTCGTCTGGAACTAATCGAAAATATATACAAAGAAAAGCAACCCTATATATATATATATATATGAACAAGCACTGGCCTCTTTCTTGTTTCATACATACAAGAAATGTTTTCCTTTACACATGCATTTAATTAAGTTGAATATCTAATCAAATCCAACCACCAAATTTAAATGTACTTATTACAGACTAAATGCGATACTGATTCATGATGACAAAAGTAATTTATCTTCTGCATCATGATAATCAGTCTTGCAAAAGTAATTATCTTTTTATATATCAAAGCATGCATGTACAATCGAGTACTATTTTACCTAATTTATTTATTTTTCTTAATTAAAATCCATAAAACAACGTGCTTTCACATATAGTAATTTTTCTGCTTCAAGTTGCGTAGGCTATTAGAATATATATTCACTCTCATAATCAAAGTCTCATATTTTCATATTTTATTTTTGGCATTCTACTTATCTTAAAATTAATTAATTTTTACAGCATGGATTCACGATAGCCCAATGTCGATATCCATCACCTCGTTATATATAAAATATAACTATAGTTGCACAAATATTAGTTTCATATATTAACAACCAGTGATCATATACTACAGATATTCCTAGAATATTAACTAATGGGTTTTTCTGTAGAAAATTGTCTTTTGCTTCTCCTGCTTGGTGGTGTGCTTGCAAATGGAGAAACTGATATTAGTTATGATCAAAATTATAAGATTAATTGGGGTTATGATCATGTTTTGTCACTCAATCAAGGAAGAGAAATTCAGCTCTCCATGGATAATATTTCCGGTTATATATCCTATGTCTTTTCTTCCCCTACTATTTATATAACATGTACATAATTTTATATGTACACTTTTTCAATTCTTTTGTTTCAGGATTTTTTTAACTTTTTATTTCTCCCTTTATTTGTAAAGGGTCAGCCATTGGATCCAAGCTTAGTTTTGGTTCAGGATTTTTTCATATGAAGATAAAACTACATGAAAAGGATTCAGCAGGGATTGTTACTGCTTTCTATGTGAGTATATATATGAATTTCATATCTTGAACCCACAATGTGTATATTAACTTTAATACTCAGTAATTAACTGATATGTGCATACTAATTATGGGTTTGTTTTAAATGGCAGCTATCTTCAAAGGGTAACACTAATAATCATGATGAGGTTGACTTTGAGTTCTTAGGCAACAGAGAAGGAAGAGCAATCAAATTACAAACAAATGTGTATGCAAGCAATTTATCTTTGGTTTGATCCTAGAGCTGATTTTCATGATTACAAAATCCTTTGGAACCAACATCAGATTGTGTAATTATTATTTTACTTCATTAAAATCATTCCATATACTAATTCTCTTAATTCCCACATTAATTAAAATATTGATTGGTGATCAGATTTTTTGTGGATGATACTCCTATAAGAGTGTACAGGAACAAGACAAATATTGGAGTGGGCTATCCATCACATCCAATGTTTATAGAGGCAAGCATATGGGATGGATCTGATTGGGCAACAGATGGTGGCAGAACAAAGATTAATTGGAGCCATGCACTATTTAAAGCTCATTTTCAAGGATTTGACATTAATGGTTGTTCTATTCAAGAGAGTTCCAGCAGTACTGAACCATGCTTCGCTCCCAATTTCTGGTGGAATGGGCAGCAATATTGGCAATTGGATTCTGCACAACAAAAGGCTTATGACAACGTGAAACATAAGTATCTAAAATATGATTATTGTTCTGATAGGCGTAGAAATCCTACACCTCCACCTGAATGTCCTCAGTAATTATATTTATCAGCATATGCAAGTTAATTAGGTGACAATAATTCAATAGGACGAAGTTTCTTATTGTATGATTTGTTTTTGAATTTGTGATACTAATTGGTTAAAAATTATCTGTTATATATGAAGCGTTACGTTAATTTCTTTTTCTGTCTCGTAAATTTTAATATGATAATGAGATATTAATTGGTTGGATATATAAATAAAATTCTCCTTTTAATTTGATCATAATTCAAGTCTAAATAAGAAAAATACAGACTTTTATTGAGTTTGAATGGAATGCTAACAGATAAAGAACTACTATGCCCTTTTTTTTTCTTAATGAAATTAACAAAGGAGAAACAAAAGACAAACTAGCAGGCTACACATCTGGAGAAAGCCACTCCCACAAAATCTTCACGCATAATCTGATAGACAGCAGCAGGGGGAGAGCTGTGCCCAAATCCAAAGTAGATGCCATATCCTTCCCACTCTAAATTATGAATGGAACCATTCACATACACTATTACAAAAGTCAGAGGTACAAGAAGAAACATGCAACAACATATAGCTATATTATTTATTTATTTATTTATTATTTTTGTCTCTTTTGAAAAATATATACGCACATTTCTTTCTTGTTTCATGGGTACAGGCAATGCGTACCCATGCATATAAGTTGAAATTTTAACAAAATTCATGCATTAAATTGGATATTTGTTTAAACATACTAATTATTATCATAGTAATGATCAAATGCCTATCTAAACTCAATATCATGATATCGGTTTAAATATATTTATTTCTTTATTTATATATATTTCTGAATAAATCCGTAAAATGACGTTTTATAATAATATATTATAATTTATATATTCAATGTTTTATTGAAGTTGCTTCAAAACAGAGAATTAATAACGATGACGAAGTTTGTTATGGTGGTAGAATGGAGAAGTCTCTCGCGTGTGGAGAAGTTTATATAATCCATAAACTGAACACTTCTTTTGTTTTATTTTTAATAAATTTTTTAGCATCTTAAACAGGAAAAGATGTTTTGCTTCATCTAATTATTGTTAATAATTTTAGAAAAGAAGAAGGATATGCAGCAGAAAAATGTGGGAGAGAATGAAAAACTGAATTACATTAATGAAAACCAACTACAACTTAAATAACCAGTAAAAAATACATAAAGATAATGGAGCTAAAATCTTGCCATGATCAAAACAGAAACCAAAACTAACTCCTAAAAATCTGGAACATAATTGACTAACTCAACAGATAAACTAAACATGACATGTGGACTTTGTTGACAGCAATCCTGAACATTCATTTTAACACTCCTCCTTGTTTATGAGTTGCTAACACCTAGTTTGTCCCTTATTGTCTCAAAATTGTTGGCTGGAAGTGGCTTGGTGAATATATCAGCAAGCAGCTCATTTGAACTGCAATGAACCAACATTATATCACCTTTTTTCTGTACTTCTCTAAGGAAGAACAACTTAATGTTGAAATGCTTCGTTTTACCATGGAAAACGGGATTTTTAGAGATAGCTATAGTAGCTTGATTATCAACATGGATTGTTGTGGTCTCTTGCTGCTCCAAATTGAGATCAATCAGAATCTTCCTTAGCCAAAGTGCTTGATTTGCAGCAGAAGTGGCAACAATAAATTCTGCCTCTACTGAGGATTGAGCCACAACATCCTGCTTTTTTGAACTCCATGAGAAAACACCAGAACCAAGTGTGGAACAATACCCAGAAGTGCTCTTCATATCATCAACCGAGCCTCCCCAATCACTATCTGAGAAACCTGTTAACTTAAACTCTTTGCTCCTGCTATACTTGATTCCAAAGTCATAAGTCTCCTTCACATATCTAAGCGCTCTCTTAGCTATCTTATAGTGCAATTCACTTGCACAATGCATGAATCTGGACAAAATACTCACTGAATTCAATATATCAGACCTGGTTGCAGTAAGGTACATAAGGCAACCAATCAAACTTCTGAATTGAGCCTGATCCACCTTTTCAGTCCCATCTTCTTTTCTTAATTTTTCCTTTGAGTTCATTGGAGTGTTCATACCCTTTCATTCCTCCATCTTGAACTTATTTAGGATTTCTTTGACATATTTCTTTTGGCAAATAAATATTTCATCCTTTTTCTGCTCAATCTCCATACCAAGGAAGAAAGTCATTAAGCCCAAATCTGTCATCTCAAAGATTTGCATAATCTCTTGCTTAAATTATTCAATTAAACTAACTTTGCTTCCAGTCACCAATAAGTCATCTACATATAGTGAGACAATAAACACATCAGTTCCATTTTGCTTGACATAGAGAGTGGACTCAGATAAGATTTTGCAGAAACTCAGCCCTTGCAAATATTCATCAATTCTATTGTACCAAGCCCTTGGTGCCTGCTTTAGGCCATAGAGAGCCTTTTTGAGCAGGTACACCTTGTCTTCTTCTCCTTCCTTCACAAAGCCCTCTGGTTGCTCAACATATATCTCTTCTTGAAGATAACCATTCAAAAAGACAGACTTGACATCAAGCTGGTATACTTTCCAGCCTAAATGAGCTGCTATTGCCAGTAGGAGTCTTATTACCTCAAGTCTGGCCACTGGAGCAAACGTATCAAAGTAGTCTACCCCAGGTATTTGAGCAAATCCCTTCACTACAAGTCTGGCCTTATGTTTATTCACAGAACCATCTGCATTTAACTTGGTTCTGTAAACCCACTTAACACCAATTACTTTCCTGTTTTGAGGTGTGCTGACCAATTTCCAAGTTTTGTTTTTTTCAATCATATATATCTCCTCCTCCATTGTAGCTCTCCAATGCCCACTGAGCTTTGCTTCACCATAATTGCTGGGTTCACAGATTGCTACATCACATCTTTGATAGATGTCAGCAAATGATCTAGTGCCCCTTGTAGGTTTATATTCAGTCATCTCAGCTTCCCAATCTTCAATCTCCAGATCTGCCTTGTTGAAATCAGAAAGCTAAAGATCTTGGCCTTTAAGCTTTTCTAGTTTTTCTGTATCCTAACTCCATTCTTGATCTTCAACAAAGTGAATATCTCTACTGATGATCACTTTTTCATTTTGTGGTTGATAGACTCTATATGTTTTAAAAGTTGAGCTGTAGCCAATAAAGATTCCTGGTAATGCTCTTTCATCTAGCTTGTCCCTTTTAATCTGTGGCACATGTGTGTAACACAAACATCCAAAGATCTTAAGAAATTTAAATGATGGTTTATAGCCATACCATGTTTCAAAAGGGGTTTTAAGCTGAACTATTGATGTGAGAAGTCTGTTTTGTAAGAACACAACTGTATTAGCAGCCTCAGCCCGGAACTTCTTTTCATGCAACATGCATCTGGTCATCTCAAGGATGTACCTATTTCTCCTTTCACTGACTCCGTTTTGCTGTGGAGTGTATGACACAGTCAATTGATGGTGAATTCCAGCTTCCACACTGTATTGATTGAATGTGGCTGAGGTGTATTCCTTCCCATTATCTGATCTCACAGTCTGAATTTTGCAGCAACTCTCATTTTCCACATGAGCTTTGAACTTCCAAAAAGCTTGAGTTACTTCAGACTTGTGCTTCAAGAAAAAAATCCAACACATCCGAGTGAAGTCATCAATGAAGATGACATAATAGAGACTTCCATTTAATGAAGCTGTCATTTGAGGCCCAACAACATCTGTATGCACAAGCTGGAGTTTTCTGGTTGCTCTCCAAGTTGACTTTGAAAATGGTTTTCTGAGTTGCTTGCCCGATTGACAAGCTTTACAAAGAGTGATTTGGCTGTCAAGTTCTGGAAGACCAGTTACTACATCTTTGGTTTTCATTTGAAGAAGTCCTTGATGATGAAAGTGTCCAACTCTTTTGTGCCATAGTTCTGTAATGTTTTCACTTAGAGGAAAAGCAATTTGCTCCAATTCCAGTGGATTTAGAGCAAAACCTTTTCATTTCATTTTGATTATGAACAAATCACTGCCATTTGGATCTTGAATTTGACACATTTCACTGTTAAACACCACTTTATATTCCTTCTCAATCAACTGACCCACACTTAATAAGTTCTGATTAATTTCTGGTACATATAACACATCAGTAATTAACTTAGTACCAAGACAAGTTGGGACAGAAATTGTACCTTTTCCTCTGACAGCAATGTATTTGCCATTTCCCATTTGAACTCTTGATGAACTGCCTTCATTTAATTCTTTGAAAAGTTTTTTGTTGTGAGTCATGTGATTTGTGCAGCCACTATCAATGAGCCAGGAATCAGATGAATCTAAACTGGAGGAGCAAGTGGCAACAAATAGATGGTCTTCTTCCTCTTGATCTGCTGCCTTTGCCTCCTCTTCAGTTTGCTGCCTTTTGTTCTTGCAAATAATTGCTTCATGTCCCATTTTGTGACACTTGGTACATTTGGCATCTGGTCTTCTCCAACATTTAAAAGGTGGGTGACCTTTCTTCCCACAGTGCTGACATAGAGGAAAAGATCTTTTTTGTGCTTCCTTCTTTCCTCTTGCTTCATAACCAGTTCCATTGCTTTCTCCTTCCTTTCTTTTATGATACCATTTGCTTTTGGTTGCATTTTGTTGTTAAGCAGCAAGGGCTCCTTCAGTTTGAGTTTCTTCCCTCATTGATCTTCTTTGATCTTGTGCCAGTAAAGCATTCAATAATTCTGCCAAAGAAATTTTTGGTAAGTCTTTTGTGTTTTCAAGTGCTGTTATAGTAGCCTCATACCTCTCAGGTATAGTGACAAGGATTTTTTCTACAATCCTTGTATCTGTAAACTCAGAGCCCAAGAACCTAACTCTATTTGCAATTCCCAGCAGCTTATCAGAGTAGTCTTTAATTGATTCTGACTCTTTCATTCTCTGAAGCTCAAATTCCCTTATCAAGTTCAATATCTGCATTCCTTTAATTCTTTCATCTCCAGCATATTCACTCTTTAGATAGTCCCATATTGATTTTGCTGACTTAAGGGACATTATTTGAGTGAAAATTGTTGGGGACACAGCTGCAAAGAGACAAGCTTTTGCCTTTGATTTTCTGGTCTTCTTTTCCTTGTAAGTCTTCATTTGTGTCATGGTAGGGTTGGATGGAAGTTCTAGCAACTCATAATCTTCTTCCACTGCCTCCCAGAGATCCAAGGCTTCAAGATAGGTCTCCATACGTACTGCCCACATTTGGTAGTTTGATCCATCAAACACTTGTGGTGCTATTGCTGTAAAATTAGCTTATGTTTCCATGGAGTTGAAACAAATACAGATCCCTTAAAGATGAAGGCTCTGATACAACTGTTAATAATTTTAGAAAAGAAGAAGGATATGCAACAGAAAAATGTGGGAGAGAATGAAAAACTGAATTACATTAATGAAAACCAACTACAACTTAAATAACCAGCAAAAAATACATAAAGATCATGGAGCTAAAATCTTGCCATGATCAAAACAGAAACCAAAACTAACTCCTAAAAATCTGGAACATAATTGACTAACTCAACAGATAAACTAAACATGACATGTGGACTTTGTTGTCAGCAATCCTGAACATTCATTTTAACAATTATTGATTTAAGAAATATAAAACATCTTAAACAGGAAAAAATGTTTGGTCCTATCCAAGTAAGGATTTGGAAAATATGAACTTATATATAAAGCTATTCTTTCTGACAAGTCTCTCATATTTCAGCATTTTACTTCTCTTATTGAGTTGGTTCACCTAGCTCGCTCATATTTCAAAATTCATCACACATGCTATAAGCATTTTTATGGGTTTCTCTGTAGCGTTTTCTTTTATTTCTCCTGTTTGGTGGTATTCTTGCAAATGGATTAAATGATACTAGTTTCGATCAAAATTGTAAGGTTACTTGGGGATATGATAATGTCTTATCACTTAATCAAGGAACAGTAATTCAGCTCTCCATGGATAAATATTCTGGTTATATATAATTCTCCTTCCTTCAAATTCTGCATGTCTATAATTATATGAATTAATTCCACGTTCCAGACACGTGAATTATTTAATGCACCTAGCTAGGATTATATATATATATATATATATATATATATATATATATATATATACATATAGCAAAGTATATCATTAAAATTTTCTTAATTCTTTAATTTTTTTAATTTTTTCTCTCTATTTTTAATGCATATAGGGGCAGGAATTGAGTCCAAGTTTAGTTTCGGTTCAGGATATTTTCGCTTGAAAATAAAGCTACCTGAAAAGGATTCGGCAGGTGTTGTTACTGCTTTCTATGTGAGTATATATACCGTTGCCTTGTATATCCTGATGATGAAAAGCGTTATTCTTGTGATGTGATGAACAAATTATATATTAACTTCAATGGTGTATAATTATCTTGATATTAAATATATGTACTAATTTTGGTTTTGATTACATGGCAGCTAACTTCAAAGGGCAATAATCATGATGGGCTTGACTTTGAGTTCTTAGGAAACAAAGAAGGAAAGCCAATCACCTTACAAATAAAATGTGTTTGCAAATGGTGTAGGAAATAGAGAACAAAGAATTTATCTTTGGTTTGATCCCACTGTAGATTTTCATGATTACAAAATCTTTTGGAACCAACATCAAATTGTGTAAAGAATTAATCTCTCGCTCATCAAATTATATTATAAGTAAAATGCATTTTATGCCATACACTAATTGTCTTCCCATATTATTGGATTGGTGATAAGATTTTTTGGGGATGATATTCCCATGAGAGTGTTCAAGAAAAGTCAAACATTGGAGAAAGCTATACATCGCATCCAATGCATATAGAGGCAAGCTTATGGGATGGAGATGATTGGGCAACAAATGGTGGCAAAACGAAGACTAATTGGAGCCATGCACCATTTAAAGCTCATTTTCAAGAAGTTGACATCAGTGGGTGTTCTATTCAAGAGAACTCTAGAAATATTCAACCATGTTTCTCCCCAAAATTCTGGAGGAATTTTTAGAAATATTGGAAATTGGATTATGCACAACAAAGGGCTTATGAGAATGTGAAAAATAAGTATCTAACTTATGATTATTGTTCTGACTTCTGATAGGCATAGATATCCCACAATTGCATCTGAATGCCCTCAGTAATAAATTAATTTATCAATATTGCAAGTTGATGACAATCAGTTCAAAGGGATTAAGTTATTATATGTTGAATTGCATTAGCACCGTCAATAAATGTCTACAGCAAGGGATTAGACATGATCTGGCACTACAAACCTTTTTTAGGAGAAAACAAATCCGTCCTTAAATTTAGCGACGGAAAATCTGTCATTAATTTGATTATATACGTTGATAAAATTTATCGTCTTGGAGTTAATATAGCAAGTTGGTGACAATAAGTTCAAAGGGGTTAAGTTATTATATGTTGAATCGGTTTAGGAATTGTGGGCCTTGGAGTTATTTTAATATTATTTTGTCAATATTTATTGGTTATAATTGTATGAATTGTTTTCTTAAAGGATAAAGTGTTTGCAACTTGCTAATGCTACCTTGAAAGAGCTTCTTAGTGCAAATAATGAATTAATAAAGTATTATTTTTTTGCAAATTGTTACTAAATTTTTTAATTATTGCAGATTAATAGTAAAAAAATTAGAAAAAAATGCAATGTGGTACATGAAATTAGTTCTAAGTAAGAAGAATATGATTTGCAGGTAGTTAACACATCATTTTTTTTTACCAAAAACTGGTTTTAGGTACCAAATATTTTTAAAACTTTCGGTATCATTTTATAACAATTAAAAGGTTTGATACAGGTGAGAAGTTTTGGTAATATGATATTAATCCTGCAAACAGTACAATTATATCTGGTTTTGAAAGAGCTTAGCAGAGTATTAAAACATAGTATTTCAGCAAGTAAATGAGTCACAAAACATGCGGAGCTGCAGTTTTATTCCAAGAAACTGAACATACTTATATATAGGCTTACAACCAAACTAGAATACCATACTTTTTCAACTAAAAAAAGGGAAAAATTAAGCAGTAAATATCTGCGGCAGTCATCAAAAGCCCCATCTTCCAGTCAGAGACCAAGAAGCACCATCCTCCACTCACAGACCTTAACATCTTGTTCCTCAATCCATTGTTTAGCATCAGCTTTAAATTGAGTATCAAAATCATTAATCTTTTTGAAAATTCCCTTCAATTCCCATAGAAGATGTTCGAGTTGGTGAAGATCAAGCTTGAACAACTTTACAGACAATTTATCTACCAAACCGCTTTCTCGAAGTGTCGTCAAACTCCGTTCCTTAAAGTTAACTAGACAATTAATTAAAAAGACCCGTACCAGATCAGCCATTAATGGTACAACGAGTGGATATAATTTCCAACTCGTTGACTGAGTCTGCTACAATTCTTTTTTCTTTGGTGCTAAGACGTTGGCCGTAGAGTGACGAAAACAAACGGGAGAACCTTTGAAACCATGGGCTGAGTTTTTTTTTTTCTGTTACTCCTGATAATCTCTACCAACTTCTTCATCCGCATAACCGTCGCTATATATGGCGTCACTCCTGAGGAAGCCAAGCTTCTTTGCGACGAGGAAATCCGATTCCTACAATGAAATCCCATCATTGTTTTTTCCAGTTCAATTGTTAACCCTTTCAATTACACTGGAATTTTTTTTTTCTTATTGCCAATATACTTCTTTATTATTTTCTTTTCAATATCTACTGAATCTGCCATTGCTTTCTTATGTGCATCAATACTGAAAATTTCTCCAATACTGGAATAATTGTCAAATCGGTAATGATAGATTTCGAATTGAAAGTCAATTCATCTTGCAAACTGTTGTTGAGGCCTTTGCCCGATCGTAAAGTGTTGGCGCATTTCCACTTCAAAAGTACTGCTCCTCCTTCTAATTCTAATGGCTGCCACCATTACCTCTTCCCCAAAGCCATTTCTCAGCTGGTGTAGTTGTTTTTTTGTCAAAATTGTTTCTTTCTTTATTTGCGGTTGTCCTATTTAATTTTTTTTTCCTTCTTCCAGCGGCAACTCAAACTTCAAGAAGAAGAAAATCCTTGAAATCAATCTTTCTTTATTTGGTTGATTATATTTGAGAAAAATCGGTTGCTACCTTGGATGCTGATTTGTACTCACTGGGGTTCAGTGAACTGATTGGAAATTGATATTTGCATTTCTTTTCTTATGCAACTTTAGCTTCTAGTATATTTGAGATCTCAATTGTCGAGGTTTTGTTTAGCATAATTTTTAAACAATTTCAGTTTTCAATCTGAGAGCTGCTTTGTGGTTTATGCTTAGTGTTCTTTTTACGCTGAGTTATGACCTTCAAATGGCAGACTAAGAAATTTGTTTCTATTCAACATCATCGTCACCTTGACTCATTGTTATGATTCATTACTTAGCCCTGAAAGATTCAACCACTTTTTTTTTCCTAATTATTTTTAACCAAAATATGATTTAGTCTGTCTGCTTGCTTAGTTTTGTGCTCTGATATTCTCTTCCTTTCTAATTCTGCGCCTCCCTTCGCTTGTGTTTTCTTTTCTTATTTCTGTTTTTTTTTTTTTATTTAGTTCTACGTAGCTTGTGCAAACAAGCTTAATTGTTGATTTTGAAAGCTGTTATATTTTATTTTCTTGAGATTGGACACAGTACATAACTTGTGGAATAGTATTATTTGGACAGGTCCAGAAATTTCACATTAGGGAAATAGAATTATCTTTTACTTAAGGTCGCTGGAATTATGAACGCTGGGGTGGATTTGACCCTATAGCAAGCAGCAATGCTAAGCCTCCTGGAGTTGAATTATCGGCTGTGTTTGATGTCCCTCAAGGCCTAGTTGATGCTTCTTGGAAAAATTTAATCCACACTCTTTCTGGTCTTTTTTGTGCTTCAATCAACTTTCTTGAGTCCTCTACAATGTATTCAGCTCCTGAATGGAGCTTCCAGCCAGCTTCAGGCAATATAAGGTATGGTATATTGCCCCGTGAAGCTGTTTGCACTGAGAACCTAACTTCATGGTTGACGCTTCTTCCTTGTCGAGACAAAGCTGGGCTTTTCACATTAATGCACAGACCATCTAGTTACAGAGGTTTTTATCATTCTCAGAGGTTGCATTTGATCTCTAATAAAACTGGTCTTCAGGGGATTAGTTCAGGTATTGTTCTAGAACAAACACTCACTGTTGTTGTTCAGCCTGATAGTCAGAGAACTGGTTTGATATATTCTACCTAAAAGAATTTTCAACTAAACTGGTCCTTGGGATCAGTTTTTAGGAGGATAATTAGTGGTAAATGTGTTCTCACCAAATCTAGTAATGTATACCTTTATCTTGAGAGAGACCTGGTTGCTGAACTAAAGCAAAATGAGAATAATGCGACTGTCAATATAGCTTCTGAAGGGATTTGGAGTGGACTAGGCCTTGAATTGTCTGTTAACCCTGACAGGGTGCTTGAAGAAGAGAATACCTGGCACAGAACATCCTCCTCTGTTCTCTATGAATTTTCACTTGATAAATACAGTGACTCCAATCCTTTTGATCTAGGCCTCACATGGAAACCTCCGGTTACTTGGTCACGTGAATCAACTCCACTACATGCTAGTAGGTTCTTGCTGGGAAGTGGGAACGAAAGGGGTGCACTTTCTATCTTGTTGAAATCTACTGAGTTGCATGATACTTTTTTGGGCACTAGCAATGCTATTGGTGGATGTAAGTTGCAAGTTGATGTTTTCCAGGTTGTGCCGTGGTATGTTAAGTTGTACTATCATACTCTTCAGTTGTTTGTTAATGACCAACCAAAGGCAGTAGAAGATGTTATTGAGAAGATTCATGTTTCGCCTTCCAAAGACAAGATATCACCTGGAGTGATGTAGATGGTTTTGGTATTTCCTTGCAATGTGAAATCTGCTGCCTTAACATTAGAGTTTGATAAGGTATGTTCATTGCTTTATCAGTTTCAACTTTGGCTAATTATATTAATTCAACTACAGGTTTTAAACCACATAAGCTAATAACAGTTTCAAATGTCAAACCTGTGAAATAGGGAATGGAAATCCCAATCACCCTTCTCACCCTTTCTTCTGCCCTTGTGAGAGGAAGATTCCTTCTTCTTTTTTTTTTTCTTTTGAATCAATACATGAATACAACACATTATTAAAAAAGAAGGACATCTTATCATATTTTGGAATTATAAATTTTATTTATATTTGCAAATTGAGAACTATCTTTTGGACGTGTTAATAGCTTGCAAAACTTTGTCATACTTAAATCAAAGGACGGATTACATCAGCTAAAATATTTGACAAATTTCTTACAAGAATCTAGCAGTGATGAAATCTTTAGAAGAATCTTATTAGTTACAAACTAAACTTGATTGATATCTATGTTACAAATTGAAGTTAATTGGCCATTGTAAAATTCAGTGTTAAATTTGGTGTCTAGCTATTAAATTAAGCTTAATTTTGACCTTGTTATGTGTCATGGTGGGCTAGTCTTAATTTTCATATAATGAACATAAGAAATGCTGATACTGTAATTTTCTTACTGATTCTTCCTTTATTCCTCTATGTGCATTGAAAATGAACTATGGTAACTTTCGTCTTTCAGTTCCTCTAAGAAAAGGATCTTGATTTTTCCCTTGGAGAGATATCCTTAATGTCTTTGATGCACATTCTACAAATGTTGTTGTCCATAGATGTAGAATGTCAAAGTTATACAAATTCTCCATCTTATTGAGTCTCGCTGATGCAATGATGCCACATTGTAAAATTACGAAAACTATAACAACAGAAGTCGAGTGACATGCAACTATTACCATAGTGATAATAGGAGCCGACAGCTGATATAAATATACCTTATGATGCTTCTGACCTGATTGGAATTTTTTCAGTTTTCACTTGCTCATCTGCATTTTATGGCACGCATACAGGGTTTTCTTCACATTTATGAATATCCTCCAGATGCCAATCAAGGGTTTGATATACCATCAGCTGCCATAAGCTTTCCCAACTTTTATACCAGCATGCTCTTTACTAACAAAAGTTATGTGGATACGTCACCCATATTGTCTAAATTTCAGATAGTTTGACCTCTTAAAACATGTTGGTTCTCAATTTGTATCGTTTCAGATTTTTTTTCTTTGTATTCATTGGTATTGTTTCAGATTTTTTTCTTTGTATTCATTGGTATTGGATTTGTGATACAGGAAAAAAATTATGTTCTCTCGTACACAGAAGTATTACTTGTACCTTTGACAACTCCTGATTTTAGCATGCCATTCAATGTTATCACAATCACTTGCACAGTATTTGCATTATATTTTGGATCATTGCTAAATGTTCTTCAAAGGCGTGTTGGGGAGGAGGAAAGTTTACTTAAAAGCAAAGGTAATCTTATCTTTTAGATATGCAATTTTATCTCTTAGATAAGGCTGTATGTTCTTGGTGAAATGCAAGTTTCTTAGGATAGTCCATGAGTGACATTTCCTTGGATTCGTTTAAGGTTTTATAATCTTGACGTGGGTAGTTCAATGCATTTTTCAATGATTTGGTTGGCTGCTAATTATTTAATGATAGTTATGTCCATGGTAATTAGCAATTTCTACATATGTGTGTCCAACGATATCTTTATGATCTATATTTTTTACTTGCTCTGTTACTGTGCTTTTTTTTTTTTGGTTGGTTTGATTTAATCAGTTACCCTTCTCCTGATCTCTCTGCCATTCGTTTTGCTGCATGCAGAAAAAGAAACCAGTCGACTTTCAAAGCTGCTTTCCAAATTTTCTGCAAAGCCGAGAGGAAAACCACAAGAAATTCCTCAGTCATCCTCAAATCCATCATCCTTGATTAATTTTAAATTATTGTTGAAAATATTTTTAGTTGTTTTAGTTGCTGTTGCTTGGCAATACTATTTTTGATGATTCCATTAACCACCGAATTAAGAACTTCAGTGTACAATATGAGAGAAAAGTACATACTGAATTTAGGTTTCAGAGGAGATTATTTGTTCCTCTACGCCATGCGGCTGCCCAATTTTGTATAGATTTGATGCTGATTAACCTTTTTGAAAATCCATTGTGTGCATTGTTTCTAGATAATCATGCCCACATGTTAAAAAGGACACCTTCTTTTTGACATAATAATGACTTGCTATCGCAGAATGAGAATCTGAGCCCTGGTTTGATACTAATCGAAGTACAACCACAAAATAGTTTGTTGACTTTAACATTAAAAGATTTACAAAAGCTTGTCATTTTGGCAGAAAATTTAAGGGAGAGTGCAGTGGAAATATCATCTGTATCTTTTGCAAGGACCAGCAAGGATCCATTCATCTTCTCTCATCCGTTTCATATCACCACTCGTGGAGCTGCAATTCAATTTTCTGCTGGAAACAATGCTTTGAAGCTCATCTCCTCTTTCAACTTCTGTCAAATGCCCCCATATATACGTGTTAATTCAATATTCTGATTAAAGCTACATCTAGAATAGGATGGATCAATCAAAATCCATTTGAAAAACAGGAAAAAAGCAATATTACCAGAGTTGGCTTCATTTATCTTCAACTTCTTTAATAAGCTGACATCTTTCAACCATTGCTTCCTCTTTAAGCCAATACCTTGGCATTCAGATTCTTGGTGAACATCCTCATATCCTGAACAACCGCAGAGTGAATGTCTTCTCCCTTAATGAAAAGCCTTTCTTTTTTCAATTTTTTGATTCCTTAACCAGATTTCAATCACGAATATGAGAAACTAATTTTAATTACCTGAATTTATTCCCCTTAATTTCTTGTTATCCATAAGCAGGTTAATATCTTGAGGCTGGGCCTTTCTACCAACGCCAACTCCCTGTGGTTCAGCATCTTGAAGGTCATGTCCTCCTGCAAAATCAACAATCAATATTCAAGAAAAGCCGTGAAAAGATTCAAGTTCTCGTCTAAAAATTTATCAGCAACCAAACACAAAGCAAGAAACCAACTAACAGCGACGAATGGAAACATACGTTTAGTTCCAGATTTAGAGTGCTTGCCGGTGACGACAAGAGCATCGTTATCGTCTTTACCAGTTGACAAGCCCTTAGTAGAAAAGAAGTTGAGAAGGGATCGCCATGTAACAGAAGAAGAAATAAGATCAACGCCTCGGCTGATGAAGTGACCGTTGAGCTTTAACGTAGATGGGTCTAAACCGAAAGCTCTGGCAACGGAACCCAAGTCAAGTTTGTCGTGGTCCCATGCGGCGAATGCAACAATCTTGGATAGAGAAGGGCAGAGTAGTTTCACTGTTCTGGGTTTATCGCTACCTGACATAATTTGATCGATCTCAACCTGAACTTCTCTCTTGTGCACTTATCTTTCTACTACAGTGTTCTCTCTCAAACTATGCATTACAAGTCCTCTCTAACACTTTCTGGAAACGTCTGATTCTGATAGCCTCGTCTACATAAAGCGGTGCTTAAATCCTTTGTCATGGGCTCGGGCAGTTGGGCTCCATCTGCATCTTCATTTTTCTCTTTCTTGTTCCCCATTGTGCATATGCGAAAAATCCAATCTCTTCCGTCCAGAAAGCATAGCCCACTTTTGTTTTTCAATCTCTTATAAAATAAGAATTTTGTTATTTATTAATTTGTTTAATTTTTCCATTTAATATTTTTTTTATTCTCAAAATAATACTCCTAATTAATGCATGGAATGGATATATTAAATAAAATGTATAATTTCAATCATATTAACTTATTTTAATTTGTATGAAAGTAAAAAATTAACATATTTTTTTAGATGGAAAATATATATTCCACCTCAATGTAACAACACTCATCTTGTTTTGGATTTATTTGCTATCAATTCTGATTTTTTAATTATCTTTATTATTTTAAAAAGATTAAAATTAAAGAAACTATTTGAATAAAATTATTTTTTTAAAGTTATTTTTACAATCTGTTTTTCTATTTTATGCTCTCTCTTTTTTCTGTGAAGGAATGAATTTCTATTTTAAGTTATAAAATAGCCAAAAAGATGATTTTGATTAAAATAAAATTTCCAATTATGAAAATAGAAAATCAGAAATCAGAAATTATACCACAGGATATGAACCCTCATTATGTTGTCATTTTTTATAATTCTTATCACAAAAATGATAGTGTCACTGTCACCAATAGTAGGACCCAGTCCACTAGCAGGCCCAATTCCAACCTAATTTGGGCTCGAATCCACCAGTGGTCAGGCCTTATCTCTATAGAAGAAGCTGAACAATGGATTACAGTTGACTAGTTGTGTTCATTCATGAGGTGGAATTTTGGCGGGAAAATGGCATGTATTGTAAATTTAGAAAAGAGAGAATGGTTGAAATTGAATAAAAATAAAATAATTAAATATATCAATATGTTGTGTACTTGAGAATTTATAGGGAAAGAGAGTGGCTGAACGTGCGGTTATTCATTCAATTACTTGAATTTTAGCGGAAATGGATGTATTGGAAGTAAACGAGCAATTGCTCGAGCAGCCTGAAGATATGGGATTTCCACTTGCTCGAGCAGCCCGGGCACTTCATCATTCCGGTTAGCGAATTTGATACTGAAGAGTTTGTTTTGAACAACAGGAATTGGTAAAGTGATTGAGAGGGTGTAAGGATAGAAATTGAAGAAACTGTTTAGGTAGTTTAGAATTTGGAGGTGATAACTTCCAATTTCTTGTAATATGTTCAGCAATTGTCACCTTGGATGCCTTCCTGGAACTTGCTAATCTTGTGCTTTTTTCATGTTTGTGAACATGAAAAATTTTGTTCTTCAGGCAATACTAGCCTCGAAGCTGGTATAAATTGGATCATCAATCATAACAATGACACATATTGATCAAATGCCCTTGGTATGATTTTATTTTTTCCATCTTGATGTTGGTTTTCCTTCTTATTATGCGTACTGATGTAAGTATTGTTAATTGAAGTCCCATGATGAAATAATTCTTGGTTTTTGTTAATTCAGGGACGTAGCCAGTATTTTTATTCAGTTTGTCGTGATCAAATAAAAGTTTACTCTTATTAAAATAATAGAAAATATTATATGCTATTTTTCTTATTTAGTAGGGTCAATCAAAAAAATTTATTGGAATCAATTTGAAAAAAAAAATTGCAAAATTAATGGCGCATGTATTTCCTTAAATTGAGTGGGACCAATGGACCCCGCTCATTATATACTAGCTACTTCCCTGTTTGTTATTGAAAATCATATAATCAAGAGTTCTTTCATTCAGATGGAAGGAGAATAGAGTATGTATAGCTATGGATTTTTTTTTGTCTGGACCATCTAGTATTCTAGAGTCCATTGAACTGCATACTAATATGCAAAGTCATTTTCTTCCGAATTTTAAAAGTTTAATTCAAAGTCGAGACCACTGGTTAAGAGAGAAATTAAGTATATATTTTGTTATATTTTTCGTAATGTTGCGGCATAACCATTGTCTTTGATAGACAGTTGCTGAAACTGAAAATTATGTCCATTGCTATGGAATCAAAATAGTCTGATCCGAGCAGTAATTATATTGAAAAATGATGTACAATTTTTTCTACTTTTTTGCCGTCCAATTAATAAGGTTAATTAGGAGGTTTGGTAAGGACATATATTAACCTATAAAATGATTTGCATTCTTCCTATATAAGTTCATAGTTGAGAGCACAGCTCATCATCTGGTAATTTAGTCAGATTTTCTGGGTGCAATTGACACTGCAGATTTTCTGCATGCTTTATCATCATCTTATTTCATGGTTCATTCTAGAAATAAGAACGTCATGGTTTGCCTTGGATTATAATTAGCGTTGCTGGTTTATGTCATATTCTTGGTGGGGATCTGGAAGTTAACTCAATGGGCAGATAAATATATGCAAGTTAAATGGAAGAATTGAAAACTACGACCTGATTCTTGTTTATATTATCACATAATTTACTTGCCTTTCCTGTTTGATTAAATCCAGATAGCAGTAAACATTGATATTGAGACTCCTCAACCACTTCAAACTACCGAGGAAATGCAGAACAAAGTGCAAGAATTAAGATTTGTTCTTCATAGTTTCGTAATGATAAAGTTCTTGTTGCTTATTGCTATCGATTATGAAATATATATCTTTTACCCTGTTGCCTATTGCATTATATTCTTTGTGATTTTGGATTCTTTTAAAGTTTTGGTCCAGTTGGACATCTGACCCCTTCTTTTGGTTGTCTCATGTAATTCATTTTCTCATTTGTGCTCACTGTTAGGGATCGAGTTCAGAAGAGGAAGGAAAGAAACTGGAAAAGGAAAGGGAAAGGGAGAAGGTGTGCATTTAGGTTGACGGTTTCTTCTTCCTTCTGTTACTTGCTGATTCCTTCTCTTCTGCCAGTAAATCATGCCCATTTTTGTTGTAAAAATCATTTTTCTTATTTCTCTAAATAATGCTCCTGCACCTCAAAAATATAAAAAGAAAAACAGAGCGTTTAATATGTAGCATGGTGGTGCTTTTGATTTTTGAGTATGCGATTAAAGATAATGAGTTGACGCATAGAGTATACTAGGATATGATGAAAAGTTTTTCTGAGAAGCATTATCATACTTGTGCCACTGACTTTTAGTATCTATAAACTCGCTCTAAATTTATATAGGAAAGGATTCGAGCTAGTAAGGAAATCCTTGAGGCAAATAGAATTGCAGAGGATCATGAAAGGAAACGATATGATCTTCATCTGGTCCAACTTTATTTGAGGCAATCTTATATCAGTTTATCCCAAATTTCTTATTAAGTGAAAATTCTCCATTTGAATATCTGTAATCCAGTTATATAGCCTCAAGGAAAGCAGAGGAGGAGGAAGAGAGAAGGGCAAGGGAAAAAATTCGTCAGAAACTAGAAGCTGATAAGGTTTAACCTATTCCTAAGTTTCAGTTAATTTTTCCTTACCCCCAACACCTTGAAATTATATTTTCTGTGATTAGTTAATACAAATTTCCTGTCAATCATTGAAAAGGAAGAAGACCAATAAAGATTGTAGGTCTCCAACAACTAAAAGCAACATTGGGAACACCATTCACAATTTTTTGCTATTTGTGCATACAAGAGAGTACTGATGAACAAGCCTGACTGAGTGCATTTGGGTTAAGAAAAGTTTTGGCAACACATTTTCTTGCCAGCATATGATTGACTAAAAGCACAGGGATTAAGAGAAGATCTCTACCATGAGTATTTCAATTGATCGTTTTGCAATTTAAAGACAAACTGTGCAAATAAATTTACAAGTCATCCTTTTTTATCAATGATGTAAATTTTGTTGAAGAATTTGGAAAACCATTGCTTTGATTCACTATGATCCTTGTCAATATGAGAAATATTTCTTATGACGGTCAATTTATTTTCTTTGCAGGCAGAAAGAAGGCGGATGATTGATTGCCACCGCTAGTCAGCCATCTGGTTCCAAATTCTTCCAGAAATGTTTTACAGGAAAAAAAGGTTTAGTTACTGGTCTGCATCTGAGAAATCATCTATTTTATTAAAGATAGAAGCTGACAGCAATGGGCTTTGATCTCTTTCGTGTAAATTGCAGAAAATTTCCGTTTCTGCTTCTAAGGCTGAGCAGTTAGGAGAATGTTTAAGGTCTCTCAGGCGCAATCTCAAGGTTAATGAATTCTGAAAAGCAAAAATTTATCTGTCAACTTTTGACATTGAACTAGGTAGCGTGATCTTGCTATAAATAATAGTAAATCCTTGAAGGAGTGAACATTTAAATAATAATTGCATGATTTCATGCTTAAGCGTAGAGTGGTTACAATAGCTACCAGTTGCATCTCTCTAATATGGATTATAATCCTTGCAATCATCATATTCTTATTTTAATGTTTTTGAGGTGGAGGGCGATGATGCTGGTGTCAAAAGGGCCCTCCAAACTCTTCTGATTTATGTGAGGAATGTTGCAAAGAATCCTATGTTGAAAAATTCAGTGATATTCAAGTCAGAAATCCATTATTCCTGGTAATGCATGTTGAAATATGACAATCCCACATCGGAAAGAGATGAGTTTTCCACCATAGCATTAGGCTATAAAAGGACTTCATCCCCTCTTAACAATTCATCCCAAAAACCACCAATCTCTCTACTTCTAAGATTGGTTGTATTTTTCCTCTCTCTCTTGTAATATTTCACTTTGTAATATTTCTTTGAAATAGTGAAATATTATTTTAGTAGTGTCCGAGGACGTAGGCATAATTGGCCGAACCTCGTTAAATTCTGGTGTTCCTTTTATTTCTATTTAATAGCTATTGTCGGGTCTTTTACTTTGTGATATATTGTGCTTTAAATTATCTTAGAAAAATTCTGTCACCAAGACTCAAGAGTCTAAGGAAGTTGGTTTTTAAGAGAGACCATTTGTGACTCCACCAACTACCTGGGAATTTTTCTTTGTCTTAATTTTTGGCACAATTATTCATTTTGGTGGAAACTAACCCGATTTCCACAACAATTGGTATCAGAGCCAAGGTTACTGAGTTATATGCTCTGTGGTTGCGGCGTAAGCTGATCTTCCACATCAGAAAGGTTTCCTTGGATTCTTGGGTATTCCGCATTTGAAAGCTATTAAATAGTCTTAAAAAGGAAATGGCAAGAGACGGACAAAAATCCACAATGGACACAACAGCTTCTACTTCATCAATTTTGGCGAGAACTGCTGTGGCAAATACGAGAATTGCAGTGGAGATTTTTGATGGTACAGGCCATTTCGGCATGTGGCAAGGTGAAGTTCTAGACGCCTTATTTCAGCAAGGCTTAGACATTGCCATTGAGGGAGAAAAGCCAGAAGGTGCAGATGAGAAGGAATGGAAGACAATCAATCGTTTGGCATGTGGTACAATTCGATCGTGCCTGTCCAGAGAGCAGAAGTATGTCTTTTGTAAAGAAACTTCTGCAAGTAAATTGTGGAAGGCACTGGAGGAAAAATTCTTGAAAAAGAGCAGTCAAAATAAGCTTCATATGAAGAAAAGACTGTTCAGATTCACATATGTTCCTGGTACCACGATGAATGATCACATCACCAATTTCAATCAACTTGTAGCAGATCTGATGAACTTGGATGTGACATTTGAAGATGAAGATTTGGCCCTAATGCTGTTGGGATCCCTTCCTGAGGAGTTTGAGTTTCTAGAAACTACTCTACTCCATGGGAAAGCTGAGGTGTCTCTTAGTGAAGTATGTGCTGCACTATACAGCTATGAATTGAGGAGAAAAGACAAGAAGGATAGCACCAGTGGAGCAGCTGAAGCTTTGATAGTAAGAGGCCGTTCGAAAAATAAGAACAGGGGAAAGAAAGATAGATCAAAGTCCAGAGTGGGCAAAGATGAATGTGCCTTTTGTCGAGAAAAGGGGCACTGGAAGAAAGATTGTCCTAAGTTGAGAAGCAAATCTGGCAAAGGCAAGTCTGTTGCAGATTCAAATGTAGCTGAATGTGATGATTCAGATTTTTCATTAGCATTGATGCCATCAATAAGCAGTTCGACTGCTTGGATCCTGGATTCAGGCTGTAGCCACCATATGTGTCCCAATCGGGAATGGTTTTTCGATTTTAAAGAAATTGAAGGTGGAGTTGTCTATACAGCAAATGACAGCCCTTGTAAAACAACTGGAATTGGTTCAATCCAATTGAGGAATCGTGATGGATCAATCAGAACTCTGACAGACGTAAGATATGTGCCCAGTCTGACGAAAAACCTCATTTCTATGGGAATCCTTGGGAGAAAGGGTTTCACTATAATCATTAAAAATGAAGTAATGAAGGTTATATCTGGAGCACTTGTGGTGATGAAAGGAGTTCAAAGGAGCAACAACTTGTATTACTATGAAGGCAATACAGTTGTTGGAACAACAGCAGCAGTTTCTAGTGATGACCATGAGCTAGAAATAACCAGATTGTGGCATATGCGCTTGGGGCATGCAGGCGAAAAATCCTTGAAACTTCTGGCGAATCAAGGATTATTGCAAGGAGTGCGAACCTGCAAATTAGACTTCTGTGAACATTGCATCAAAGGGAAGCAGACGAGAGTGAAGTTTGGCACTGCAATCCATGATACCAAGGGTATTCTGGATTATGTTCACTCAGATGTATGGGGTCCTTCCAAAACTGCTTCAATGGGAGGTAAACACTACTATGTTACCTTTGTTGATGATTGTTCAAGAAGAGTATGGGTGTATACAATGAAGACAAAGGATGAAGTGTTGGAAGTTTTTCTCATCTGGAAGAAGATGGTAGAAACTCAGACGGGCAGAAAGATCAAGTGTCTTCGAACAGACAATGGCGGAGAGTACACAAGTGATCCCTTCATGAAAGTTTGCAGAAATGAAGGAATTGTTCGACATTTCACTGTCAGAAATACACCACAACAGAATGGGGTGGCTGAACGCATGAACCGAACTCTACTGGAGAAAGTTCGGTGTATGTTGTCTAATGCTGGATTAGGCAGACAGTTTTGGGCTGAGGCTGTAACATACGCATGTCATCTCATTAATCGTTTGCCATCAACTGCTATCAATGGCAAAACACCTTTGGAGGTGTGGTATGGAAAACCTGCTACAGATTATAATTCCTTACATGTGTTTGGTTCCACTGCATACTATCATGTTAAGGAATCAAAGTTAGATCCAAGGGCAAAGAAAGCTATCTTTATGGGGATATCCTCTGGTATCAAAGGATATCGACTATGGTGCCCAGAGACGAAGAAAATAATCTTTAGTAGAGATGTTACCTTTGATGAGTCTACCATGTTAAAGGTAACAAAGGTGCAGACGGATGGTTCTCCACAGCAGGTGGAGGAAACTCCCAAACAGGTGGAGTTTGATAGAAGAAGAATTGTTGATCCAACAATTGTAAAGTCTGATAAAATTACTCCTACGGAAGAAGAGGAGATAATGGTAGAAAATGGATCAGATGAGGAAGCAGAGGTTTCAGCACAAGAACCTCCTCAGCAACTTGAGCCAATTGCACTACGAAAGCCGAAAAGGAATATTAAAAAACCTGCTCGACTTGAAGATATGACTAATTATACATCTTCAGTAGATGATGAGATTCCTTCCACTTATTGTGAAGCTATTCAAAGCTCAGAAGAAGAAAAGTGGAGAAAGGCTATGGAAGAAGAGATGCAGTCCCTTGAAAAGAATCAGACATGGAAGCTAGCAAGTCTGCCAAAGGGAAAGAAAGCGATTGGCTGTAAATGGGTTTATGCAAAGAAAGACGGATTTCCTGATAAGAATGATATCCGCTACAAGGCAAGATTGGTAGCTAAAGGCTACGCTCAGAAGGAGGGAATTGATTATAATGAAGTATTTTCTCCAGTTGTAAAACATTCCTCCATAAGAATACTGCTGGCTTTGGTAGCACAATTTGATCTGGAACTAGTTCAGCTGGATGTAAAAACTGCATTTTTACATGGAGACTTAGAAGAAGAAATCTACATGACTCAGCCAGAAGGATTTAAAGTTGCTGGAAAAGAAAATTTGGCGTGCAAGTTGAGCAAATCGTTGTATGGATTGAAGCAATCTCCAAGACAGTGGTACAAACGATTTGACAAGTTTATGATAAGGCAGAAATACACAAGAAGCAAATATGATCATTGTGTATATTTACGCAAGCTACGGGATGGTTCCTTTATCTATCTCCTCCTTTATGTTGATGATATGCTGATAGCTTCAAAAGATGAAGGAGAGATTCAGAAGTTAAAAGCTCAACTAAATCAGGAATTTGAAATGAAGGATTTAGGGGAAGCTAAGAAGATTCTCGGTATGGAGATATGCAGAGACAGAAAATTGGGGAGACTTTGTTTGACTCAGAAACAATATCTGAGAAAAGTACTAAAGCGTTTTGGAATAAATGAGAATACAAAACCAGTTAGTACTCCACTTGCTCCTCATTTTAAGCTCAGTGCATCTTTATCTCCGAAAAGTGATGAAGAACGAGAATATATGTCAAAGGTTCCATATGCAAATGCTGTTGGTAGCTTGATGTATGCAATGGTGTGTACAAGGCCTGACATTTCACAAGCAGTTGGAGTTGTGAGCAGGTACATGCATGATCCTGGCAAAGGACATTGGCAAGCTGTGAAATGGATTCTACGGTATATTCAGAATACTGTAGATGTTGGTATAATGTTTGAGCGGGATGAGAAAAGTGGTCAGTATATAGTTGGATATTGTGATTCCGACTATGCAGGTGATTTAGACAAACGTCGATCTACTACCGGTTATGTGTTCACACTTGCAAAGGCACCGGTTAGTTGGAAGTCCACCTTACAGTCAACAGTTGCTTTGTCTACAACAGAGGCAGAGTACATGGCAGTTTCAGAAGCTGTTAAGGAGGCAATTTGGCTTCAGGGGTTGTTGAATGACTTGGGAATTGGTCAGAAGCATGTCAAAGTGCATTGTGACAGTCAAAGTGCTATTTGTTTAGCAAAGAATCAAGTTTATCATACAAGGACGAAGCATATCGATGTTCGATATCATTTTGTACGGGAAATTCTTGAAGATGGTGGGATACTTTTTCAAAAGATTTTGACTGCTGAAAATCCCGCAGATATGGCAACGAAAGTTGTGACAAGTGTCAAGTTCCAACATTGTTTGGACTTGATAAATGTTATTAGAATTTGAAATTGGGCGCTTTGAAGCGCATTTGGAGACATTACTGAAATTTGTAATATAAGAGTTTAGAGGATGTTTGTTTGGAATTGTGAGATTGTCAAGGTGGAGATTTGTTGAAATATGACAATCCCACATCGGAAAGAGATGAGTTTTCCACCATAGCATTAGGCTATAAAAGGACTTCATCCCCTCTTAACAATTCATCCCAAAAACCACCAATCTCTCTACTTCTAAGATTGGTTGTATTTTTCCTCTCTCTCTTGTAATATTTCACTTTGTAATATTTCTTTGAAATAGTAAAATATTATTTTAGTAGTGTCCGAGGACGTAGGCATAATTGGCCGAACCTCGTTAAATTCTGGTGTTCCTTTTATTTCTATTTAATAGCTATTGTCGAGTCTTTTACTTTGTGATATATTGTGCTTTAAATTATCTTAGAAAAATTCTGTCACCAAGACTCAAGAGTCTAAGGAAGTTGGTTTTTAAGGGAGACCATTTGTGACTCCACCAACTACCTGGGAATTTTTCTTTGTCTTAATTTTTGGCACAATTATTCATTTTGGTGGAAACTAACCCGATTTCCACAACAATGCACTTCTTTGATTGATGAACTATGTCGACAAGCCAATTTCCTCACGTTACCAACTAATTATATGTATGAAGATGTTATTTCCACCAAAATATAATTTGGCCATATGATGCACACCTACCAAATTGGTTATTGTGGGCCTTCAACGGCATCACGGTTTTATAAAATTATAATTGGTCAAAGTGAACACATTTTGATAGCAAGAAAAATAATTGAAAATCATGCCTATTTTACTTACAACAAAAAGATGTCTGTCCCTGTGATTTGTTAAATTGGCATATTCATCTGCCTCTTGATAGCTGAAGTGAAGCAATGCCCCGATTCAACAGTTGTAAGGAATTCGCCAATCACTTCAAGTCTTCATTGAGTGGTGCTAATTTCTATTTACATCTGAACTAATGAATGGGATGTTGTATATCCAAATTAAGTTCTAGATTTGTGAATTTGCAGTTTATTCTTTAAACCTGAGTTCTATTTTCTGCAATTATATCCTAAAAGTGTTTACATTAACATGGTGACAGGAAAGAGCTAGAAGATTAAAAGAAGGTACTGAATTTCTTTAATTTTGCAGGTCTGAGAGAAATTCTATATTACTTGGACTCGGATACAGGTACCTGACACAGATACATATTTAGAAGTTCAGTTTTTTATTTTTTAAATTTTAGGATACGTGGGTACGGTTAAAATGTATCCAAAATTAGGATATAAGTACAAGAATACGTATATGTATATATATATATATATATATATTAATTTTGATATATAATAATTTAAGTAAAACGATATATCAAATTATAATATCAAATTGCTAAATAAAATAAAATTAGATAAAATATTTTAAATTATAAACTTAAAGTCTAAAATTCAAACCACAAACAAAAAATAAAATGATAATTCTAAGTTCATTTAAATTAAATTGTAAATCAGTCCATGTTTGCTATATAATTTATATTATTTTTTGTTACCACCACAAATCATAGTTTTCAATTGTGAGTCATTAAAAGATAATTATTCTAACTTTACAAACTCTTCCAAGTCCATTTGATATGTACTTATGATTTAAATAAAAACAAAATTATGAGTACCTATTTTAAAATGAAAGATATGGTACAAATTTTATACTCGTACCAATGTTATACACATACCAATGTCATACCTAAAAGGTACGAGTATTTTTTTCAAAAATAAAGTGTCAGAGTAACATAGAAGAAAACTAAAAGGGGCAAGTTCTTGTTTCTTCCTCAGAAAACTAAAAGGGGCAAGTTCTTGTTTCTTCCTCGTGACAGGGTCGACATGGCAGTATTAAACTCAGCAGGATCTGAAATAAGGTCTGCAATAACAAATCCCTTCTTTGGTCTGCTCTCTTCTGGGTAACAGAAACCTGGTGGTGTTTAATTACTTACATCTGCAAATTACGAGAAAACCTTGGCAGTGAGCGAAAAGGGAAACAATAAAAGGAAATGTAGCCATCTTTTGCGAATTTCAATATTGTATTATACTGGATTCCTTTGTTGTTATATAAGACTATTATGTGGCACAAAATTTTTGCAAATAAATGTACAGTATTATGTTAATTTCCATATGTTTTCAGTGTCACTTAGATATAGGAAGAAATCCAGCATGACAGACCAGGTTGAAGAATTTTGCTTAGTATTAGGAATTTCAGACCATCATTACAAGCCAGGTTGGGCAAGTTAGCAGAAACCCAGCATCACAATCAAGGCTAAAAATTATATATGCTTACTACTATTGCATTTTCCCTCATTTAAAGAGTTTTATTAGAATAACATGAAAAGTACTTCATTTTAACTCATTTTAACATCATCAGTTCACTGAACTCCTCCATTTCAGCATCAGGCATTTGTAAGCAAATACTAAGGCCTCCTCCACCTTGCATATCTGATAACAAAGACAAAATGCAGGTTGGATGCTACCGGACTGGTGCATTCAAGTTTTCCCCAGGCGAATACATCTTCTTCTAGCTTCATTCTCCACCATGCCACTACTGAGCTGTTTTCGGCACAAGGCACCCCTCTGTGAACCTGTAGCCAATCGACTGCAGAACTCACATACTCACCGTCTAGTCTCTGCATCCCTTCTTGTACTTTAGTAACAAGGTAAGAATCTTCCATTTCCTTAAAGCTCCTTTACACCCACTCTTGCAAAGCAGGGGAGTACTCCATACCAGAAAATCCAGCTGGGGCTTCTGGCTTGATAATGTTGCGAACATTCATCGGAAACAGCATCGCGCTGATAATTTCATCCTTCATTTTCATTGCAATGCTCCTTGCCTTCCATATCTTTGCTGCCACAGCTTGAAAATTGGTGCAGTTCTTCAACTTGCCATCCTGGAGAATTGCCTTCTTTAAGCTGGCAAGGCGTTGCCTGGATAGGTAGATGAGGCGAGTTGGAATATCCATCGGAGTATCTATTGCACTGATGGCATCCGTACCTCGAGAAGTGAAAAGGTTGTTTCCTTGAGAGATGGTCGAAAACTCAAGGTGCGGGTGATTAATTATCGGTGGATTCCTATGCTTGAAGATTGTTCGGTCAGGGTTCGGCACTATTTTAAGGGCATCGTCTCAACTTAAGGCAGCCCAATTTGCCTTGAACTGACTCTGAGCTATTCCATTCATGATGCAATGGTTGTATCTTATGCCTATTGCTAAGCTTCCACATCCAAAATGAGTAAACTGTCATAAAAACATGTTAGTAAGATTGAGCATATATATAGTTTGGCTTAGCTATTTAGATCAAATAACAACTATTTGTTAAATACCATCTTGCTGAATACATATAACCTGAACACGGAAAAGGGGTTTATCTTTGAGATTGATTTTTTGTTCGGCATGATCCTGCAAGAAACAAACCAGATTCCTATGCTCTGGTTTGGGTTCCAAAAGCTGACCAAGCTGGCTCAATCTAGTCTGAGCTGTTGCAGCTGCAAAGACAACACCTCCACCACCATTACAGTCAAATTTGGAATCAGTCCTTATCTTCAAGTACGGGCACAATCCGTCCTGCAACAAAGTCATAAGCCACTAACAAACAAGTGAAGAGCAAATTTTGTTGCAAGATTCAGAAATCCATTGGAGGATTGAAAAAGGAAACGGATTCCATGTTTGCCACAAGACTCAGGTCTTTGTTTGATAAGAGATTTCTTCTTCGCTCAGTTGGTTTCTCTGGTATAATCACTCGTTTCTCGATTAGCTTTGCCTCCATTTTTATCGTCCCACCTTAGTAATTCTAAACAAATGGGTGTTTGAATATTGAACTTCGGTTTCTTTACCCCGTTTGTATGTGGAAAATCACCAAAGGATTTGCTATATCAGGAATTGCACTAATTACAGCAGCATTGCTTTAAATTTGAAGTTCAGCTTAATTAAAGCATTGGTTAAGGTTAAGCATCATAACCAAAGGATTTGCCATATCAGGAACTGAATTAATTAAAGCATTGATTTAAGTTTCAAATTGATCAGTTCAATTAAAGCACTTATATTTCAACTTTTTTTTTCTTTTTTTTTTATCTTCTTTATCAGAACATTTAAAATTTCAAGTTAAGCATCTTCTCAACTTGAAACTCAAATGTTTCTACCCTCGCTGTATACGGCAGATCTGCCCAGCCATCACCTCCAAGGCTCCAACCACAAGTGGAAATAGTAACGATATAATTTGATTCTAATTTTTTTTCGATATTATTTCGATAAAATTTGGGAAATGCGGAATCTGTGTGCAGCCCTACTAAACGAATATTAAAGCTAGAAATTTTTTATTTTTTTATTTTTGATAATAAAATGGACATTTGCCATTAAACAGAAAGCAAAGGTACATCAGAAGAAAGAAAAGAAAGCAAAGAAAGAAGGGCTTCCTCTGCCCACACCCCCATATAATGACTTAGCTAAAAAATGAGCAGGTTTGTTACGTTATTCTCTAGCAACATAAGCCAAAGAACAGCCACGAAAACTAACTTGAAAATTGTAGAGTATGGTTTTAGCAGAATTGACAAAGGGAGCCTCTACTTTTATAGCATGGAGAAGGGATAGGTGTTGGCCAGTAAAAGGCATGGTATCCCAAGCCTAATTTACCCATTCAAGAAACTTTACCACCAACGACCAAAGGCCATTTAAGAAGAGGAGCAGTACTATAGAGGATTTAATTATGGCTGCTTACTAGGACTTGGAAGGCTACCGTGCCTAAAATCCACACAGATATATCAATAATTTATCTATACTAGTCATCATAGTATAATTTATAAATGGTATCTCTTTGGATTAAATTAGAAAGCTTTACATTATTCTTTGAGTACAAGGACAGAAATGGGTAAAATTTATTAAACCGGAAATCTGTTCCTGGACTGGAAGGCAGGCAACTTGCTCATCCTATAAAATTAATTTACGGGTTTGAAACTCTTCATGAAAACCAAAAGAAATTTTAACACTGAAAATGTATTAGGGAACATAAGATCAAACATTGAATACCGAATCTCCAGTTATCTCAGAACCTAACAGGAATGTCCACTCATTGATTTGGTTAACGCAATTCAAATTATGGGACTATTAACAATTAATTTTGAAAACAGTTCTTTTTTCTCTTTCTTTCAATATCTTCCATGTGCTAGTCATGATAATTATTAACTTCTGTCATATGACCAAAGATCTAAAGCAATTTATTTTAAAAGAAAAAATATACATCCAAAAAAATGAACGAAGCATAATAATTTCATTAATCTAAAGTTCCTGCTATTGGTCAAAAATTTCAAAAGGGAAAAAAAAAAACCTACCTCCAGTGCAAGCTACTAATTCATAGTTTCATATCTATATTGAGCCAATAAAGCCATTTTCAGCAATACACCAAAAGAAGAGAAGAAAACTTGGGGGAATTGTTATATCCAGGCATATATCCATCAAAACCCAGCCCCGCTAATAGGACTGTCAAACCAAATAATGCATGCAACTATTCCATTTCTTCCCAATCTTAACCTCTAGATTCCAATGCTAAAAGTATCTTCTTTCTTGGGCCCTGAAATCACCAAGAAACCAAAAGCATTACAATATCCAGGTGACAATAAGGAAAAAAATAAAAGCCTTAGTATAGTAACAGTAAAATAAACAATGAAAATCAAAGTATCTACCATGATTTGTCTATGATATGCAAAGTCACGGAGACACATAATCTAGAAGTTGATGAAAAGAAAGAATTGCACAGGATCATAGTTATATAACTTTTGGCATCAGTCCCCAACTTTTGGCATTGTGGATATAAAATTCACAATGAAGTGCTAAGAAAGAAATACATGATATCTCATTAAAACAGGATTGTCTTGCCTTCCAAATTGGGAGAGAACAGGCGTGTTGGAATTTTGGACAGGCAAAATATTTCCAGTTTCAAGTTAAGAGTACAAAAGAGAACACAAACTTCATACTTCCACTATTTTACCAGTATAGTCATTTCTAGACAAACAAAACTGTAAATTCATATTTAAATCAGATTTTCTTAAAAAATTTCAGCCATCTCGTAGAGACGAAAATCTTCGGTGTGGATTGACCATCAAATTCAGACAATCCAGATTTCACATTGTTTTTGTTTATTTCTGGTCAATTTTGACAATCAAATTAGGCAACAGTCGAGTGCTCTACTGCAGTACCACTCATGGATCATAACTGTAACTGACAACCGAAAGGCCAATGTTTCAAAAATCCAACAACATATTATGTGGTTGGCAGGCTAAGGATTTCAGATCATCTCTAACAAAACTGCTTGCAAGATGGATATAATTGAAAGGTTTGTGGCATAGGAATAAAAATTTCATTGACTTTAACCCACCCAAATCTTAACACTTCTTGATATTAAACAAAGACTCCGGGAGACAGATCCTTGAAAGAAAAAATTTCACTTTCAAATTCCCTACTGTGTATCGAGAAATTAATTCCCCAGCCACAAACAAAATTATATAGTCACACCAAAATGTATCATAAAATTAAAAGATACACCTATCATGTCTCAGGGTCAGCAGAAGTTTACCATTGGAATCCCTATAGCCTTGAGATCCTCATCATTCATGTGTATCAGAGCTGTCATATCAACCTGTAAAGAGTAAAAATAAAAGAGAAAAGTCCTAAAGGAAATGAACAGCATCAGAGAAGTAACCATTTGTAGCACAAAATTTACTTACTTCTTCAGCTTGAAAAGTGATAAGATATTTTTCAAGGCCTATTGAATGTAGAAAACTTTCCACTGAATCAGCCTGCACCAGACATGTAGTCCTTACAAATTACAAATTGAAACTCCATCAATGAGTGCAAGGCTGTGAACGTGTGAGCATCTTTAGGCACAAATGCAGTAGTAATAGTACCACATAATGTGAAGGACATGAAAAAGGAAAGACATACCAACTCTTTTACAGTTAGACTCGTTACAAGGAACATACAAAAGTATATGCAAAATAACAACTGCTTTATATGATTGTATATACATTGAGCATCTGTGAACAATCTTCAACTTTGATATGAATGCTAGCATCCTACTTGGGAGTTGGAAACATGGTTTTCTGCTTGCTAAATCATTCCCAATTACACATCTATTCTTTTCACTTACATAATCATTCTCAAACCGCAGAGAGTAGTTTTCCAAATAATTCTCTTATATGGCAGCACATAACTTGAACAAATAAAAGATGCTACGGTAGCTTCACAAATATAAGTTGGAAAAAGAAAGTAGATACATGCCTTCTGCTGAGATTTTTTCCTAGGAAGTGTGCTGGCTACTTTTTTAATCTCAGGTTCCGGAACTTCAACTGCAACACTTTTTCTAGCTAGTTTAGCAGCTTCCAGTTTTCTTTTAGGCGGATCGACATTTGCTGGTAGTGAAGTCATAGTCCCAGACAGCTTTTCACGTAAATCCCGCATGCCTGAGACTGAACTCTTTACGCTTTGAGATGCTTGTGGGAGATTTTTCTTTTGAAGCTTCAGTCGAAGATCTTGAGCACTGACTTTGCGATCTTCACAAGCCATTAACAAAAAGTCAAAAACCAAATTTAGTTGATTTAGTTGCATCCAACAATATCAGCAATTTTTTTTTTTTAGTTTGCTGTGATATTTTTCAGAGTCAATCCATACTTGAGGCACGCAGTTCATCATCCTCATACAGATCATGTTCCCACTTATCATCTTGCCTCTGCCTACAAAACAAAAGGAATTAACTTAGTAATAGAGTTTGGACCTCAAATAAACAATCAAGAAAACAAAACAAACAAATATGCAATAGAAAGGAAATTTATGGAAGAAGAGCACAATGTAAGAATTTTAAACACACAAAGGAAATTTTATGATCTCGTAAATTATAACCTAAAAACAAATGACAAAACTTGGCAGCCAGAAATCAACATATATGAGAAGTATAAAAAGCAAACTCTTGTTTTTAAAGAGTCGTAGTTTTCAGCAAACTTGCAAATTAAGTTTTCGCAAATTGAAGTTTGCAAGTAAGAAGTACAAATTGGTTTCACCAATAAAGAAACTACACGATGGAATATACTATTCTATCTTGCGATGAAGGATTTCCATCTCTTTCTAGGAAAATGGATGCAAATTAGTTTTCCTATCCCTGGTATCAAATGCATGAGATACATCTCACCATTTTCTCAATCAATTTCAACACAATATATTCTAAAAGTCAAAATAGTGATGAAAAATGAAGTAAATCACAGAAAGTATTTGAGTGTTGGGTACGTTGTAGCTAACATTTTAGTAGATGGGAGCTAACATTGATAGGTAATCCGGCATCATTCTTTAACTAGGGCATTCATTAGGTAGGAAAAAAGACCTCCATGTATCATGCATAGAGACTATATTCTCCCCAACGGAATGCAACCATAAAATCATGAACAAATGATTCCCAATAAATGTGTATTACGATAGAAAGGGCGGAGAGGGAGAACCAAAAGAAAAATTGAAAAGAACGAAACAAAATGTAAAAATAAAGTTGAATATAACTATGCCAACAATGAGAATCCAGAGGAAGCCATTGTAAAATAAAGGAAGAGAAGGAAAACGAGGGTAGAAAATATCTCAAAATATAAAAATTGAGAAACAGAAAAACCTTTTTCCTGTATTTTGTCGACGTCGGGTAGAATCGTCGATAGAATTGCCATTGAGACGATCCTTTATAGACCTCTTGGCAGCAGCCTCCACTCGATCAGCATACATCTTAAAGAAATCGCCAAACCCTAACCCTAAATGCTAAATTGAAGGAAGAGAAATAAGTGATTTCGTGTTTTGGGTGGGGGGAAGGAAGAGAAAAATCAAAGCCCTAACCCTCAACGCCCAATGGGAGTGGAGAGTGGAGAGGTTTATTTCTTTTCTTGGCGATTCTGAATTCACTCTCGTCACTGGAGAAAAGGAGAAATAAGTTTATTATTTTAGGTCAGACGCACACAGTCATTACTGAAGTAGGCCCGGATGATGAGAGACTGCTTTTGCGAATTTGTATTCTATTTCAACGTCCAAAAAAAAAATAGGAGTAGAGGTGAACTCAGTGGGTTCAACTCACCGTGTATGCGGGTTCCCGCCCGTCATTTTTCTACACTATAAAAGTGTTCTTTTTTAAGCAGCAGCAACGAGGCGGATCGGGTTCTGATTTCTGTCTCTCCGATTTCGTCTCCAATTATAAATTTATAGTTGTGTCCTCCTCCCATAATCCAATACAAAAATATTATTAATTTTTATTTCTACTTCCAGATGGTATTGAGTATTTACAATCTATTTTTTTAATTTATATTTAATATTATCCATTTAAATTATTAATTTTATTTATATCAAAATAAATTCAAAATAATAGCAATAAAAATATAAAAAATTCAGCATTTTTATTTTTTAATATTTCATAATTCATATTTAACTAATTAAAATGATAATATTAATCAATCTATATATAACTAGTAAAGTGAATATCTACTATACAAATACTATTATATACTTCAAAATTTTTAAAAAATACAAATTACATGCATTTTTTATGTTATTTAAATAATATATATATATATATATACCGAGGAGGGGTATATACCGTTTCCGCCTCATTCCCACTAAATGTCATTTCAGGTTTCTCTAAAATCCTCCCAGACTCCAGTCAAAAGTCAAAAAATTCATCTTATTAAGAACAAATATAGAATTGTGTCTAATTGTCATCCTTATTTTTTTTGTGTATTTTTCTAAACTATAAAGTGTTTTTGCATCATGTCTCGATATTACTCAAAATGCTATTTTTTTTTATTCCGGTTACACTAACTCTATCTTTTTTATAATTATTTATGTTTTTGGTTAATATTTTTAAAAAATAATATAATTAACTTATTAATTTCAGAAAATATATAACACTAGTAAAGCATTCGAGTATAGCTTACTAGCATTCGAGTGTAACTGATCGACAAAATGAACTTTGGGCAGATTGCCATTGTAAGCCAGACGTGAAGGCGGAGCTGAACGGTTCAACCCGAAATGTAATCCGAAATGTAGATAACCTAGCTTATTCTTAATTATATTTTAATTTAATATACTTTGTTTTCAGTACATATGAATTAAATTTCTAATATACTGATTAAATTAAACATTCTTAATTTGAACGAAAATTTTAAAAAAAGAAGTTGGAGGATGGATAGAGTACATAGATTAGTGTAAATTCATTTGGATTCAAATTATAATGGAATTCGGCTGAATTCGTTTTCAAATTATTCAAAATAGGGGAATTCAGTTGAATCGACTTCTATTAAATGGATTCATTTTTTGCGTACGATTTATCTTAAACACGGGTTCACAGAATATTGTTTTTAAATAACCATGCAAATTTCAACCCTTCGGCAAAAACGATTTTTTCAGGTCCTCATCTTCTTGCTCTGCCTTCCTCATTAGGCCCACATAGCACATACCCAATGACGATTAGCTAAGGCAAAGCCACTAATACCGCACAATCAACTTAGTTTGAGAAAAATTCCTTGCAAGTATAATGGACCTACCGCCAGCATCGATGCCAAGAAATTTCAGCATCAAATTATGTATACAAGACAGCAACGCTAAAAGTATATACTGAAAAATTGCAGTCATTTGTTGGTTATGTTTCTTCCTTCATGTCATCAAGCAATTGGCACCGATAACTCTTTTAAGGTCGAATCACGTTTAGGAAAACAACTAAGCTGCTACTCGAATTTAGTCTTCCATAACAAGTACTTGGCATTTTCTTGCTTGTATCTCCTCCATTCTCTTAACGCCGCAAGCAGGACATGCATTGAAACTGGCAGGAAGAAAGGCTGTGGCAAGAGAAACAGAAGATAAAATGTGAGAATAATGACATTCCTAGATGTCTCTCACGAAGAAACTTTAAATTCAAATAGCAAGGATAGAAGACTAGGCAAGCAGAATCAGTAAACCATTGACATGAGTTTCCTGAATTTGTGACATACTTTCATATATCTCCCCTGGGCTATTTAGTGGGGAAATTCCAATATATTATGCAGAAAATAAATTATGGATTATCAATGTTGAAGCTAAATACATCAGATACATTTGAAGAATATCTCCTAGGAATTCTATCGAACAAAAGGCAATAAAATAGCTATTGTGAAACATACCGAGTAGACTGCAAAACAGTGCTCAAATGAGTAATAGCTGACAGACATAATGGATGGGTGAAAAAAGGCATCCTCTGCCAAAGATCTCGCCTGCCTTGAGGACACTGACAAGATGAGTTTTCTAATAGTTAGCCTTCCCCTATAATTTTGTAATAATCACCAGATCTTCATTTGAAGACAAGAAAAATTTGCAGAAAGTAGGATTATACCAGCTGACGCATCATAAACACCAAGAGTTGCATTGACTTGAGCTAATTTGGCTGATTCAAGAGAGAACTTTACCTGTTTGAAGATGTCATGCAATTTATATATTTTCTTCTGGTACATCCATAAACAGCAACTAAAAACAAACCACTCAATTCGAAATAAACAACAAAAGAACTTTGATAGAAGGATGAGTCAGAACAAAAATACACCCAAAAGGTCACAATCTAGTACAATTGCTCCAATTAAGATATTGCATAATTTGCATTGCATGTTACATAATTATAGGTGCATGAAAATAAAAATGCAATGAAAAAATCCTGCAGATCCAGGGGGAAGGGGGAAATACCCTTGAGCTTATAAAGAAAACAAGCACTTAATGTAGCTGCTGAACTACGTTGTCTAGAAACCTAAATATCACATGTATATTGCAGTAAAGACTAGAAAGAAAAAAAAAATTTGCTATAATAATGTGCAGATGGAATTGATCTTGCAAACATAAAAGTTCAGTAGATGCATTCTTTGTATGGGAAAGGAAAATGAGGGAAAGAATCAAGTATTTTAGACTTCACTGCGTAGTGATGGAGATTCTGGAGTGACTTTGTTTTTAACAAAATAAACTTTGCCAATAACCACTTCTCTAAAGGATTGAAGACAAGACTACTCAGTGGTTAAAAACATCAAGGAAAATCAGGTCAGAGAAAACAAAGTAACGATAGAAATTGGTTCTCAATCCTCTGAACTTCTGGATCTGATATAAAATGGTCCTCCGGTAATCACAGATTCAGTACTTGTAAAATGCACAAAAGAAAAAGTACACAGTTTGTCGATTGACCTGCTTTCCTATTTCATCCATGATAATCATCCTTGCTAATGATTGAACCTGCAGAAATAATCATATCAGATTCTCATACAGTATTCACCTGAATCAGGACGGCCAGGTTATCAATGCCCAAACATACCAATCTAGATAGAGATCCGAGAGTCGTAGCACTTGACTGAAGATTAAAACAAGTATGCTGCCGTGACAAGACATCCAATTCCCTAAATAAGAATGACAACCATTCAGAAATATGCTCACGTTGGGCTGATTCATGTTTGGCTTTGAGAGCCTTAAAAAAAAAATTATTAAAAAAAAAAAGTGGTCAAGCTAAAAGAGTCAAATGGACAGTAGAAGCCATACAAAGTACAAACTCAACAAAAAAAACAAAAAACAAAGGAAAAATTCAAAAAGATGAATTCCTGGTAACTTTTGCAAAATATGTTTTGGCCTCCAGTTTTTTTCCAGATCGGATTATAAAGTCCTAAATTTTCTGAGTTCCTTGCACTTGAGTCCTATAATAAAATATTACTTAGTCCATCACTTCTTGGGTAAAGCAATCTATTAGCACACGAGATATTTGAGTTAAGTGTGCAAAATATGAAACCTTAGTTAAAATATCTGGTTCATGTAAGAACCTAGGAATGAAAGTATACATTTTTTTGACAAGTGAATTGAAGTACAAAGAAAAGATTCAAGGATCATATGATTCAATCCAAAGAAAACGTAAAGGACCTATTTGTTGAAATTACCTAACTCAGGAAGTCTATTGTAATTTTCCCAAGCAAAGAGGTAGCCCCAAGGAAATCATGATAAACTAGAAACCATTTAAAATGTCGCCAACTGCCAATTTTAGCTTCTAGCACAGTTAGATATCCTTTCTAATGAATTTATTCTGTAAGTACAAAATAACAATATCACAGCAAATCCTTCAAAGCCTAAATTAGTAAATTAGAATTGTGTGTGCTAGGACTACTCTTACCATTCTGTGAAGCCCTTTTCACTAGATAGGAGGTTGCAACTTCCATATGCACCAATATAAATACTATCAGATTTAAAACCAAGAAGCTGCCGTAACTGCCCCATGAAAACTTCCAAAAGCTTCTGAAGATCCTGTTCAGAAGGTCCATTTACCAAACTTAAGAAGCATAAATAGAAACATCCGCAATAATATGATATGAAATCTAAAAACTGGTGCTGAACATGATAAAATAAATGATATTAAAAATGAATAGAGATCCAACATACGGTATATTTATTCTTAAGTTCAAAGCAATAAAAGAACCTGAATGCTCTAGGATAAAACATCTTACCTGAGCAGATATTATATGCTTCCTATGAAGCTCATTTTCTGAATCCTTTAAACAGCTCGGGGGATTCCATACCATAATGCCTCCCCACATCTGTTGTAAGTTGTCAGAGGCAATCAGTAACTATAGCAATGTTTTCCCAAAAAAAGATAAATTAGCAATTAACAAGTATGAAGAGAAAAGAGTATGGTAACTAACTGGAGAGATAAAGCCATTTGTTGCAGAAATCTGTCCATTTGGAAGCTGGAGAAGAAGTGGACATTCATTTGCAGATGGCACGTATCTGAAAAGAAAAAGAAAGAACATTGACATAAGGATTCAATAAGATCTATAACAACATTTTCTAAGGAAAATACATCCCGTTGACCAGATGGCACATAAGTCAAGACATTTGTGTCATGTCACATGGTAGGAAAAGTGTAAACTGATTTTAACGAATTATACAGGCAAGAAAAATGCTTTAACTTGAAAAAAAATAGAGAAGAGATCAAGTAAAAGAATATACACCACAAATTGCAATATCTTTGATCTTCCACCAGCTGCAATAGAAGTATCTAAGTGCCATTCATTTGAGTTCACCTATTCACAACATTTAAAATATTAGTGGAAAAAAAACAATAATAATAACAACTGAGAACTCATTAAATCTAGATGTTTTGAGAGAGAGAAAACACATAATTGACCTAAATGTTCAAGAATACACCAAGGTCTTCAAGATTAGACACACTATCAAAGTACAGTAGGGAATTTAAGAAACATACAAAGAAAGGAAGATCCTTCACGCTAAAGATATAGCTGCCCAACTTTTCATCCCAGGAAGAAAATGAAGATTTGGGTGTATGGTAAAGAACCTATCCATAAGAAAAAACATTAAAGAAAGAAAGATTTAGATGCAACAATCAAAATGGGCATAACATAAAGAATTGCTTCTTTTTTTTTATGGTCTATTACCTGGCTTTCCACACTTATGTTTCCTATGGGCGACAATGCTTCAATGACTGGGGCCAAAAGAGAGTCATCTATCCTTTGAAAATCCCTGCAGATTAAAGGCAAAAAATGATAAATGAAATGTATAAATATTGTTGAAAGATATGATTTGCATATTTTACTAAATTTCTTGCCAATCTCAAAGTCAGAAACTAGAAACATAAAACGATCAAGAAACTTTTACTAAAGGCCGGCTATTCTACAAGCAAACTGATGTTTCACTGCAACTGAACCCAAAAGTTAAACTTTTTTAAATATCTACTCTTTATTTATTACTTAGAAAGTAGCTCCCAAAAGATAAACATAACACTAACTAGGTGTAGCAATGCCTAATTCAGAACATAACATAAGTTTCCCCCAATAAATTTATCCTGACATTAACTTGCAACATGATTTTACCAAATCAGAATGAAAAACATAGTGTCCATCCTTCGATTTTCAGCTAAAATCAGACCCAAAAAAAAAAAAAGAATAAGTTGTAGTTTTTTGTAGTTTTACTTCATCCGCGCCTAAATTCCATAAGGACTAGAAATGGAAATGACAAGCTTCTTTACCAATCATAAATCCAATCACGCGGATTTGAATTAAGCAAATTAAAGGACAGAACAATCCTTCCATCAGCACCTACTGGCATAAACTCTCCATGAATCAATCCCTCCTCTCTTCCACCGTTGGCAAAGACCTTCACAAACATCTCTGCTACTCTCTCCACCACTACCTCAGTATCCAAATCCCTCCCCACAATCCACGCATGCCGATACTTCCCTACCACTGCTCTTACCCCCTTCACATCATCTCGATTTACCACCACCACGCTGTATACTTTCCCGCCAAAATCCGAACAACGATCACCCAAGACAGACTCCAAAACTTCATCAAGCCTCTCGTCATCACCAAAATCAGAATCAACGGTAGGAATAGTGCCACATTTGTATAAGCAAGATGGATTATCAGGAAAGGATTGCGTGCAATCTCGATAAGTGGAGTCTACAGCAACAGAGAGAGTGAAATTACTACAACCACCACCGCACTGGGGACTCTGGTGACTCATTTTGGTTATTTGGGCGAAAATTGAGTGTTGCAGATCATGTGGACTGAGATTAGAGAAAGAAGATTTAGAATTGGAATCGACGAATATGGCTTGGAATCGGCAGGGGAATTGCAAGGGATTCGATTCGATATCCTTCGAAAGCGTATCCATGTCCTTGAATGGGAGCGGCGATCGATAAATTTCCACGGACTTCCATAAAAGGGGAAAACCTGCAAGATAAAGTAGGAAGGAAAAAACAAAGAATAAAAAAAATGTCAGTCAAACTCGAAATTGTAGGTACATGGATAACACTTAGCATAGACACATCAATAAGAAGGACCTAGAAGGAAGGAGAAAAGGACGGAGAAACTGAGAAAGAGGCGCTTCAATCCAGGTTTACTAGTACGCATGGTTTTCGGGTCGAAATCCTCCACAGGATCTTGCGGTGGAGTTTCGGGCGTTTCCGATATTTCAGATGTATGTCGACCAGTAACTAGGGGTTCTGAGATTTCTGCCATTGTCGAAGCAGGCAGAATTCCTGGTTTGAGCTTAGCTTCGTCAATCGCTGACGATATAGAAACCAAGGATGTTTTTTGACTTTTAGAGTAATTACCTAGTAAACCATTGCAGGCCGTCTTAGCTCAGCCGGTAGAGCGCATGGCTTTTAACCATGTGGTCGTGGGTTCGATTCCCACAGACGGCGTTTCTCCGTCTCCTACTGTGTTTTCTGGAAAAAATAAACATATTATATTCTAATTATTATACTTTTTTCTTATATTGTTTTATACTAACAAATAAATATTTCTTGAAATTATTCTAATAAATATTTCCTCCAAATTGAGGGGTCAATTATGTATTTTGCAAACGAAAAACACATAGAGACCAAGCTAACATAAAGATGCAGAATAAAAAGAGTAAACTCTTGAATAAATTTTTATTATAGCCGCATAATAATATCTCTAATTATACAAATAACATTTGGCTATATTCTCATAGCACTGTGGTCATTAGTCATTCTAACTGTTCACTCGATTCACCTGTACAAAGATGAGTCGATACTTGAGCTGTCAATGGCTCAATGGTTTCAATTAGGATTGGTAATATTAATAGCTGTAGAAATGAGTCTAGAGGCTCCATCTAAGCAGGTAACTAGTCTCATTCACTAATTGAAAATAGCTATTTACAACTTTGTATTGGTCTTGAAAATGCTGCTACAGCAATTTGAGGATGAAATTCATGTAGTTTAAATCAGTTTTGCAGCAGCTATATGTATTCTCTTCTTTTTTTCAGTTGTCTTCTTTGCTTCAGCCTCTACCTTTGCTCCACTTCCGCCATACATTAATGCTTTTCATCGAAGTCCAATTTTCTACAGTCCCAAGTTGGGTAGATGGAAACATGACCTGGAAAGATATCACAAAGCAAGTCATGAATTTGACTTCAATTGTTAACACATAACCAAATCAACCGATAAAGCATACAAATTTCACAGCTTATGAAAAATCATTATGGATTTTCCATCATCAATCCAAATTCAAATTGTATAAATAAATAAATTCATGCATATAGCTAGTTTAATAGAAAGCAAAAGGGGAAACAAAATCCATACATAACATTAAAAGTATTCAGAAATGGATACAGTAAATTCTTACAGTATGGCATGGTACATTATCCTTGCCTGTAAACTGATACAACTCCACATGGTCAGGGTTCTTCCACCACTTTTCCCAGTCTGGTGTATGACATAAAGTTATAGATACATATCCAATAGGTGCATCAAACCAAACATAGGAAGACCTGTATACCATTTAATTGGAGATAAAAAAAATTAAAGAAGTTAAAAAAAGAAAGAATTTAGATGTATTGCAGAAAATTAGAAAAAAGCACTGCTATGTTATAAAGCATAAAACCTAATCCTTGAACTTTTCCAGTGGGACAGGAACACCCCCCCAGAGAGGTTTAAGCCCATCTCTAAGCCATGCATGCATGTAGCTTGGATAGGATTTTGGCTCCGAGATCCTATAACTGATGTCTCATCAATATAGGTTTTCAATTTATCATTCAACAATGGAAGCTCCAGAAAACAAGTGAAAGTATCACGAATTCTTGGAGTTCTCTGGCACACCTGTTGAAAAGACAAGTCAACTGTGAAGCAAGAGAACTCTCAAGGGAAAGAACATTAAACTTTATACTTCTAGATCATAGAAAGGGTGGATTTCATACTTTGCATCTAGGATATTTAAGCTCTGTGGGATTCAAAAGCTTTCCACACTTTTCACATTGATCTCCACATGCAAAGTCATAGTCGCACCCCAGTGTTGGGCAGGTGTCTTCCACAAACTGGTCAGCTAAGAAACGTGCACATGTATCGCAATGAAGCTGCAAAAATGTTGAACCACAACTTCATAGAAGAATAACAATGAAAGTGCAGGACATGTAGCTGCATAATATGGTAACAAATTTGGTAGAATGGCATTACAACATTCCTGTTGCATTGTGTTCTCAGAAGGCCAATTGTTTTCCATCAGCTTCTTGAAAATTGCTGGGCAAATCTCAGTTTGCTGGGGTGTTGATGTGCGCCCAAATTCATCGAAAGTTATGTCAAACCAATCATATACCTCTTTATGGATTGCATGATATCTAGAAAAATATGCAATTTAAAATTATCAAGTCGTGTGTCTAAATAATTCTGCCACAAAATTAGAATTAAAATCCCAAAAATAACTAAAAAAACAAATTATCTATCATCACTACTTTCCTAAATTACCCTGTTTTCCAGTTTAAGGTGAACTCTTCATAATCACTCATCTACTAAGAATTGCTCACATATAAGCAATTGATATTCCCTTCCTAAATTACTTAATCAATAAAAGAAACCCAGAACCCTTGGGCTGCAGTTTTCCTCCACAGCCTTAGTCTCAGTAGCAGTGTCGTACTCATCAGTTCCACAAATCTAAATGGCATTGTAGCGGAGAAGACGACAATAACGAGCGAACACATCATCACCTAAAACACCTAACACCAACACAGAAAACGAAGATGTGTAAAGCCTTCAGCAACAAGATGAACTAAAGACGTCAAAAGGAGAAGAAATTAGTAACTAATGTAAATAATATTGCCGAGATAAGAAACGTTATTAATGTAAGGTAAGGCACTTGTGATGAGTATGTTTCTCTTCCCTGGAATTGGCAGTTTTGCGTTTGTTCGGCTCTTTTCCTGCTTGCGTTGATCTTCCATGTTGCTTCTCTTCCCTGTAATTACCAATTTTGTGTTTTTCGATTGGCTGCCTTTGATGCCTTTACACCCAAAAAGCTTTAATTTTTCTTACAGAAAAAATTAATCACAAAACCAACGTACAACACTGAGGGTAAGAAGAAACAAAAGCAAGTTTATTTAGAATTTGGCCAAACTTCCTACATAAAATCTTGATGCTTTTATCTTATGGTGGTAGGGTGTATAACAAATTCAAGGCAACTAACTTAACAGCTTGGCGTTCGTCTACCATATTATTATTAATTTATTATTATTATTATTATTATTATTATTATTATTGACTTTATATAAGTATATTGCTTTGAGCCATAAAAGTAGCTCCTTTATGTTTGGATGGGGCTAGGTAGTCATCTATGCATGTTTAGGAAGAGAGACAGATTAAAAATAGATGTGTAATGAAGGATAAGTCTTACTCTTCCCTTTTTTTTAAACGAACCAGCAAATTATATTAATCAAGAACTGAGTACATAATTAGGGATAAGGGTATGAACAAAATCTGGAGCCTCTAACCAGTAAGAATTGGCATCAAAAGAGTGAGCAACCTTTGCTAAAGAATTTGCCACTTCATTTGCTTGCCTCCTAATAAAATTCACATAAACATTATTGCAAAGGCTTATTAAAACCCGACAATAATGAGGAATGTAAAACCCGCCGATATAGTTGGAAAACCCTTACCAACTGTACCGATGGGATGCTAAGGTGTGATTTTGCCGAAAATTCATTAAATTAAGACTTTCACATTTAAGACCTGTTTAAAGCATTATGATGCAGTTTAAGACATAAATTCATCATAATATTAAAATCTCGATCCATTGATCGATATCATAGCATATAACATATAGTTCAGGCTTTACTAGCCTTATATTACAAAATTTTCATTATAAAATACCATTACATATTAAACATCAAAGACATGTAAAACATGATTTAAAACTCCCATAAAAATAAACAAAAATACATAAATATCATATATGATAACACATCCCAAACTAGATGCACTTTAACTGATCTTTGGGGTTCGCGACTCTTCCAGTCAACTTTGGTCTATCGGCTCCGAACTTGTGTGTGCATGCTAAGCACACTAATTTTTAGTGGTACATATGTGCATAAAAATTATATATTTAAATAATGTCATATATTGTCATGTAATTCACTTCATGATCATTCCTAAAATCATACATTCTAGTTGTTATATACTTTAAGGTCATATCACCATGTCTATCTTACCGTAAACATAACATATAAATCATATATATAATATACATACATATATCATATTTCCAAATATCATATCAATTATCTGATATAAACATTACATTATATTTTGTAATACCGTAATTTTCTTTTTATATTCATTTAACTTTCATTTTTATATCGCCCAAGACTTTCTAAATTTGACTATCCGGATGCAGGACATGAGATAGAGGCACTCACAATCCGAGTTTAAATCACCTGGCTCATAATTTGTAAAAGTTCATTTGAACCTCTCTTATCAACTCGAGCTTAAGTCACATTGACTAAAAATAATATAATATGCTAGCAAATCCAGAATCAAGTGTGCTCATATACCTAGCTTTAACCATTTATCCTTATATCATATCAAAGTAACTCATACGAGTATCATTCACCTCTCTCAATGATATACCATATATCATATGATAAGTCCAAAACTAGAGAATTGGGCATTTAACTCATAACCTTTTATCTTTCAATTCATTTCATCATATGTTATTACTTATATTATATCTCATTTATGCATTCTTATACCAATGCATAAATGTTAAACCATATAATCCACATGTTACATTTTCATGTATACGTACATTCCATAACATGTATTTAACAAATCATTAATTAAGATTGTAAACCAAATTGTACATATAATATATTCATCCTACTTCACGGGTGTGAACTACTTATTTACGGCAGTGAATGTATACTTTCAAAATTACTTTACCCGTGAACCATCACGTAAAAAAAACAGATCATTCACAAGTGTGAATTATTTATTTACGGCTGTAACACCATGTCATTTACGACTTTCCAACTATGAAATTTTAGGTTCATACAAGTTTATCAGCCTCGAGATTTATGACCATAACTATATGTTCACAAGTGTGAATGCTTGAATTTCATTACTTCTCCAACCATGAAACAAAGTGTGAACTCTACTGTCCGATTTGGATACCCCATTCACGAGTGCAATACCCTTGTCACAAGCATGAATAATGCATTTTCAGCAAACTCAAAATAGAGCATTTTATACATTTCATGCAAAAATCTCTATGATTAACCAGTGTTAATCATTCATATCAACATTTTCATACATATACCATGTCCACAATATGTTTAACATACCAAGATGCATGGAAAGCGATTTTAAATGCCAATATGTATTAATATTTCACCAAAACTAAGTCTTAACTAACTTTACAAGCTTTTCAAGCTTGTTTTCCCCCTTTGTGACGTGTTCATTTATTCACTAGTTGAACCTGTCATCACAAAAATATTCATATCAGAACCTTATAATCATAAACGAGCTAAACAAAACCCTAAAAATCGAGTTTTACCTCTATCTTTAGTAAAACCCTATCAAACCTCTATGTTTCTCAAGCTTTCAAGCTTCAACAATGGTGTTTAGGCTTCATTTAAGGTGGAAAAAATGACTAAAATATCTTGAGTGTGTCAGAGGTGATAAGAGGGTTGTAGAAGTGATTTTAAAGCAAAATTTGGTGTAGATGAAAGATAAAAATGTGGTTGCACATAGCTAACCGACCTGCGTTCACAGACATGAAACATCATTCACAGTGATAATTAATTAATTCACAGATGTGAACATTCTCTCTTCTCAAAATACTTTCGTCATGTCCAAAACTCTGTCGTTTGAACCATAGCATGACCTTCACAAGCGTAAATAACTATTCATGGGTGTAAAAGTTTTCTTTTTCACAACTCTTAAACTTTAAAAAAACTTTAAACCTCATTATTTTCCTATCTAAATACATATAACTCACACGCCCTACTTTACGGGGGTTACAAATAAGACACCCAAGCTCTGACATGTCATCATGTAGGGATTGAAGACCATCAACAACTCACTTTTCATTTGATTCAATAACAACGTTCTCCATGTTTTTTGACTTGATCCAGCTCAACGCTTATTTAAGGCAGTAAGCTTCAGCTATTATAGCATTCCAAACACCAACAACGTGATGGGTTCTGTAGCACTTCATAGTGTCCAAGTGATCTCAAAGAACCATACCAAACCCTACAATGCCAACCTGAGAACTAATAGTTGCATTTATATTGAGCTTAACGAACCCATATAGAAGACAAATCCACCTAGTATAACGCTAAGAGACATTTCTCATTAAATTGGAACCTCCAATAGCATTGACCTTTTGAAACTAAGAAAGGAAATCAATGCAACTTGTTATGTAAGTTTTTGAATGCACCCAAACCGAATTCCAAAGGTATTTATTCTCCTATTCCATATGACCCACATAACCATACACATATTCTCTTTACAAGCTTGAGTACCAGAACCAAATGTATAACCCATCCACTAAGTAAACTCATTTAAGTGCACAACTAGAAGATTAATTTTCGCTGCATTCCAAGTCTGGATTGTATATGGGCAATCAATAAAAATATGTAGCATGTGTTTCCCAAATTCTATGCATATCACACAAGTGTTTTCCATATTAACTCCTTTGTTGTAAAGTATATCCTAGGTTGGCAAAAAATCTTTACAAAATCTCCACATAAACATTTTCACCTTAGGGGGTATATTGAGACCCCACAAAAGTGACCAGTTACCATTGATAATTCTACCCTTATTACTTAAATAGGAACTAAAAGCCAACCAGTACCCAAATTTAACTTTATATATACCCATTTTATCATAATGTCATATAATGTTATCCTTATACCTTGGATTTCCAATTGGTAAGCTCAAAATAGAAGTGACATCCCTTTCCACAAAAATCTCATTTTGCAATTCCACATCCTACTCATGACAACTTGGAACCCATAAATCACATGCATTTAGATTTTACAAACCTTATTTCATAAGGGATTTGGGTTTAAACTTATTATCATTAATTAACTAATGATCATTCCACACATTTACATTTGATCCATCACCTAATCTCCACTTATGTCCATCTTTAAGCAAGGATTTTCCACTCCAAATGCTTATCCAAACAAGGCTTGGGTTCGAACCCAGATGAGCCTTCAAAAAGTCCCCCCTTAGGTAATATTTAGCTTTGATGATACAATAAACTAAAGTATATGAATTAGTAACAAAATTCCAAGCTTGCTTACCTAGAAGGGCAAGATTAAACAATCATAAATGGTGAAATCCCAACCCACCTTTCTCATTTCTTTTACAAAGATCCTCCTGAGAGGCCTAATGAATTTTCCTTTCATCTTCTCTATTTATACCCCACCAGAAAGAATTCATCATCCTCTATAACTCCTCGCATAAAGAGACTAGTAGGAGAAACATGCTCATGCTATAAGATGGAATCACTTGAGCTATAGCTTTTAACAAGACCTCCTTACCCACTTGCGAAAGTAACTTATTATACCAATCAAAAAGTCTTTTCCACATTTTGTCTTTTAAGAAACTGAAAATAGCTCTTTTATTTCTTCCTACCAAAGATGGGAGGCCTAAATACCAACCGGTATTAAGAGGATTAGATACTCTAAAAGCATTAATTATACTATCTTGAAGCACTCCATCAATATTATAGCTAAAAAAAATGCTTAATTTCTGAAAATTAATAGCTTGACCAGAAAATTCCTCATATTTTCCAAAAATCCTCCCTATTATTTGGCTTTCTTCCATAAAAGACCGAAAAAAGAGAAAATTGTCATATGCAAACAGAAGATATGAAATAGAATGGGTCGTTTTCTTCACAATATAATCATGTAAATCACCATTTATTTCAGCTTGTTTAATAAAAAAAGAGAGACCTTCAGCACAAACAATGAATAAGTAAGGTGAAAGTGGATCACCTTGACGAAACCTTCTATTAGGAATAATAGGACCAACCTCTTCTTCATTAACAGAAATTCGGTACCTGACAGTAGATATACACAACATAATCCAATCCACCCATCAAGAACTAAAACCCATTTGAATCATCATTGTTTTCAATTACAACCATTTGATGTGAATCATAAGCCTTACTAATGTCAATTTTAAAAGTCACGTCCCCTGTTTGCCTTCTGTTTTCCTTTTCATACTAAGAATAACTTCAAAAACCACAATAATATTATCTAAAATAGAACGCCATTTTCTTTTGGGAAAGGCAAGTTGTAAGGCTATAAAATTATTTTTATCATTTTAAATTTTTATAATTATTTTAATTATTTTTCTCTTTTTATTTTTCTCTCAGTCAATCAAACAATAAAAGATAGTCATATACTCTCTCATTCCTTTTCCTTCCATTTTTATTCCTACCTTCCGTTAATTACCCTTTCCTACTCCATCCAAATAAAGAGTTACAAAAGCCTTGATCCATTAGTTTAATTAATCCATTACAAGTTGTAGGCGAGAGAATTAATTCTTAACCAATATTTATTCCCACTTTGGAAAAACAGAAGCGGGGGAAATTGATGCTATCCTTCCATTATAGCTTGAAAGATACTAATGGCAGAAAACTGGTGATTTTTTTTTCTTTGGAAAAAAGTTGACTTTTTAATTGTTTGAGCAAATTACTAGATATTTAGTCATTCAGACTATTTCCAGAGATATAGGTGTGAATTTTTGTAAATGTCGGGCTTCTGTAATTTGTTCAAATATTTTTATGAAAAGCGTTTACCTCCATGTTTCATTTTTTTTTTAAATTACTGTTTACAGACATTTTCCTCCTCATAATAAATAGACCAGATTACTAATGCCGTCACTTCCATGGCCAAATCGGCTAACATCTCTCGTTTTAGCTTGTAAAGACAAGATATGCATAGCCCAAATCCACGCTCTCATGCTCACAACTGGTCTTTCCGCCAATTCCAATTATATTAGCCGCCTAATCGCGTCATATGCTTGTATGGATGAGCTCGTCTGCGCCCGCCGTGTATTCGACAAATTGCCTCAAAGAGGCGTGAGCTCTTGGAATTCCATGATAATCGGTTATTCTCGCAGAGATTACCCAAATGAAGTTTTAAATCTTTACTATGAAATGACAACTGAGGGAGTTAGACCTGACAGCTCCACTTTCACTGTTGCACTGAAGGCCTGTTCAAGTTTGATGGAATTGGAAATAGGGGAACGAATTTGGAGGCAGGCAGTGGATTTGGGATATGGGTATGATGTGTTTGTTGGGTCATCGGTTTTGAATTTGTACGCTAAGTGTGGAAAGATGGATGAAGCAAAATTGGTGTTTGATAAAATGGTGAAAAAGGATCTCGTGATTTGGACTAATATGATAACAGGATTTGTGCAAAGTGGGCGGCTTTTGGAAGCTATTGATATTTATAGGAGGATGCAAAGGGAGAGAATTGAAGAAGATGAAGGTGTGATGGTGGGTTTGATACACTCCTGTGGTAGTATAGGTGATCTAAACTTGGTTCTTTCTGTTCATGGGTATATGATTAGGAAAGAGATGCCTGTGGCTTGTGTCGTTCAAACTAGCCTCGTGAATATGTACGCTAAGAATGGGCGATTGGAGTTCGCTTTGCGTGTCTTTAAGGAGATGCCATATAAGAGTGTTATATCCTGGGGAGCATTGATTTGTGGCTTTGCTCAAAATGGTTTTGCGGGGAATGCACTTGCCTTGTTGATTGAGATGCAGAGTTCTGGATTCACACCAGATTCAGTTTCAGTTATTAGTTCGCTCTTGGCATGTTCACAAGTTGGCTATTTGAAATTGGGAAAATCTATACATGGATATATTGTTAGAAGGCTTCATTTTGAGGAAGTCTTGAGTACTGCTTTGATTGACATGTATGCAAAATGTGGAGCACTACCTTGTGCGCGTGCCTTGTTTGATCGTATAGAATTTAAGGACTTAATATTGTGGAATGCAATGATTGCCTGCTATGGAATACATGGAGATGGAAAGGAAGCTCTCTTGCTATTTAACAAGATGAGAGAAACAAACTTAACTCCAGATCATTCAACTTTTGCTTCTCTTCTTTCAGCACTTAGCCATTCAGGACTAGTAGAAGAAGGTCAACATTGCTTTCATGTCATGGTTAATGTATGTAAAATCCAGCCATTTGAGAAGCATTATGCTTGTATGGTTGATCTTTTGAGTAGGGCAGGACAGCTGGAAGAAGCTTATCAAGTAATAAATTCAATGCACATGAAACCAGGGCTTGCTATTTGGGTCGCTCTTTTGTCAGGTAGTCATAATTATAGAAAATTATCAACCGGAGAAATGGCAGCAAAGAAGATTCTCGAGTTAAATCCAGATGACTTGGGAATTTATGTTTTGGTCTCAAACTTCTTTTCCATGGCCAAGAAATGGAATGAAGTTGCTGTTTTGAGAAAGATCATGAAAAACACGGGGATGAGGAAAGTACCTGGGTATAGTGCTGTGGAGGTAAATGGGAAGCTTCAAGCTTTCTTAATGGAAGACAAGAACCACCGTCAATATGAAGATATCTTGCAAACATTAAGTATTTTAGATAATGCGATGAGAGCTATCAGATGCATCCCAGAACTAAGCTTGGTTTCTTGATATCGAAGAATTGAATGGAGATATTTTTATAACCTTGAACAGTTCAACTGAAAAGCCTAATATGCTGGTCATATTTACAACTGCATCTTCAGGAATGTTGTTTGCGAATCAAAATTAGCCCTAAACAGTGTATATAAACTCCATATACCCTGTACCCTCCTTGCAAAATTCTCATAAAGTGAAAGGAATCCTCAGGGATGTATTTCCTTTTTGTGTCAATAAGAGAATTGATGTTGTTATACCAAGAATCTGCCTCCAATGATAAGGGTATGCTGGTGGCAGAGGATAGATTTGAAACTGGAACAGAAGAACAGAGCTTTTGAACTGAAATTGGGGGTGAGGGTGACCGGATGTTCGTTCAATTTTGGACTGAAGCTTTTTTGTTGGGAACGCAAACGTCTAGAAGAGGAAAGAAGTCTTGCAAATGAAAAAGCATTTTCTTCATGAGCTGCTGGAGTATATGGACCAGCTTTTCGTACGAAAACGAAGGTTTTCTACAGGATATGACTTTGGTTCCCTGGACCTTCTCTGCAACTACTGATTAATTAAGAAGATGATATGGTCCATTACTTTAGAGTTTCAAGTGTCTGCCCATTGTGAATCCCCATTTACAATCTGTAGGATGTGGTAGAGAAGATTGATGCGAAGAAGCTACGCATTTCCAGTTGTATCTGGTAATTATTCTTACTCGCTTGTGTAGCTCTGTTTCTTGGTCCAGGTGGTTAAAGCTTTTTCCATTTTTTTCTTTTGATTACTATGCTACCTACCAATCTATCAAAGTAATACTGTGTTTGCATATGCGTTTGCAGGAATTGCTGGTACTTGCATTCTTCCGAGTTTGTTACATTGTTTGCACTGAGTCAGGCAACCCAGGGTGTATTTTGTAACTGGGGAACTTGTTGCACTATTCATGATTGACATTGTTTTTAACTCCCAATCTTGATAGGGAAAATCGATATAATTCACAAATTATTATATGTTGAAGTGCTTTTCAGTTGATAAGATCAACGTCACTTCATCTGGGAAAGCATTTGCTACATCAGCAGTGTGGAACCTTTTAGAGTTGTTATTCTTTCAATTGAGTGTTATATGATAAGAAATTGAGAAAGAGTAAATATACTTGGTCGAAATTTCACACATTGATTGGCCACTTTGACAGGATGAATGGAACATTTTCACCCGCTCCACCTATTTTCTGATCCTATTATGATTTTGCCAATGGTTGAAGGCACTTGGTTTACTCCCAGCAAAACCAAAATTGCACACAGTTCAAAAAGAAATGACACTTTATAGTTCCAACTATTCGCTACCTGTTTCAAAAATATTAATGCCATCAACAAGCTAAATCTCATAACTATATCGGTAGAGAAAACTAAATAGAAAGAGAAGTTGCTACCGACAATAGAAAACAAAGAGGGATGAACCAAAATTCTAGATTCAAGGGAATTACAAAATTTTCGGTCCTGGTCAATTTAAGCCATTTCTTGTTCTGGGAACATATGACCAGTGCCTCCTGCTCAAGTAAGATGAATCAACCAATGGCCATTTCCATGAAAAAAGGGTGATATTTTCTGACACCACAGGTGACCATAAACACCTTCCAAAACCTGAGTTAATCGGTAAGTTTCAAGATGTCATCAGCTTTTGTATCCCAGACCTTGAGCCTGAAGATTTTGGTTGTCCTCTAGCAAACGGTCATATTCAAGTAATAGGTCAGCAGATTGTTTCTGAAGAGCAACAACATGGACTTCAGCAGTTTCAACCTGCTTATCCTTCTCTTCATTTTCAAACTTCAGCTTCTTTAAGTTCTCTGATAGCGTAGAAATTTGTTCCTGTAATTGCTTTATTTCATTGGAAGCTCTCTCTTCCTTCTCTTTGAGCTGCATTTTCTCATTCCTGAGCCTTTCAGCTTCCTCTTTTGAAGATCCAATATTACTCCTCAACCCAATAAGTTTCGTCAGATAGTGATGCATTCGGTCAATTATGAACCCAAGAAACAGGGTGAAACCTGTAAGATTGTGATCAAGCCATTAGGAGTACAGAACTCACCTAAAAGACAGAGGGGTGTTGCGGAGAATGTTTTAAGAAAGTTCATGTCATGGGAGTTTAGCTGGAAGTTTTTTGACATGATGCTGTTAATTTTATTAGTCGAGGACAGCCAGCAACTTTCACCAATTTACATATGTATTACTGTTAACTTCGCTGCATATTTTCAATACATAATCCATCAAAAGTGATTTCAACCCATGTAGCTGGTTGCCAGCTTTTATGATAATCCACCAACTCATATAGCTAGTTGCCAGCTCTTGAAAACAAAAACCTTGCCACATGTCAACACAATGGGGCAAATGAAGGTATGAACCAAAGATTGCTAGCACTCATCTTAGTAGCCACGAGTTCAGTAACTGCTCCCAGTTGATCACAAAAAGCATGTGATCAATTATACTTCTGTGTATATTACAAAAGCAGCCATGAGATGAGAGGCTCGTATTGGAAAAACCTAAACTGAAAGCTCATGAGTGATGATTTATAAGAAATTTTATTATATCAGCTTTATTACCCTCCAAAGACTAAGGAGCACTCAAGTTAAAGAAACAGTGTTTTTTTTTTCTTTTCTTTTTTTCTTTCTTCTTTGTTATTAAATATGTAAGAAATTTTCACAATCTAATATCAGTATTTCGTTCATAAAAGCTGTAAAACTGAAAAGATTTAGGGTCTGCTTTATCCTTTTCTCTGATACCACAAACAATAAATACTTGTCAGATTGGCAATCTCAACAAAGTTTGACTTCTTAATTCTCAACTAAAAGAACAGGAAACAACTATAGAAGGCAAGAAGCGATGCTTATATGGCCGTTGTTGATCACAACTTTGTCCGTTATGCGAACCCAAAATTGGACAAACAAACAAAAGGAAGACAGATTTCCATCAAAACCTACAACCTGAAATCATAATCCACTTTTGGAAGTTAAGAATGAAGCATTATATGATCATTGTTGACCATGTCCTCAACAAAGGTTACTAAGTGAGATTGCAAACTCAGATAAATATGCACACCCGTGTAACAGGGACAGACATTAAAATCTATTCAGATTCACAACCAAAAATTTGGAAGCAAGGAATCATAGCTGTGGCCATCCCTTCCCTGCTTCTCTCTTGTCAGACGAAAAAAGGATGCAGTCCTACTAATGGCATTCCACTTTAAAATTCTACAATGAAAGATCTTTTCATCCATGAAGAGTAGAGGATATGTTTTCTAATGATCCACGCTAGTCATATATCTCTAAAAACCTTTCAATCACCAATAAATTACAAAGCTTTAAAAGTTAAAACCATCATACGGTTAAGTTCACTTATTTCTTACTCTTCCATTGATACAAAATTCACAAAAATGCATCTGTGCCAACAAAAAAAAAACAGTTAAGGAAATTACTTCAATTGATATTAATCTTCTACGAGATGAGTTGGAAAACAACATATATTCTAACTGAGCTAGTTGGAATTCCCCTAATAGAATATAGATTTTTCATCTCTTTCCACAACAAAAAATGATTCACATACTAGATATGAATTAAACTCAATTACCCAATAAGCCAAAATAGAAAAGCACAATGCTAGCAACACCATAAATACCATAATGTAAAACCAAATGAAGCAGTTATAAAGAAACCAGAAAACAGATGAAGCAAGAGAAAATAATAGGAGCACCATACCCATAAGTGATGCCTCAAGTAGGTGAGTTCTCCATAGAACTTGATCCATGGGTGACATAGTGCCAAGCTTAGAACCCTTGTTTTGGATCTTAACGATGCTCATAAGACTCGACAGTAGAATCACGGACATAGTACTAGCAATTGTTTTTACAGTAGCCGGACCTTTTCCCATCTTCAACTGATCCAAACTCTTAATTACCAGCTCTCTCAAAGGACCAATCTTTACCAGTAATAAGAATGCCACAAGACCCTCAGCAAAGAGAACCAAAAATAACAACTGTATCATCTCTACTTCAGTAAACAGTGCCCACCCACAGAGCTAGCTCTATTTCAAGAAGGGGCTTTTAAGCCTATAGATCAAAAGATTCTGGGAGAATTAAAAAGAAGCTTCTTGCATTGAAATCCAATTGTGCTTTACATAAAAGTAGGAACAACTGGATCATCTTTTGCTTCGTCGCAGCAACCAGAACCCCAGAATTAAATAAGAAAAAAGAGAAAATATGAACTGAGCAATTAGGTTTTATCTTCAAATAAAATGAGGTTTCAAGGCAACAGATAACAGATCTGTAGAATTACCACTAACAAGTAAAAAGATAAAAAGCTTTTCCTAAGAAACCCCATATATCCTTTTCATGGGTTCAAGTTTTTTTTTTTTTCAGTAAGATGTTCAAATTTAATATTGTGGTTTAGGGATTAATGGTATTATGATTAAATGCAGGAAGTGGCTAAAATGGGTAACAGGCAAAAGTTAAAAGCATCAAATGGGAAATGAGGATAAAAAATCAATCAGGGCCTCACAGCATTGTTAAGGCAGTGTTTGGTTCTTAGTTAATTTTGGATGATTATTGTGCTGGGGGAGAGAGAGAGAGAGAGCAACTTGCCCTGTAACATGGAAGTGTAGGACTGTACTCTCCGAGTGTAAATAAAGCGTGTATAATCGCTTGTTGCAGAAGCCAACTGGAACCTTTAGCTAACAGCCCACAGGCACACCTCACGCTCCACAAAGTAAGAGTACTTTGTCGTAATGTCTCTTAAATTACTTAAATGCCATCGACTCTCGAAAGTTAACTCAGTGAATTACCATTTAGCACACTCAAGTACTTCCATAACTGAAATTTTCACCTCAAGAGCCGAACCCTTCCAATATCTATGTGATAATCATGGTTTTAAATAACGGAATTACATAATCTATCGGTATCAAAATCGTTCAAATTGGATCATATCAAACTGTATTATTTATTAGTATCGTAAATTTTATAAAATTAAATGAATAACAAAATTTAATAAGCACTTAAATAAATATTATTTTTATTTGAAATAAATAAATACTATTAAATAAAATAATTTTATTATAAAAATTAGGTTAACTATCAAACCAAAATCATTCAAAACTACGATTTATAATTGCTGTAAGATATTCTTAAAGCAGGTTTATAATTTTTTTGATTTATTTAACTGATTTTTTTAATTTTTTATAAACTGTTTTTCTCAAACCTACTTATGGAAAAATCATCTATTTATCGGCTTATTTCTAAAAATAGTTTTCAAAACTCAAAAAATTTAAAAATAATTTTTTTTTCTAAAAGTACTTTTAGTAAATATAATGTCAAACGATGCTTATATCTCCTTTTAAGGCACATCAATAGACTCACATAAGTACATATTTTACATATTCAATTTTTTTCATCTAAAATAACATGTGTCTGAATGATTATTTTTCTTTTTGTCTATATATGCAAGGAGAGAAAATACTTGCATATTTATTTAATCTTTTTTACTGCTGTCGTTTGATATTATAATCATGGTAGAATATCATTTTTTAATAATTGTCGTAATTGATGGACTTCTTTAATACAAAATAACTATTGAATTTGTTTTTTTTTCATGTTTGTATCATAAAACTTTAGTAATTCAAGTTAAATGCGTTAATACAACTAATATGCATCTTCTTTAAATTTCATCCCAAAAATTCTATTTATTTTTTTCTTTTTTGCGATGTGTATTTTCCTTTCATAAAATATTATTCTACGACATCATCGTGTTGGTAAATCAACAAATTGCATTAATAACTACTAATGACTATCATCATTTTTTGAGAATAACAAAATATCATTTATGAATATTAATGTTAAAGATAAAATTGGCTCACATATCTTAGTTACGACTTTTTGAAATAAGGAATGAGCGACCTTTAATTCAAAAGGAATTATTGTTCACTAATAATAATGATTAAGAATGTATAAAGTTGTGTTTGTGACAATCATCTCGATGAATCTCCCATTGCCAAAATCACGACTTTAGATCAAAATTTGAGAAAATTTGTTCTTCTTTGATGAAAGAATATAATGACAAAATTTTTGGCAGGAAAAACTTGTAAGTAAATTAAATAATTTTTTCATTTATTTTTATAAAGTAAATAGATATTTTATCATAAAAAATAAGAAAATGTTAATTTTTGTATGTAGTTCATTTGTAATTGAAATAAAATATTTGTTACACAATACACATTGTTAAAAAATTACATGTATAAGTAAAAAAATAAAAAAAATATCAAAATATGATAAACTATAGTGTAGTACTTGTATTAGTTTATATCGTCCGTATCACTCGTAATAAATAATACAATAGTATTATATTATTATTTTCAATTAACAAATATATATCGATATTGTGTTGTATCAAAACTCTAAAAAGACATAAGTTAATATTAAAAAGTACGGTGATAAGGTGGTTCTTTTATTTTGCATTACTAATACAAAACAAATTCTCAATTCATTATCATTATATGAAATTTTATTTTATTTCTAATATTTCTCAATCATTTGTTTATTAATAAGCTCTCAATTTCTATGTATTTTACATGGTAATATAATGGATTAATTGCATCGACGTTCATTAAATTTTATATTATTTGCAGTAAAATTATTAAACTTTTTTTTAAAGAAAAATCACTGAACTTAACTTTAGTTTCACAAAAATTATATTCGGTCAGTTAACAACTAAAAATGCTGAGGAGGCTAGACATCCAATATCAGTCGCCATATAAGCAATAATTTCATTCCAGTTGTCACATTGACGCAACATAAACAATAATATCATGTTAGATACCATAAGGATGAGCAACTTCAAAAAAATTGTCATGTCAAACGGCATGTAACATAACTATTTAGAGAATGATAACATATAATTATTAATTTTGCTAATAGTTACCAAACTTTATTTTTACTTATTGTAAAAATCATTGAACTTTTTTTCATAAAAATAAAAATTATTTTAATTTCGCTTAAAATAACTTTCAGCTAAATTTGAATATATTATCCTATTTTTTAAAATATATAATTCATAGTGACTTTAGCTACTGAATTTTTCTTAGTAGTACTGAATTTGATATTGATTTCTTTCTGAAACCAGTAGTGTTGGTAAAATGATTGTTAGGTTTATATTTGACTCATTTTTCTTGCTAATATTGATTTTTTCTAGTAAAATTAAATTTTCAGTTGTCTATTCATCAAATTTAATAATAATTTTATTTAAGTAAAATGAAAATATATTTTTTAAAAAAATTTGGTGATTTTATAGCAAGTTAAATAAAGTTCAGTGAACACTGGTAAAATTAACAATAATGTGTCATCATTCTCTAAATGAGGTGTCATGTGACGACTTATATAACACAATTTTTTTTAAATTGTTGACAAGTTATCTAATGTAGTACTATTGCTTATGTATTGTTGATGTGACAATTGAGATGATATTTTCCGATGGCTACCTTATGTGTTGCATCAACATTTCGATTGTCAAATATTCGATGATGATTTTTGTAAAACTAAAATAAAATTTAGTGATTTTTCTATGAGAAAAAAAGTTAATGATTTTGTGGCGGAAGATAATGTATTATATTATATTTTTTTCTTTGTAATTAATTATTTATTCACTAATAATTTTAATTTAACTATACTATATTGTAAAGTTTGGAATATGAACTTTAATTAAAATTTTTATTTTAAAAAAAGGAAATCCGATCCAACATTTTAATAAAAGAACGATGAATGAGATTTTAATTAAAGTTAAAAAAAATTACCGTGTTTGGATCTGAGTTAAAACTCGTTAGCTATTAATATATTTTCTCACACGGGCAATAGAGTAAGTCATCTAACTTTTGGCTTTTTGCTAACATTTCTTTTAATTAAATTTTTAGATTCGAGATTAGCAGCATGATTGATTTCTGATTTGATTATAAAATCTGGATTAGAAAACACGAGTTAGGCCTGTTTGGGAAAATATGCTTTTCTAGAATTTTAAAAAATATTTTTAGATATGTTTTTCACTTTGAGAAAAATATTTTATAAAAAAATAAAAAAAGTCAAATTTAAAAAATATTTTATATTTTATAAAATAAGCCAACTAATACTTTTTTGAACATTTACTTTACAATTGATTTATATTATCAAATTTAATTTATTAAATAAAATGACAAAGTTAAATTATAAAGTAAGTTTGTAAAAAAATATTGAAAAAAAACATCTAATTTAAAACCAGTAGAAGAAACATCTTAATTTCAAGCAGCATATCAATTCATACATTTAAAAGTACTCCCATCGATTTATAGGCTTGTCCTTGCAAATGGGCAATTGAATGAATGGTAACCAACGATTTCCCCACAGCCTCAAAGCCCAAACACCTGAGCACTATAATGGGCTCGGTACAGAACCAACTAAACTATAATAATATTTACGGGCTCAACTGTTGCACACACCAAATAGTTTTTAAGGCCCTTTTTTTTAATTTACAAATCATAATAATTAGAATAAGAAAAATTAATGTTATTGTGTTATATTCATGCTATTGTGTAATGATGTAGTGATAGGTGTGTCGAAGGTGGAGTTATTTGAGGGATTACGTGGTTCTTACTTTTCTAATTTGACTCATGGCATAACAACAATCCCACAAAAAACATACTCCAAAAACCCAATTCATAATAAAAAGCAAAATTAAAATAATAAAAAAAGAAATGCTATTGATACTTCTTACTATATATTTTCAATGTAAAAAATACACGAATCTTTTTACTTATAAAATATTATCAGTTTTATAAAAATGGAGCAATTTTTTTGATATTAGAAGTATATAACGGAAAGTGTATGATAAATTGTTGATATTATTTTTTGTAATAAAATACAACAATAAAAAGTCTTGATTAGATAAATCGGATGGGGTATTCCTTTTTTCTTATAAAACAAAAAGGGTCGAAAAAGAATGAAACGATCAGATAAGAAGATTTTGTTTAAGGAATAAAAAGCTAAATTAGATAAAGATTGAAAAGAGACATCAACTTAGAGGTTCTACAATAATTTTAATACATTTAAATTTCTTTTTATCAAATTAATTTTAGATTAATTACAATATATATACATAAGTTTTGGGAAGAAAAAAAAAACTTCCATTTTAGATTTTTAGTTAATCAAATTGGCAGACAAATATTGATTAAAGAAAACAAATGTGTGTCCAATCCAGCTGATCCCAACCAACGTGCTTATGCAGTTAGGTGGTGCCAACTGTAACATCACACAAAGTAAAGGCTGCAGCAGCACCATGTGGAATTTTTAATATTGCTTACAACTTGGCTCCAAGTTTTTTTTTTGGTTTTTTTATGAAATAATTACACCTGACATATTAACATTTAAAACCTTACATTCTTAAAATAAATAATTAATAATTAGAAAAATAAAAATTTGCAACTAATATTTATAAATAAAAATTAGAAAAGCAAAAGTTTGCAACTAATATTTATAAATAAAAAAATATACGGTGATTACAATTTTAAAATAAAAGCTTCATAAATATATATATTTTAATATTTTCAGTACAATATATGATTATTTTGTTCAAATAATGAATCAAATTAAATCTTATTGGGATTTTAGATTAATTAACGGTATTAGAACATAGTATAAGAGAGAAAATAATTTTAATATTTGACAATATGGAAACAATTTTTAATGGGGTAAGGCTAATATTAATAGAAATACTGTTTAATAATCACCTTCAAACATAGGATGTTCTGTAATAATATTTTTTTTTTTGAAAAAAAAGGAAGAAAATAAAAGGTAAGCAGAGATGTTTCAACAGAATCAGACAAAGAAAACATTAAACATTATTCAGTACTGACACAAACGCAGCGTTATGGGTCAAGATGGTCAGCCGCCATTAACAGCAACGCCGTTACTTAACTGTAACCTCTAACGGACAACTACCAGAAACAGACAACAAAGAAAGAGTTAAACAAAACTACTACTACCAGAACATGAACTCCTTTGGCCACTCCAATTAACATTTATTTTCAATTTCAGGCCAGGTCAGAGGAAAACCTAAATTAATAATAATTTAGTTATTAATTATTTTCAATCAAATAATTTAGCTTTGGGAAATGGGAAATGGGTAATCAAATAATTTAGTTATTAATTATTTTCAATCAAATAATTGATTTAATGGGTTTCAACCTGAAAAACTAAATTATTTTCAATCTCACTGAAACCCATTAAATCAATTTAGTTATTAATTTATTGTGTTTTTTTTAAAATTGGGAAATGGGTAATCCAACCACCTAAAATGCATAAAAAAGGATAAATATTTATTTTTTAAATTTACAATAATTAACTCTTTAGAATCAAGTATATAGTTTAAAGGATAATATAAGGATGATAATAATTATATTTTTTAATTAAAATAAATAAAAACAGATCAGTTGAACAACTAATTAATTATTGATCGTGTTAATAGTTGGATTCAAGAATTAAAAAGCATTGTACAGATGAATTAATTTAAATTTGATGATGATTAGACGTGCTTTTGGATTTTTTTAATGAATCAAAATAATTATAATCTGCTAATATAATGTAATAATTATTATTATATATAAGTAGTTATGGTTAATTTGATTCATCAAATTGTATTGTCGTCTTCCGAAAAAGCTGTCGTGGTAGCAATAATTTAGACTCTGCCAATAGGTAGAAACATGTCAAAGAAGAAAGAAAATCGTATATACGGAAGCTCACGGTAACTTGGGGGGGTTGGAGAGACAATTGAAAATGGGAAGAGACTGAGATTTTTCATTTCTACAGAGAGAAAGGAAGAGGAGGAGAAGAGAAAAGAGAATGGTCAAACATTACCGGTGGCTCCCGTCAATGGTTGATAAACCTCTGTCTATAAAAAAACTCGCTCATTCTCCGTTTAAAAGTCTCTCTAGACTCTTTCCCCTCTCTCTCTAAAATTCTCTTCCTTTCTCTCTCCGTGTATGGGAAGATTCTCTCTTTCTTGCTAGGTCGTTGAATATATATATTCTAGTTTGAGCTTTGAGTTTCTCTTGTCGGACGAAAATTTTAATTTTTTTGCTAAAGGATTGTTCTTTAGTTTCTGGGTTTTTCCTTCCTACCTTGCTGGAGAGAGAAATGGCAGTAAGTTATTCAATCTTTCTCCTTTACCTTTTCCTCTATCATTTGTTCCTGTTATTAGTTTTATGTTTCTTTGCTTTTGGGTTAATTCTGTTATTTGCTAATTGGATGCTTAACAAGTTTATAGAAGAAAAAGTGAAATATTTGTTTTGGTTTTTGAGGAACTAAGATAGCATCTATGAATTTTGTGCTTTATGTTAATTTGTTTTTCTTAATTGGCAATGCTGGATGTCTTCTTTTAGATGCTGTGTTGTTGAACTGGGTTTTAATGGTAATCTTGGTGCGGCTTGTTTACTGGTTTAAGGGTATGAATTAAATTGCTAACTTTTCAATACTGCATATAATAATGAGAAGTTAAAACTCTGATGAATCTTCTTATTGTTGTGGAAAAAAGAAAAAAAACAAAGATTTTGGCAGTTTGTGTGTTCGAGTTTTTTTTTTTTTTTGGCTTGATGTTTTACTATTTGAGGAGGAATATGATTTGGATCTAAATTGATAACTGTATGTATTCCAATTAGGTAGATATCTACATCATTAATAAATGGTAGATGACACATAACAATATCACCATAATTTGGGAATATTTTCACCAACTCAAGTGCTGAACTAAATCTAGAAAATTGAGATGGCTATTGAAATGCGCCGGTAAATAGTGATACTGATAGTGTCTTTTTGCACCATATTGGTCTCTCCTTTGTGCTGTATGAAAGGATATAGACTAGAGATATTGCTCATCATGTTGATTGATGGAGTATATGGTTTGTGATTTGAAGTTGAAATTCACGTTGAAACATTGTAGTGGAGATGACAATTGGACCGCTCTTGCGGTGCCCCGCTCTAAACATGACGGATTTTTTTTATAATTTTTATGTCCCATTCCGACTTTGAAATTTTTTTTGTCGGAGATGGGACGGGGACGGTATATACATCCCCCATCCCGAATATTATATATATATATATATATAATTATTTATATTTTAACATAATTAATATTTTTAAAAAATAATAAAATAACAAATAACACTCATTTAAATTAAAAAATATTTTTTTATTTAAACAATTATATAATTAACTAATTAATTAAAATAAAAAATATTTTTAATATTAAAATAAAATAAATATTTTTAATAAAAATCAGGGAATGGGATGGAATCAGATATCTTCGTCCCGTGTGGTGTGGGGATAAGTATCCAAAATTTTTCCCGATGGAGAATAGAGCGGAGTTTCGGGATTGAGGACGGGGATGAGAACTCTGCCCCAAATCCGCCTCCTCCGTTGCCATTCCTACATTGTAGGACATGCAATAGCTGGCTTTTCTTTCCTGTTTATTATAGAAGGTTAAGGGCTAATCTTTTCATTCAAAATTTGTCAGGAAACTGAATATGTCATACTACTTTGTGTTTTTTTGTAGCTGGTTGTCCACCATTTGTCATGTTGTTTGAGCAGTAAAAGTGTTTTTGTTTAGGCACTGGAATTACCAATTTTAGAATTTTCATTTCATTTTTATTTAATTTCATCTTCTTTGCACTTAGTGCCTCTTTATTTATTTATTTTTGTGAAAAGAATTGGAGAATTTGATGATTCCTTTTGATACATGGATAAGAAATTTTTCAATGAATCCACATTCTGTAATCTCGAGGGATTGGGAAGCTCATATGTTTTTGTTGCATAATATGGTCTAATGCATGCCAATATTTATTGTCACTAACAAATAGCATGACATTTGTACATTTTTCTTTTAACATAAGTAGCACGTTCCTTGTTCTAATCAGATTTTCTGTAGTCACAATTAAAGCTAAGGGTCTGATTTCTCTCAGAGAATAAATTGGAAGGACTATAAAAGAAGCCATAAAAGTGGTTCGCTTAGGAACCTGTAGTATACTTCTTTTATCCTCTCAATTAATTTATGAGAATAATGTACAAAGGCAGTGACACTTTCTGTATTTTTGGTGAAAGCCCTTTGGCATTGTACATGAAATGTTAACCTGAAATTACCTTTAGGAATACTAATTGAGAGAATCTTAGGTTATAAATAGATTGATGCTTTGATTGTTTGGGACTTTAGGCGACAGTTGCTTGGTTAATATGGTTCTTCATATTTCTGAATTCTAGTTGAGAAAGTATAGACAATTGGGTTATTCTTATGCCTCATTAATTAGCTAACACAATACACTCTAGTAAAGATGATCTTCACTATTATGTCCTGGTAAATAAGCATTATCTGATGGATCTCTCTCTATAATAGCTGAATTAGGATTTGCTAAAACATATAGCATTTTGGCTTTTGGTGAATGGCATGACTGTCTTTCTATTTCTGAATATTTCCAAGTCCTTTTGCTTTATATGATAAACAAGTTCATTTTTTTCATTTCTTTAAGAGAAGTCCTCTTTCTTCTTGCTGGCAGAAATCTTTCTGGTAATTCCCATAAAAATTTTTGTTCAAGTGATGATATGTATAATGGAGATGGTTATACATTCTCTTGTACACTCAGTTTTTTCCTTCTCCAATGCTTTGCTAATCTGTTCTAGCACTATATATATGCATCATATAAATGGTATAATATATGGATACGCAAAGAGTCACTTGCAAATCTCACTTTTGTTTCTCCCTTAACTGTCCTTTGGAATCCTTTTCACCAAAAAATTCTTGTATGTATTAAGAAGGTAAGAACTGTGTGTCTTTTTAGATGGTAACTTCACGAGGGTTAAAATTGATTTAGTTTTATCCAGGGGTACAACCATAAAAAATGCCTTCTAGTGATTATAAGTGGAATGATAGTACTAGGAGATGTAATCAAAAGTTAATTGGAATTTTAAGATTGCTTCAACCAGAGGAATCGTGAAGGCATGAAATTAACTAGATAAAGCAACAAGAATCTTTTACCCTGTTCCCCGTTTACATATTCATAGCATATTCTGATTAGTTTCCTATCTCACCAAGGGAAGGGATGTGGGGGGATAGTTTATTAGCTTTTTTTCTTTGTTATAATTTTGAGGGTTCTGTACTTCTGATTCATCTCAATCAAATTAGAGAAAACTATTCCAATCCACAGTATAGGTCATATCATTACAATGACTAGCAAAATGAGAAACAAGCAAGAATTAGAGTAGCTAGAATTTAGACACACGTGACCCAGGACACCAACTGAAACTATTAATGTACTATGCTAATGGCAAAATGTACTTCTAGTTGTAGAGAGAGAATGAACCAATATGCTAATGTTATTAATTTTTGTATCAGTTGCTACACCTGAGGCGAGGCATAGCCTTGGACCACCAATCTCTCATGCTGTAGGGTGCACAAACATACTTGATTTGCAGATAACAGACTAGTTCTCCCACTTAGCTCTCAAATTTCTTGCATGGATTTTCTCACTTGGGTTATGTGCATGTAATTTTAGTTAATAGAACTATGAGAGCCCGAATTTTTTCATGTGCAGATATATTGATACTTATTTCACAATTATTTTATCATAATTTGTCTTCTTGAACCCTAATTTTTTTAACTTGACTTGTTAGTTTAACTATTATAATAATGCACTAATATGCAGCTGAGCTCAAAGATGGTCGGGGCCTGGGATAGCAGATATCTGTTGAATTCTTCACTTTGAAAACTCAAAGTTGTCACTTTTTTTTTATTTATTTTGTTTTCCTGATAAGCTATATGAGAATCCTAAAGAGGATACTTTATTGCATGTAGAATACATTATTGGTTTCACATCTCCTCTTGCCTAGTACTTAAATTGCATGTTGCTTCTCCTTTCTTCTCTTTCCAGTAAATTCCCATTGACATGAGAAAGAAATTTTAAGCTGAGTATATTATGGCGTCAGATGCATGGAGTTTTCACAAGACTGCAAAATGATTTTACAAGTTGAGACATGAGATGTCTAAACGATCATTTACAGAATGGCTGATAGTTCAGCATTATTCTGTTATCTTGGTTCAAATATATCTTTCCAGTTGCGATTTTTATCTAACTTTACATTTATATGCGGTCATCATCTGTTGTAAATATACATGTTTAATTTTGCATTCCCTTTTGTTTTATTTTTTCCTTGTTTGCAATGCTTTCTTTCAGTGCCACATAGGTCATTCCACTCTCAATTGTGCTGCGGGTATAATTTATTAATTTTGATTAGTTTGAAGTTCAAGGCTTGCAAAGCAACGAGCTAATTTTAATTCATTACCGCAAACAGATTATTGCATTAGTTGAATATGTCCTCCTCATCTCATGCATGCTAGAAGGATGAAATACATGGTTGTCATGTTGCATTTGGCCTATCACATCTTTACATATTTGTATCTTGAGATTATTCCGGGTATATCTTGGTCTAGCAATATATTATCCTTTTACTTTATGAATGTCACTCATTGATCCGGATAGATAAACTGTCACGTTTGCATGGATGAAAAGTTTGTTGTTTTTATAGATGGCATTGGTAGATAACAATCTCTTGCTATTGTGGCAGCAACGTTCACATGTGCCAAAGTTTGGCAATTGGGAAAGTGATGAGAATGTTCCTTACACAGCCTACTTTGAAAAGGCTCGAAAGGGCCGAGGTGGGGGGAAGATGATCAATCCAAATGATCCCCAGGAGAATCCTGATTTAGTCTATGATGGTTCAGATCCAGGTCAAGCTCCTCATTCTGGAAGCAAACTTGCATCAGAGGAACAAACAGGGCAGGGGGCTGTTGGACGAGCACATGAGCGTCAAAGGAGCAGGGAAGATGGTGACCTCAGACGGTTTATTGACTCTCCAGCACGCCATGAGAATATGAACCGCAGAGCTAGCAATGAACCTGCACCTCAGCGTTATGGAGGCCGTGAAATTGGCTATGGTGAAGCCCAGAAACAAACCGTGAGACATGGTGCTCAAAGCATTGGTTCTGATAACAGCATAGAAAAGTCACCAGTCCATCAGAAGGCCAGGATATCAGGGAGAGGTGGTGGTGGGGCTCCCTCTCCTTCCTGGGAAGGAGGAAAAGGTTCATATGAAAGTGGCCATGGTACTCCTGGAAGATCTCGATTGAAACCAAAAGGCGATGAAAGTGTAAATATCTCTTCTTCCCCAGAATTTTTATTTATTACATTTTTGTCTGAGTATTCAGTGCATTGCTTGTGTTGATTTGTTAGTATATGTGTAACTTCTTTTCTTTTCTTAATTATAATTTAACAAAAGTCTTCTTCCTTGGAAACTTATAAGCAAACAGTCATCTTCTGTCTTAGATTATCTCGTTAACAATCTGACATGGTCCTTTTGACATGAGTTTGCTTCTTGAAGCTACTATCATAGTACTATGTAATGTTTCTCTCTCTCTCGACTAACTCCTACTGCAAGGAACATGGGTTAAAAAAGAAAAACTTGGTGTCTTATTTTGTTACATCGCATCCCTTTCTTTTCGTATCTTGATCTTTTCCTGAAATAGGTTCCTGTCTATTGTTTCTGGTGTGGCAGCCAGATAAGGGTGCTGCTGTTCCAAAATTTGGTGAGTGGGATGAGAACAACCCTGCATCTGCTGATGGTTATACTCACATTTTCAACAAAGTGAGGGAGGAAAGGCAAACTGGAGCCGGGAAAGTACCTGGCACTCCAACCAAGTCACCTACGGGTGCTCGTAAACCAGCCCCTGGCGACAGCTCTATGGTATTCCATCACTGTCTGTCTATAACTGAGTGCACTAGTTTGTGACTAGTGGATTATCTTACCGTTCTTTTTTCTTGTCCATTTTCTCAGAGTTGCTGCTTGCCATGGTGTAGAAAATGATGTCAGCTGAATTTGTCTGAGAATTATGAGGTGTGTGGAACTTGTAAAGGCTCTCTTTGTGTAGAGTAACTTCTTTGAGTAAATTCTCCTTTATTTGCTTTGTTGATGTTAAAATGTAGTCTTTCATCTTCTCAATCTTATTGTTATCAGTGCTTTTCCGATCGGAATTGCAATATGCTGTTAAATATCTTTCACAGTTATATATGGCTGGAAAGGGCCAGATACAAATTCTTTCATTCTAATCTATGACATTGTGTTTTCAATTTCCTCTTTGCTTATATCACTCTTTCATCTTTGATATATAAGAACTGTCATCTTCCTGTAGAAACCCAGTTTATCTCATTGAATCCGTACATGCTATGAATTTTTATTTTCATAGTTTCTCATATTAATGTTGTCCACTCTAGTTGCCATTTTCAGCTTGAATGAACTTTATCAAAGAGCTCTGATTCAATAGCACTAGAGTCATCTGTAATGTTATTGCCTATATGGATTGAATTAATTGGGGCACCTTTATATGAATTGCAGCTGCCTTCGTTTAGAGATGGTAGTTGGACCCGCCCTCACCATGCCCTGTCCTGAACAAAGTGGTTTTTTTTTTTTAATTTTTATTCCTTGCCCCGAATATTATATATATATATATATATATAATAATTATTTATATTTTAATATAATTAATATTTTTTAAAATAATAAAATAAAATGTAACACTCATTTAAATTAAAAAAATATTTTTTTATTTAAACAATTATATAATTAGCTACTTAATTAAAATAAAAAAATATTTTTAATATTAAAATAAAATAAAATATTTTAATAAAATTTGGTGATCAGGTTGAGGTTGGAAATTTTTTTCCTCGTGAAATGCGGGGACGAGAATCAAAAAACGTTTTTCGGCAAGGAGTAGGGCAAGATTTTGAGATCGGAAATAGAAATGGAGAACTCTGCTTCGAATCCATCTCATTGTCATTTCTACATTTGTTTTTGTTTATAATTGTCTTTACTTGTAAATATGTTTATTGAGAGTTCGAAATTTCCAAGATAGATCGTGTTTAATATCTTTATTTATTGACTAGTCAATAATTTATAATGATATTGGAAAACATAAGTTTTTATTATTGATTCGATCCTATAAATCTAATATCATTGTATCAACAAGAAATTTCCTAAGATTAACATATGATTAACAAACAAATTTTTGAATCATAAGGGATATACCAATTATGAAGTAACGAAGACAGAATACCTCGTTGTGTGCTACGCTGTCCATTGGTGAAGTTAGATTAACTCATCAAGGAATAATAAAAAATTAAAACATCAAAATATGGCATTATAATAAAAAATCAAAATATCAAAATATGGCATTTTAACAATAGGCATGAAATTTGTATCAAAATTTACTCAATTATTTTTCAAAGGAAAATGTTTTTAATATTTTATTTTTAACACTTACTTTATAATTAGTTTACATCATCAGCATTTTAATTTACAAAATTTACTATTTTATTTAATAAATTAAAATCAATAATATAACCAATTACAGAGCAATTATTTAAAAAAAATTGTTGAAAACAGGTTCGGAAAACATTCATCTTTTCCAAAACAAACTAAAATACAGGTAATATTTTTTATCTTTTACCCTTTTTTTCATTTTTCATCCGTTTCCAAACAATATTTAAAGGACACGATAGCTTTTTTACTGTTCAATTATTGGTGATTTTTATGGCTGTTATAATTTTATTAAAAAAATATTTATTTGTCTGTTCGTACTTAAAAGGAAAAGTGAATCTTATTTTAGTTACATTAGACATCCACATATAACCGTCAGATTAGCATACTTTTTTAATCACTGCTAAAGCAAGACCTCATGCATTAAAACTGAAGTCGAGTACATATGATACTTACTCCGATCTGCCCGACGCCGTCACACAAGCGCCAAAATTTGGCGCTGAGTTGAAAGTTTTAAAATTTCATAAGAACTAACGGCGATTTCAATTCAAATCCAAAGTCTGTATCCTTAAAACTTAAAAAACCATCTCTTTTTCTCTCTCTTGCTGAGATCCGGGTCTGGGTCTGGATGTTGGAGTTGAATGGAACGGAGGATTTTTCGTCCTTTTCTCAAACCTCAGGTATTCCACTTCATCCTCTTCAATTTTTGGGGGATAGCATTCTCTCTCTAAGTTATCATCTTGGTGCGGTTTTATTTTTGGACCCAATTGAGCTATTCTTCTTTCGGTCAAATTCGAAAAAGTTCGTGGGTAGTCACTGTTAATCTTTGCTGTCCTGTAATTTTTAAGGAATTGAGAGATTTAACTTTTTGAATCAGTATCATTTTCAAATTTGGTCTCTCTCTCTCTTGGGCCAAATACATTCTTGGAAATTTCCCTTTTTTTGATATTCCCTTAAATCTGCGTCTAGCTGATTGAGAAAATCACAGCGTAGATTTCAAGACTAATTAGTTAATTCTGAGCTAACCTTGTTAGGTATAAGCCCTCTTGAACAATTTGTGCATTTGAGATCAGTCCAATTGTGGGTTATTTACTCTGCAAACTATATTTGTGGCGCCGATTGGGTAATTATGGTGAGAGAGCAAAGGGCAGAGTCTTTCTACGCTCGCCTTCGTGAATCAGTTTCTGCTTCATCGCTCTCTCCTCTACTTATATTCCCCTCAACCTCTGATGTGGATTCGCTTTGTGCCCTTAAAATAATTTTCCACATTCTTGAATCTGATTCTGTCCGCTACTCTTGCTATCCGGTTTCATCCTTCCAAGAAATTCATAAATATGCAGGCCCTGATCTGAGTTCATCTTCAACTAAACCCCTTTCGATTCTCTTAATAAATTGGGGTTGCCAGCGTGATTTGCGGCGGTTACTCAATTTAGGCCCAGGGGCTCGCGTTTTTGTCATTGATAGTCACCGACCCATCCATTTGCATAACCTGAGCGACCAAAATGAAAGCGTGATTGTGCTTTACTCGCATGATGATGAGCAGCAAGCTGATTTAGCTTATGATTTTGATGTTTCGGTTTTGGCTAGTGCGAGCGAGTTAAATAGTGACGATAAGGGCGACGAAAGCTCAGATAGTGAAGAGGAGGATGACAGTGAAAGTGAGGTAGAAGAGGATGGAAGGGGCAAGTCAAGAAAGCGAAGGAGGGTTTCAAAAGAGAATGAAGATGACACAGTTAAGCTTTTCAGAAAATTGAAGAGGGAATACTATCACATGGGTACTTTTCATGGAAAGCCCTCAGGTTGTTTGATGTATGATTTGTCGCATTCTTTAAGAAAGAACACAACTGAGTTGCTTTGGTTGGCTTGTGTTTCACTTACTGATCAGTTTGTTCATGAGAGATTAACAGATGAGAGGTACCAAGCTGGGGTTATGGAGCTCGAGCAGCACATCAATAGTTCAGGGAATTTGGAAGCTGTCACTATGGTGACTCTCAAAGGTGGGACAAAGATTCGAGCTCCTGAATCATCAAGGATTGCATATGAAGATGAACCGCGATTAATGTTGTTAAGAGAATGGAATTTGTTTGATTCAATGCTGTGTTCTTCATATATTGCCACAAAGTTGAAGACATGGAGTGACAATGGAATGAAGAAAATAAAACTACTCCTTGCAAGAATGGGCTTTGCACTTGTGGATTGCCAACAGAAGTTTCAATACATGAATCTCGAAGTAAAGCAAAAGATGAAAGATGAATTTCAACGTTTTTTACCTGAGTATGGGCTTAATGATTTTTACTATCGAAGTTTCTTGAGGCTGCATGGGTACAGCTCCAGAGTTTCTGCAGCGGATGTGGTCTATGGGGTTACTGCATTACTGGAGTCATTTGTGAACTCCGATGGCTCTTGTGCTTCTAAGCAGTTTGGCGTGGCTTATGATGCACTGTCCTTGAATAATCTAGATAAGTTGAAAGCTGGAATGCAACAAGCAATCAAGGTACAACGGGCAATTCTTAGACAAGGAAGTACAGCAATTACAAAGAGCGGTTCTATCAGAAGTGGAAGAAAATTCAGATGGGTAAAGATTGAGGATTCAGTGGACACGAAGCTTTTGGGATACCCACAGGCTTTGACAAAATTCTGCTATTTTCTTATGGATGCCTTGAGGGAGAAAGGAGCTAGAGCAAAGCCCTTGCTTTGTGCATGCTTATCACAAGAGCCAAACAAGATGTTGATTGTTGGGGTTTGTGGAAAGCCTCGACTTGGAGCAGCTCAAGGAAATGCATTTGGAGTTTCATTCAGAAATGCAGCTGAGGAGATTGGAGTTGAGTTCTTTCATGAGTTGTTTGAATCTTCATGGATTGTTTTATACAAAGGTGCAATCAATAATTTTATGATCAGGTTAACTGAGAAGCTTTGACATAGAACTGCGTATAATCTAGATATAGTTTTCTTTCTTTTAACTACTGCAAAATTAGTTGTTTGTTCTTGGGGAGGACATATGTTTGTTTCTCAATTTTCTTTTCCATGGTATGTACGAAATGATTCATAAATGCTAAACCAAAATTGGTTTCAGTCCATCAATAATTTTGTCTCTTAGAACTCTCCTCTTCTCATCAAACATTAATATCTGCTTTTTCTTGTTCAATGTCAAATGCGCTGAATGCAGCTAATAATCCTTTCAGTAATGTAGTAGTTAAAAGGAGACGAATGATAATCTTCTTGTGACTTTGTTATGTGGAATGCTCTTTCTGTGCTGTCCGTTATCTGCAAAGATATGCAGGCAAAATTGCCAACTTGATCTCAATGAAAGGCAGGTTTTTAGTGGAGTTCTGTAGCAGAAAGCCAGATGATAAGATCATTCCTAGTTTCATATACAAAAGAATTTCAATGACCTACATCTACATTTTATGTGGGTGTGGAGATGGCTACTTAACAGGTAACTGTTGTTTCTTCATTAGGGAAACTATTTGGATCTGTGAGAGAGTATCAGTTGCCCGTTTAGCTAACTTTTGGTTTTGTTTTTGTTTTTTGAAGCATTTATCTGTTTTTTGGTTTTTTTGTTGGTTATGTTGGAAATTTTATCTTAGGACAACGATTAGCTTAATGAAGTCAAGCATTCTGATACTTGTACAATTGTACTATTATCATGTCAACATTCACAAGAAGAAAGAATGCATCGCTTCAATCATCTTCTCCACCGGTATTTTCTCTGAACAGAAGTTGAAATTGGGCAAATGATATGTAATCTGTGCCATGAAGTGATTAATGATTTTATCCTCTTAATTACAGCATCAAGTGGCTAAAACGGTTTAATCACAAATTATTCTACTAAGATTTGCCTTGTATTTTGAGAAAAGGTACACCGCGTCTTAAATCTTCCGATTGAGAAGAGCAAGAGGAATAACAGATCAATAAATCACTGTAAGCAGGGTTATTAGATAAACATTTTCACCAAGATTTAGAGGATGAAGGACCACCTGACTGAATAATTCTCACTTCATTGTCATACCCTAGTTATAAATATATACCCTATATATAATGCTTTTAGCTTTCTGTAGGTTCCTGGAATTTGCTTAATGATTTTTCCATAGCATATAAATTGATTAAAATTAAATTTTTTTTTAAAAACGTTTATTTAAAAAAAAAAATTGAAAAATTAACCGTCGATCACAGTAAATAAAAACGAAGCTAAGCAGAGAAAGACGCACCACCGGCCTTTGGGTTCACTAGTCCTCGTGCAACGCACGTGCCGTGTAAGCGAGGATATACGTGACGCCTCACATATGGTGCCACGTGGACTCCGTTCGTACCTCACCGACCCGCGTGTGTCACAGAGACATTACCCTCTGAAGCATTGTTTTTCTTCGTTGTCTACTGTGCACTTTACAGTTTCTCTTCGTCTTCCTGTCAACCTTCCTTTTCTTATTTAAAACCCTAGAATTTTGACGGGGAAGAATCAGTTTCTCTCTTTCTGATAATAGAGTTTCGACATGTATAACTAAATCGATTGGAAAGGTCTGATTCTCTACTAGCCATTTATCTTAGTTGTGATTTTTTCAAACATTTTCAGTTTTGATTTGCCTTTTGATTTGATTCTTCTTCTTCTTCCATTTCAAAAGTTCTTTTTATTTTCTTTTATTTCTCGGTCTGTTGTAATTGAGATTATTGTTTGTTGCTTGATTTTGTTTTAGTCTAGAAAAAGTGAAAAACTTTTATTTGGAGGCCTACGGCCGATCAATCGCGTGATTTGGAAATTATGATGTCTGATATTTTTTTTAATTAATTAATTATAAAATTTTTCGGATTCTGGAAACAGGATGCGTTAAAGGTAGGATTTTTAGTGTGTTATTTTACTTATGAACTTCAAATTTTGACTTTTTTTCAATGCTTATTTTTCACCGTGCTACTTTTTTTTTTTTTTTTTTTCAAATGCTATTCTTTTTGTGATAGAATATTTCTTTTAATGCCATTGTTTTTAGAGGATAAATGTTATAAAAATTTGTAATTTAAGGCGCTAAGGCTTGGTATTTTAAATTGAAAATCTATGGTATGCCAATTAATCTGTTCCCAGGATCAGCAAGAGATTTATGTTTTTTTTTTTTGTTTTTCTTGTGAATAGATTGGAATAGGTGAATGCATTGGATAAATGTTTTATGCTGGAAGATATAATATAAAGATTACAGGTAGAGCATGAGCACTCAGACTCAGGGGGTCAGGGGCCCTTCCTTAAGGGGATATCGAAGGAGGAAGACAATGCTGGACTTAAATGTGCCACCAAGTGAAAGCAGGAATCAGGAAGGATCTTCAACTCAGGATGCGCATTGGGGAGTGCAAGCGATCCAACAAGGGCAGTCTGTGCCGCCTGCAACAGTTGATGTTGAGGCTTTTGATGATGATGTTATTGAATCAACACCAAGGGCTTTTGCTGAAGTATGCTTTCTCTTCCTCTTGTGCTTCACTATGGTTCTTGTTTCATATGAAATTATTGATTTTGTTTATTTCCTTGTTAGGCTAAGAGCAATGCCCAAAGAAATCATGCTCAAAGAACTCATGGAAGTACACTTATAGTTGATATCGATTCAGGTAATATAAAGTTCCCTTCTTTTTGTGTTCTGTTCAATTCCAGTTATGCATATCATGTGTTATTGCATTGGGATCTTGAGCAGTGACATTGATTTGCTGTGGTGTTTCTTTGTTTAACTTTTTCTGTCAACTGAAGTGTTTGTTGCACATTGCAGGGCGAACAACTAGGTTGACTTGTAATAATCACAATAAGCGTAGAAGAGTTTCATCAAATCAAACAATTATCAATTGCGATCATTATGAAAATTTGGGAAGTAGTAGCAGCTCTATGGTAATGCCATGAAGTAGAAGCCCTTAACTCTCTATGTGCTTTTGCTTTGGTCCTTTTCTCTATCTATTGCTTGTTATTTTCACTCCTTGTTGTGAGGTTCTTGATCAGCGTGCTCTTGTTAACGATGTATATGCTTAATGCTGTAAGGTGAATGGTGGATTGAGTCAATCTAACTAGTTATCATACATGCTGATTTTTTTCTGTTGTGGATGATGTATATCCCTTATATTCTGTTTGTCTAATTGTGTTAAAATCTACAGTAAATAAGATTCTATCTAAAATATTAAACCTGTTTTGAAAATGCTGAAGTTGAATATAAGGTAGTATGGCCTTCTGTGTTGTGCGACTGGAACTTTTACACTGTTATTGGTGCTTTTGCCCTCTTTTATTTTGAGTTTTATTGTTTTTAACTTTTTTATTTTGCAATAAGGACAGGTGAAGAGTTATATATGACTAGTGATTGGGTGTGTCCTCTTGAGGAGTTTTCTCAAGACACACTAGGCTTATGTTTATAGTTTTATTGGCAGAGAGATAATTTACAACCGCCACAACCTCCTAAGGAGCCGACATTCAACTGTCCAATTTGCATGGGTCCATTTGTTGAGGAGACATCAACAAAATGTGGACACATTTTCTGTAAGGCTTGCATTAAGGCTGCAATAAGAGTACAGTCCAAATGTCCAACATGTAGGAAAAAAGTCACTGTTAAAGAACTTATTAGGGTGTTCCTTCCAGCATCCAGTTCATTGTGACGCTTATGACCAATTGTTATTAGTGTAAGTTCTTTTATAATTGCTCTATTTCCTTTGGCATTGTAGGAAATTAAAATCACTCGCATATGTGCTTTTTTATTTTTATTTTAAGAAATTGTTTGTTTGGGGTTTAATTGCAATTGCATATCCATGAACATGGAACCTTATGCACTCTCACTTTAAAAATGTGTATTTGATAAATAACAATTTTAGTTTTAAGTTAATTCTACATGATATTGTAGTGGAATTATTTGGTATGATGTCTATTTTATTCATTAAATGAGTTTTTGTTATGACAATTAAGGGCAGGAAGCCCCATGGGAAACCATCGTGTTAAACAATCATAATTTTTTCTAATCCTTACTAATGGATTGAAAGTGATGTATATATGTTCTTGCAAATATGTTTTCTACTAGTGTACTTGTTATAAGCATGTATTTTTTCATTGTCTAAAGCGACCAAAAATTCATTCTCCCCTTTTATGCAACAGGGTTGATAGAAACTGCTTTGAAACAGAGCAATGGAGATGGGGGCATTGGACGTAACATGTTGGTGTATTCTTATTTGTTACTTGAAATTTGAAATTACATTTAACATGTGCAGTTCAAATTGTATACCTGAAGGCAATAGTGCATTTTTGTTTCTTGGTCAAATTAAAGTTAAATGCTTAACTGGATGGATATATTGTCTCTTTTTGTTTGTTGTTGGCTCTAAGGTATATCATATATTGTGATCGAATGAAAATAGTTCCATGAATTGAGTTTTATAGTTTATGTTAATTTTGTAGTCTTATTAATGATAATTTTTTGTATAAATAGAGGCTGGATCTTGTGGTCTCCATGATAAATTTGTGAGCATTTGCTGCTGCAGTATTGACTCAGTTGGGAGTCTTTATTGAGGTTCTTGTCTATGTACTTGCGTGAACTTTGGCTTAACATGAAACAGGAGTTGTATATAAGATCTATCAGCTATCTGAGAATGGTGGTCACGTGACATTTTGTGTCATTCAGTGGTTATATAAGAATGGTGTTCATATGACAATTTTGTCATGTGAATATAATGATCTCAAGTTCGTTAAAGTGCAACTAGATGTTTTATACGTGGTAATTGGAAGTTTGAATGATGTCTGCAAGTGCAGCATTCATCATGTTCATTTTTTGTTTATTAGGTACTAAAACTTATTTTTTTAAGGTACTCGTGTGCTTTGTAATCTTGTTTATGTTGTATCTCAAAAATGATTAAAGTCTTTGGAGTTGTAATGTTAAGTTTGTGGTCCTGGTTTTGTGCAGGGATCCACTGTAAGGTAAGCGTCTAGCATTGTGAACTTGCATATTCTTGTCAGACGGTGGATTGTGCATATCCTACCCTGCAGAATGGTAAGTTTGGATAGTTATAGAGATGGTATGTTGGTTTATAGATTGTGACAATGTGCAGATGTAACAATATAGTTTGTGTGTGTGAGGGCGTACGCATGTTTGTGGAAGATGAGAGAGAGGGAGGTAGTTGGAGAACATTTTATTCATAGTAGCATTTAGAGAACATTAGGGAGGAAGCTTAATAATACAATAGGCGTGCCGAACTCAGCTCAGGGTTTATTATTTTGTTATGCAAGAAAACCTTGAAATGCTAGGGCAGCTCTGGTTGATCACAGAGCATTGATGTGGGTGAAATTACCTGGAGAAGCATGAGCAACATCGAAACATTGAGTCTTAGATTTGAGGTGCAGCTCCTCCATCCATTGCACCCCAGCCCCCTGAGCAACATCCCCCATCCCGCCCAACCCTTGAGTGGCCACCTTAGGATTTCCCAAGGAAACAAATCCAGCAGATGAGCTGCTGTACCCAAGAGATTTTGAGGATTATAAACTTCATCTTTCTCAGACACTTTTCTTGCTCCTACCCCTGTCGTCAGCAAGAAAACTAAAACGATGGGAACTCTATCTCAGTTACTCTTTTCTTGAAGAATATCGGTTTAAGTCGGCCATCATTTTAGTGTCAAGATGCTTATTTGTTTACTTTCTATAGGTGTGATGTCGATTAGTGTATGCATTGGCAGTTTGATTATTTTAGAGAAAAATAGGATACATAGTTTTGCAATCCACTTCGGAATATGATGACAAATTACTACTGGCCTATAAATGCCTTTTGTGGTTTGATTTTAGGTTGCTCTGATGGTTGAGGACAACAATGTATGGTAACCTCATTGATAGCATGGACCCTTTAGATTAAATGGAGGTGGCTGGTAAGCATAAGCATCATCCATGAACAAGGGCCATAATGGAAAATTTTCTAGCTGAATTAAATTAATAAAATGCATCATATTTTCTCTAGTTTAAATAATTTTCATTTTCTCTAGTTAAAATAATTGAAAAAATATATTTTACTTGAATTTAAATTTATAAGAAGAATATATAAATGAAAAATCACAGGGAGAACAATGCTAATAAAGCACAAACGAAATAAAAAATAAATAAATAAAGAAGATTGTAAGAACTAGATGATTTCACAAAAATATTTACGCTCAAGTCAAAAGGCAATTGTTTTCAAAGAAATATTATAAAACTTAGTAAGATCTTCGTAAGAGAAATCAAATGCCAGTTTTGTGCAATCAACATAAAAATACCGAAGCTTAGATATTGATACAATTCAATGTGATAATTTGCAATATTTTTCTTACTATTATTTTATGTTGAAGAGCTTCGAAGTGAAATAGAATTACGTCCAAATGAGCTGATCATCCTAATTGGGTGTGTTACTATGTCATTAGTTGTTTGTTAAAATTATGGAGTTCTTGAAACTGTTGTGCTAATTTATATATATTACATCTAACTATTATTAAATGAATAACATTAAATTTAAATTAATTCAATAATCTAAAAAAACAAAACCAATCGACTGTAATCACTGTATCTTGATACATAAAAAATTAAATTATCAACAAAAAAAATGTTATATCGAAAACAAATCACATAGCAAACTTACAAAAGAAACAAAAGAGAAATGCATTTTTTTGTCTTACTTCAATACATTTTTTTGTGCTATCTTAAATTTATCATTATAGTGCAACGTAACATGAGGTACTAGTTTGTGTATTTGTTTAGATACTGTTTTGATAATAATAAAGTAGATTATAATTTAATTTAACCATAAAAATAATCTAATTTGATCAATAATTTGTGTTTGGTAAAATAGTTTATTTGGAAAAAAAAGTAAATTATAATCTCTAAAATAAAACGCTAATCAAACTATTTTTTTTTAATAAACTAGTATATTATAATTTTTTTCTTTTTTTACTCTTATTTTTTATCATTTTATAATAATAATAATATAATTATTAAATTATATATAATATAATTATAAAATTATTTAATAATAATAATAATAATAATAATAGAATGTTATATAATAAAGATATATGTATTTATTATATTAGGATGAGATATAAATTATACAATTCGTTTATATTATGTATTCAAATAGATTTTATATAATATTTTTTAATAATATAAATATTTTTTATATTATTTTACATTTTTCAACTACATTTTTAGCTAATTTTACCAATCACTTTTAATTAAATCGGTTATCAGATTTTTTAACGGCTAAATTATTAGTTACAATTAGATTATTAGCTAGTAACTAGATTATCAATTAGTTTTAACAATAATATATTCTTATGTAAAAAAAAATTAATTAGAACTTTATAAAATTTTAAAATCCACTTTCTATAGGGAAAATATACTATTAATTCGATTTCTGAATTAAATTAGAGTTGAATAAGAATTTTCGTTTTTCTTTTCTGAGTCGATCAAATTTAAAGAAAGTTTGAATTTTTTTTTCACATGACGATTTATCAATAATTAACTTTTAAATAATAAATGAAATGAATTTATATAATTATTTGATTAAAATTATATATAAAGAAATTTATATTTTTAGTCACTAATCATTACAATTGTTGCCTCAGCGTTCTTCAGTTCCTATGTCCATAAGTTTTTTTCATCCTCAGATTAAATTACTCCTACTATTTTCAGAAAATTACAAGAATGCCCAATGAGTCAACACTTTTTCTTTAAGAAGTCAACGGTCAAACCTTATTAATCCTAAATGAATAAGGTTTATGAGCTGGCAACGGTTACATTTTGGGTTCTTTAATTACCCGGTTTACCCCAATTCACCCCTCCTGCCGCTATTCTCTCCCTTTCTCTTTGCCTCCGCTATTCTCAGTTCCCACAGCACGGCACGGCACGGCACAGCACAGCACAATCACACGGTGAGTGGCGCGAATCTCTCTATCTCTCTCTGTTGCTCTTTTTCACCTATTTTTTAGAGGGAAAATTTCTTCTTGTGTCTGCAAATCTTTCGTTTTGATGCTAGTCTGCTTCAACTCTTTTTGAAACTGAGTTTAGTCAAGCATGCAGAGCATCAGGTATTATATTACTTTACCAGACAACAACTAGGGTTAGGGCTAGGGTTCCTCATTTTTTCAACGCCTTTAATTAATTTTACTCCTTTCTCTCTGTTCTTTCTGTAGACTTATAATAAAGCTTTTATAGAGAAGATAGACAGTCACCGAGTGCGGGATAGAGAACGAAAGTGCTAAGCAGCAGTTTGAAAAAACAGAAAATATCTCTTTCTTTCTCTCTCAAAAAGGGGCTTCTGTGGAGAGGAGTTATTATCCTCGTGTCTCCTCTGCCTCTCTACCTTCCCTTTTCTTCTTCTTCTTCTTCTTTTTTTTTTTTTTTTCTAACACTGTTTGCCAAGTGTAGAGATATCCGGTTTGGTATTATTTGTTTGATTCTGCGATCTTATTTGTTGCTAAAATCATGGGTCTGATTTAGTGAAACAATGAGAAGCAAATCTAAACTGATATATAATAGAGGTAGAAGAGAAGATTAAAGGACTTTAAAAAAAATAATAAATAACAAATAAAAAGGGTTTTGGGGGTTTCCTTGAAAACGGTACTCCAGGAGGTAGAGGTGCAAGAATCGTGGCGGATATGCCTTAGCATACCCCAAGCTTCTATTGGAGTTGAATGCATGCATAATAATGGTTCAATCAGGAGCAACAGGCTATTTCAAGGACAAGGAACCCTTGCAACACTCCCACAAGCAGGGCCGAGGTTAGTGTCTCACCGTACTATAAATCCTAATAAAAGTCTTTCAAGCTCACTAATTGATGATTTACAGTCTGTGCCCTTCAGTCTTCTCTTTGTCTTCCTGTCTGCCTGCCCTTTCCTATTTAAAACCCTAGAAATTTGTCGGAGAAGAATCAGTTTCTCTGTTTCTGATTATCGAATTTCGACATATATAACTTTATCGATATGGTTTGCAAGTTCGTTCATTGAAGGTTTGATTCTCTACTAGTCATTTATCTTAGTTCTGATTTTTCAAACATTTTCAATTTTTGCTTTGATTTGCCTTTTAATTTAATTCTTCTTCTTCTTCCATTTTAAAAGTTCTCTTTTATTTTCCTTTATTCCTCGGCCTGTTATTATTGAGATCATACTTTGTTGCTTGATTTTGTTTTAGTCTATAAAAAATTTTATTTGGAGGGTTAATGGTCGATCAATCGCGTGATTTGGAAATTATGATGTCTGATATTTAATTTATCTTTTTTATTTTTTTACTTAATCAATTATAGAATTTTGCGGATTCTGGAAACAGTCATTCAAGGTAGAGTTTTTAGTGTGCTATTTTACTTCTGAACTTCAAAATTTGATTATTTCTATGCTTAATTTTTACCGTACATACTTTTTTTTTTGAAAAATGCTGTTCTTTTTGTGATAAAATATTTCTTTTAATGCCATTAATTTACAGGATAAATGTTATAAAAATTTGTAATTTAAGGCACTAAGGCTTGGTATTTTAATGGAAAATACTACTTGTCCTAACTATTTTTGTCCCAACTCCTGCCCAACATGCATTAAAATATTTGTAATTTATCAATCCACCTACTTGCTCAACCTGCATTAAAATAGCAGTTGGAAAAAGTTGATACAAAATAAGTTTGGACAAGTAGCATTACTCTATTTTACATTGAAAATCTATGGTATGCCAATTAACCTGTTCCTGGGATCAGCAAAAGATTTGTCTTTTTTTTTTTCTATGAAATAGATTGGAACTGGGGAATGCATTGGTGAAATGATTGTTGTTAATTTTCTATGTTTATAACTTTTATAGGATAACATCAAATTTCACAATTTCGACATTTAAATTGATCCCTATATATTTCAGCATTTAAAATTTCCTATATATTTCATTGTGTTCACATGAGAAATCGTGCTCTGTTTTGCTATCTCAGTTTGAGAGTGGAACTGTTGAATAAGTGTACAAAGCAGCGATGTTAAACATCGAGTCCGTAACACTGCTAAGGGTCTGTTTAGTTTCAGAAAATATTTTCTGTTTTTTTTTTCCAGTTTTCATTTTCTTTTCAGTAGTTTTTTTATTTTCTATTTTCCAAATAGAAAACTAGTTAATAGTTGTAGAAAACTTCGTTTTTGACTAATTGGAAAACACGCTTACTTTTATAAATAGAAATAGGAAAACATCTTTTTTGAGTTTTCACCTGGAAATGTGTTTCTAATTTTCCAAATTAGAAAATAACACAACTAAACAATAAATTCTATTTTCTAGTTTTCTTAGAATACTTTTCTAGAAAACTGTTCTTATTTTCCACAACTAAACACACCCTAAGTTTTTCTGTTTTTCTTTTTTTCTTCAGTTAATTGTCAGATTTTCTGGTGGGTAAAGAATGTGCTTGATCCTCATGAGGATGAAAATGATGGCATGAAAGAAGATGAAGTGAGCTTAGGAGTTGAATATGTACAAAAGGACAATTCTTATGTGACAATGAGGTATAGTTACTGTATCAGTTAATTTTATGCTTTAGCTGCCTTTCAAGAATTCAACTCGGATTGGATGATGACGATAGGTTAATGATGTGTAATATAGTGATGTAATTTCTGTGTTATTTCTTAATGGTCTTTCTTCTTCTCTCTTTCTTTTTTTTTTTTTCCCGTTTCAGTTTACACAATCACAACAAAATGAATGCATAGTTGCTCCAGAGGTTAAATTTGGTCACTTTTGATTTTCTTTTACCAAGCATGTTGTATTATTTAATTAGTACATAACTTCACAGATAAGGAACAATCATTGAAGACTATGCCATCGTTGATGAGTGCACTATGCTAGATTTCCTTATAATGTATATTAAGGAATCATGCTCACCGGACTACTTTTTTTTGAAAAATGCTATTCTTTTTGTGTTATAATATTTCTTTTAATGCCATTAATTTAGAGGGTAACTGTTGTAAAAAAATTGTAATTTAAGGCATTAGGGCTTGGTGTTTTCTATTGAAAATTTATATTATGCCAATTAATCTCTTCCCAGGATCAGCAAGAGATTTATGTTTTTTTTTCCATGATTTAGATTGGAATAGGTGAATGCATTGGTGAAATAGATTGTTCTTAATTTTCTAAACTTATGACTTTTATAGGATAACATTAAATTTCAGGAGTTTGGCATTAAAAATGATCCCTACACTGATTCAGTTGATGAGAATCTGAATAAAATGGCTGAATAGGTAAAGTCAATTTAGAGTATACAAGTGCTTTTTAAATGTACTGTATAATGTTGGAGTGAACTATACTAGTGTATCGTATAATGTTGAATGCATAATATATAAACTGATTGTTCTATATTGTTGTACTATGATGATGAAACTCCTCTACTATGATGACATGGCAGTATGTCTGTTAACTGCATTCTTCAACTTAGTTTCTACATAATTCTACATTAGCATTTATGATTTGAGACAGAGAATTTCCTTATTTGATAATCCCAGCATTCAAAGTTATGTATGAGATTGTTGTACAAATCAGACAGCTAGTCTATTCAGATATCACTTTGGCAAAAACATTAAGCTGGTTTAAGTTCAATAATGCATATGAGTTTTTTGAATTTTTCCCCTCTTTGCATTTGGGGTAAAAAATAAGAATATTTTCATATTTCTTATTAATGAGTGCACTATACTATTGTATCATATAATGTTGAATGTAATTCTATATAAACTGATTGTTCTATTTTGTGGTACTATGATGATGAAACGCCTCTACTATGATGTACGATGAGTTGACGGTATGTCTGTTTGCTGCATTCTTCAACTTAGTTTCTATATAATTCTACTTTAGCGTTTATGATTTGAGACATAGAATTTCCCAATTTGATAATCCTAGCATTCATAGTCATGTATGAGATTGTTGTACAAATCAGACAGCTAGTCTATTCAGATATCACTTTGGCAAAAACTTTAAGCTGGTTTAAGTTTGATAATGCATATGAGATTTTTGAATTTTTCCCCTCTTTGCATTTGGGGTAAAAAATCGGAATATTTTCATATTTCTTTTTAATGAGTGCACCGATCATGAGATGAGACTAATACATTGACTTATTCTTGCAGATTGTGAGACGCCATTCTTCAGGAGCTGCACAGGAGAATGGCGGTTATGGCCAGCAAGTATTTTGTACTAGCTCTCAAGTTAAGGATTGCAGTTTGTGATTATTGTTAGAATTGAGCTAGTGGTTCATGTTTCCAATGAACCTTTAATTAACTGGTGGGTAAAGAATGTGCTTGATCCTCATGAGGATGAAAATGAAGGCATGAAAGAAGACGAAGAGAGCTTAGGAGTTGATTATGTACAAAAGGACAATTTTTATGTGGCAGTGAGGTATAGTTACAGTATTCTTTAAATTTATCCTTTATCTGCCCTTCAAGAATTCTACTCGGATTGGATGATGATGATAGGTTAATGATGTGTAATATAGTGATGTAACTTCTGTGTTATTTCCTAATGGACTTTTTTCTTTTTGTCATTTCAGCTTACCCAATCACAAGAAAATGAATGCATAATTGCACCAGATGGTAAATTTGGTCACTTTGATTTTCTTTTACCAAGCATGTTGTATTATTTAATTAGTACATAACTTCTCGGAGAAGGAACGTTCATTGAAGACAATGCCATCGTTGAAGATGAAGGTAACATGTGAAATAGAATGATAGATTGCAGAGCTGTCTTCATGTCATGGCGAGTGCTTGGAACACAGATATGTTAATTTAAATAGATAAAAATAAAATGAAAACTTAACTGGTAGTTCTTTATTGTAAAATTCTGATTGGAAGTAAATTTACTGGTTCTCAGGTTTGTACTACCAGCAAGGGCATACTGTACATCCAGCAACAATTGATGTTGAGGCTTTTGATGATGATGTCATTGAATCAACACCGATGGCTTTTGCTGAAGTATGCTTTCTCTTCCTCTTGTGCTTCACTATAGTTCGTGTTTCATATGAAATTATTGATTTTGTTTACTTTCTTGTTAGGCTAAAAGCAATGCCCAAAGGAATCATGCTCAAAGAACTTGCAGAAGTACGCTCATAGTTGATGTTGATTCAGGTGATATTGATTTGTTGTGATGTTTCTTTGTTTCACTATGTCGGTTGGAGAGGATCTGTTGAATAAGTGTATGAGACTGCATTGTTAAACATCTTTGGCAGTCTAGGCAAATCGACTCGGTATCACCATTAAGTTTTTTTTTTTTTACTTCATTTAATTGTCATATTTTCTTTGGTTGTGTGACATAGTTGTTTTTTAATAGACAAGGAACCTGCTCCGTATTTCCATATTCAAGATTAGTTACATCAGATTCCTGTTTGCAAAGAAGTATTTCAATGATAAGTCTGTTCCCGCTCTAGATACAGGTTTTCTTTTAATTTTACAATAGCACAACATGTTGATTGTTTATTTCTTTGAAATTATTGGCGCCAATCTCTCTCTCTCTTTGCCTCCACTATTCTCAGTTTCCACAGCACAGCACAGCACAATCATATGGTGAGCAGAGAAAATTTTTTGTTCCCTACTCCTTTTTTTTTTTGGATATTGTCGTATGCTATGTTGTTAAGTCCATGAATATTATTACATTTATTTTCCTTATAATATACGACTATTATTATGTTTATTTTCCTTATAATATATGTTTGGATGATTGTTGGTTTGAAATCAGACATACTGACTGTGGAACTTGATTTCTGATTTCCTTATAATGTATATTAAGGAATCATGCTCACCAGACTACGTTTTTTTTTTGGAAAAATGCTATTCTTTTTGTGATATAATATTTCTTTTAATGCCATTAATTTAGTGGATAACTGTCGTTAATATTTGTAATTTAAGGCACTAAGGCTTGGTATTTTCAATTGAAAATCTATGGTATGCGAATTAATCTATTCCCAGGTTCAGCAAGTGATTTATGTTTTTCTTTTTCCATGATATAGATTAGAATAGGTGAATGCATTGGATATTAGTGTATCATATAATGTTGAATTTGTCATATATAAACTGATTGTTCTATTTTGTTGTACTATGATGATGTACTCCTCTACTATGATGACGTGACGGTATGTCTGTTAAATGCATTCTTCAACTTATTTTCTCTATTGGCGTTTATGATTTGAGACAGAGTTTCCTAATTTGATAATCCTAGCATTCAAAGTCATGTATTATATTGTCGTACAATTCAGACAGCTAGTCTAGTCAGATAACACTTTGGCAAATACTTTGAGCTGGCTCAAGTTCTATTATGCATATTAGATTTT